>CAWUFW010015607.1:0-352839 GCA_963921515.1 Calotriton arnoldi | reverse complement strand
TACAATATCTATTAATCACATTATCTATTAATCACCTACTTACAAGATTCATTTGTACTGCTTAGATTTTCTAAATTTACCCATAAGTCTGGTTTCTCATTTCTTAATCTTTACTGTAGCAAAATTTATTTATTGTACTGATGTGTATTTAATGCTATGAACTCTGTATTGACACCCTTACTCTACTAATAAAATTTTCTTTTTAAAACTGAAATTAACAATGACTAGCAAAGTTCCAAAGCAATTGCATCATTGGCCAAAGTGTAGATCGAGTATATCGCATTGTATACATGTAAATTTAGAAGAATCACATTTTAAAAAGAACATACAATGATTTAAATAAACACATGCACAATATGCGAAAAATAAAGCATTTGATTGAAATGTAGATACAGCGCAACATAAAAGAAAAAACTGCAAGTGCATATTTGGTTAGTAGCGTACATGTTATTTGATAAAGTATACATACAAATTCTGAAGTTAAATGCTTCGCATATGGATTTCCAGGATGTTCATGAGAGACACAAATATGGTCCACCATCAGGGACAGGTATTGAAAAGAGGCATAAACATGTTCAACGAGGAAATAAAAGGGGAGGGGAGAGAGAGGTCTCAGGTAAGTTTTGATACTCAAGGTCTGATAGACGAGAGGTAATTATTTAGCCATGTTGCAAAAAAACACATACCTCCGTTGTCCCTTAGGTAAGTGTGGGACCTTACCATAAAGAAGCCCCATAATACATTTGCTCTACTTTGTAGTGACTTGTGACTTATTGGGGAGAGGAGGTAAATTGGTGAGATAATGTCTGAGAAAACCCAACTGGACTAAGACAGTGAAAGAAGTAATCTTTAGAGTTCAGTAAAGGGGATTCAAGCTGGAAGGATTTAGAGGCATGCATATTAGAATGGAAAAATGTCGGCCAAATTTACAGGAAGAGTTTGCCTGTTAGAGTTTAAGGCATGTTCCACAATTAGAAGTCAGACACACTGTGTGAGGGGTCAAATGTAATCCATTCAAAAAAGCTGAAAGGGTAAACAATGTCAGCGCATGAAAATGTGCATATACAAATGCAGCAGGCTCATTGCCGGAGAGAAGAGTGTTGTCATTGGGAAATACTATTTGGTGAGGTAAGTAATGCACAATAAGAAATAAACTAAGCTTACCTCACCTGATTGAGGAACAATCAAGATGGACTGTAATGAAAAGAAAAGTATTGTGTAAGTGATGCTCTAAATGGAGCGAAGCCAGCAATTGCAAAGAAAAGGGGCACTGTGGATTAGATAACTCGAGTTAATGCCTTAAGCATATCTTAAGAGTCTGAATAGGTCGGAAGATCAGGATGAGTCACTGCAGTCTCAGGGATGTACGCATAGAGCGTGGGAGGTAATCTGGGCAGGCTGTAATGGAACGCAGAGGTTTGGTGTTAAACCCACTCTAAAGAGAGTGAAAACAGTAAAGTGCTAAGGAGCGAGGCAGTGTGGCATAGAAAAGCAAGTATATGCAGAGAAAGTACCAGAAAGGTCAAAGCCGGTCAGAAGGTCTGAGTGAGTCACTGGGGTCGTCAAGACTCCATTTGGTGTGTGCCAGGTAAAAGGACTAGCAAACCGGAACTAATAAGGAACCCGGGAAGTATAGAACATTTAATAGGGTGCGGCAAGCATGAGTGCCATCTTGAAAAGGGGGAGAAAAAAGTGTCAAAGCCAGTCCGGGCCAGAGTGGCGAATAGGAAAACTTGGTTAAATGCTGGTCTAGCACTGAAATAAATGACGGCAGATTGAAAAAAAGAGAAAAGGTTTAAAAGTATTGAAATTTATTTTTGGAAGGGAGAAGACCTATATCTTTTAATCTGTTTTTCGCTAAAATAGCCGAGAAGCATGTCAACCAGCAATTGATGGAATATATGGAGAAGAAAAAGCTTTTGCACAATCTGGGGTTTGACCCCATTGCAGCACTGAATCTGCACTTCTGCTTTCCTCTGAGTCTTTAAGACTCATGGCTGATGAGGATAGGATGGCTGCCTTGGTCCTGTTGGAACTGAGTGCAGCCTTCAACACCGTGTCTTGCAGCCTTCTTCTTGAATGGCTGTGGGGTTTTGGTGTCAAAGGTTCAGCCTTAAGCTGGATGGCCAAATTTCTCCAGAATTGTACCTTTCAGGTGATCCAACAGTGTTGTTTGCTTCAGAGATCTTCTTCTTACAGCAGGGGTTGCCACAGGGTTAGGCACTTAGTCCTACTCTGTTCAATCTATACATGCACCTCCTTGCGGTTGTGGTGAAGTGTTTCGGTGTCAGAATCGTGTCTTATGCCGATGACACCCAGTTAATTATCACCCTATCTCAGGATGAAGGCTTCTCTGCAGCCAATTTTAGGAACTGTTTGGTAAACTTAGCTGACTGGATGGACCGCAGCTGCCTTAAACTTAATGCTGGGAAAATAGAAGTGCTGATTGTGGGGAAACAGCCCTCCATCTGGTCCACCGCAGGGTGGCCAGATGTGATGGGACCTAATCAAACTTCGAAATATAAGATCAAAAACTTAGAAATATGGTTTGACAATACTCTCGCTTTTGTTCATTAGATTGTCAACCTTGCAGGCATCTGTTTTGGTATCTTAAAGATGCTCCAAAAGATCCTAGGATCACTGCCAAATGTGGCCAAAAAGACAGTAGTCCAAGCTCTACTGGTGTCCAGGATGGCCTAGTGCAACGCAATCTTCCTGGGAAGGTACCCAAGGTAGAATGAGAACACTTCAACATGTTCAGAATGCTGTGGCTAGAATGCTGCTTAACATCCCTAGATTCTCCTCTAAGAGTTCTGTCCTTAGACATCTTCACTGGCTCCAGATGAGGGAAAGGATCTCTTTTAAAGCATCACGTTTTTGCCATAACATTATGAACTCAAGGGGTCCTTGCTATCTATATCCTCTGATCAAACCTTACCATCCTAATTGTTGTCTGGGGACCTCTGGTGCTGCATTGGCTATAGTCCCCAGAATAACTAGAGCACATATGGGAGGTCACTCCTTCTGTTATCGAGCCACAAAACTGTGGAACTCTCTTCCTGTCGATCTGAGGCAGGAACGGTCTGAAATAATCTTCCGGAAGAAACTAAAATCTTGATTTTTTAGACAATCTTAATACCTTCTTTCCTTGAGGCAGTGCAGCTTAAGTCACTGCTGAAGTGTGGGCACTCCGTTTGTAGTAACCATTGCGCTCTATAAATGAGATAACATAACAATACATAACTTCTTCTGATAAAAATGGTACCCCATTTGTGTTGCTGGGCCTAGCTCCAGTAACAGAAACAGACCAAATCAGGGACTATGCGAACACCATATTCACAAGCCATGGTCCCTGCTTTGAACCCTAACTCTCTCTAAGGGTGATCCCGAAGCAGGTATCCATGAGGAAGATATACCTTTGGAGAGGGAGATTCTCTGCTTTTCAACAATACCTCTCCCATCACAATCATTGCTGGGGAGGCCTAGTTATGCCCATGAGCACTGATGGTAAGAAAAGTCAAATGAGCTGATTGCCTCATTTTACTTTCACACTTACAATAATGATATCAGCACACCTTGCATGCTGATCATCATTACAAAGAAAAAAAAGCAGCTTGTGCTGCTGGGCAAGCTTTTCCTCAACAGCCGACCTCATACAACAAAACAGGTATGTTTTGCGCTTTGCGCTTTAATGTGACCTCCAAGTAAATAACACCTGGTTTGGAGCCCTGTTGATGCAGAGGTAATGTCAATAATGTCTAAGGAGTTAAATATAAGCTATAACATTCTAATAAATAAATGCAGAAATCAAACTATAGTCTAACTTTGCTTTACAATTTTTTAAACTATTGTTGAAGAATGGGTTCAGACCCATTTAGCACCCTAGATTTTTGGGTTCTTTGCTGTGAGTGAGTCCCACTGTATCTCACAAAGAGTGGACTCTTGTCAGAGGATTTTGCATGCTCATTGCCACTGCTAACTTTAAAAATAAGACCTGCTGCACAGCTGGAGTTAGAGGCTCTGGAGATCTTAGGTCATGGCATAGCAATATGTGCGGATTGAACAAGTGGGATAACTGTCTAAAATAGGAGCATAAATAGTAATTATTTATGGTCTGTGCAGGCCTTATATTTTAATTCACCATTCAAAGAAAAATTCCACTGTGTGAGTCTGTAGTACTTCACTGAAAGTCTTTACCACTATTCTTCATTTACACAGTAGGTGAGAGCACCAATGTAAAAACTTCATTGAAAATAGTGACATGTTTCACATGCTCTTCCTTACATTAACAAAGGCTGTAAGTGCAAATATAAAATTAATTTGCCAATACTCCTTCATGTACTTTGAGTTTGGCCATATTTCTATGATTCTATTCTAAATTGGCTTTTGGATTTGAACTACCATGCTGCACCAAGTTAATTACTCTGCTGGCCAGAAGATAGATCAAATCCTTCCCCTCAAAATATGCACATCAGGTGGGATTTACGCTTGTTACTGACAGAGGAAGAGGGTGGTGACAGGATATGTATCAGTTAATTGCATTTGTACTGACTGAGAAGCCTGGGCACGTCCATCCATAAAGAAACAAATGGAGGCAGTCAGAAGGGGATTGTCCTTGACATTTTTTGACAGAAAGAAGCTGGCTGCTCTTTCAGTTATGAGCGCAGTTTAAGGTTCTCAGAGGTCTGTGGCCACTGGCCACTTGAAGCTGTCATCTTGTAAAGACCCCAGATGCTTTGTCAGAGGAATAGGTTAGGGATGAAGTGATGATCTGTCCTTTTTTGGACTGGGCAGAGGATCCCATCTTTTGGAACTGTCCACCTCCACTTATAATTGACTGCACAAGGAAAATAATTTTGAGAGCATCCCGGGACCTGGGGAAAGCTACACCTGAAGAAGAAGATATGACTGAAAGTGAGATAACTGATGCATCATGTTTAAGAAAAGGACTAATGGATTCTTGACTTCTGCTTTAGAAAGGGACTCAGGGACTTCTCTATTCTGATGGAAAAGAGGACTTGATGACTTCTGACTTTAGTTGGCACCCAAGGAATAGGCTTTTTCTCCAATGCCAGGGTCTCTGGCTTTCCAACTCTCTCTGGGTGACTCTAGAGGGGTGGAATAGCTGGCAGCAATGGAGGAGAGTATTCCCCTGGAACGTCTATGATCTGGTCCTGTTGGGGGATGGCCATTAATGGGAGATAACCTGCTATCTCCTGGATACTCATGTGCCCTGCAAGTGGCCAGGAGGCTTAAGTGCCTGGGGAATGCAGCATAAAGGGTACTCTACACTGAGGGCTGCCGGGTGCTGCTGAGAAAGACACCAGGCCAAGAAGAAGTACCAGGAGCCCAGACAAAGAGGCAGGTCCTGGATACAGCCAATAAGCCTTACGAACAGGAATATGTGCAAGCATATTTTCATCTTTTATTCTCCATTTAAAGGTGTAGCTTCCAATGCCTGCAAGTGAGATTGCCACATTTAATGCAGTAGTATTGTATTTCTCTAAATAGAAACACAATATTAAATTGCACTCTTGATAACCCTCCCTTCTTTTAAGATTTGCAAAGCTGTGTTTGACTGATCATAGTTAAGTGGTAATAATTGTGGGAGAGGAGAATTCTGAGCAGCTGGGTGACAGGGCTTTGATACCTGTTAGGAATTAACTTTATGAGTTTTGTGCAGTGTGACTGGAAGGTGCTCTCTGTGGAATAGGATAAGTGGTTTGAATTGTATTTCAAATGTCATTTGGGGGAGCTGGAGTTTAATTGTAAGTGGTTAGGTATGCATGTGGCTAGTGTTGTGTGTGTGAATGGTGTACTGAATCAAGTAGTAAAATACCAGTAAGAACTATCCAGAGCAACAAATGTGAGTGGACTAATGAGCGATAGGGTTCTTAGTCTCTGCTAAAGAGTGGCTGGTTAAAAATTATATAAATCACTACAGTATTGTTAGAAGGTGCCAATGTCAGTGAGTTGTGCAGTTAGTGAGTGTTGGAGACTGGCGTTTATAGGTGGTGTTGAGCAGTTATAGGTAATGAGCACAGTATACATTTTGTGAAGCTGTGAGAGACATAGTGTATATGGTGAACAGATATTCATGTAAAAAGAGTATTCAGAGAGCAGATGCTGAATGGGGAGAGCAGATATTAAAAGGGGTTGTGAACTGTGGCACAAAAAGCATGGAGCAGCAAAGAGTGTAAGCAGCATTAGAAGACTAAACATGGAGATTTGAATCAAATAGTGTCTGTGTGTAGTGGAATAGTACAGCGATGGTCAATAGGGTGTGGATTTGGTATATGAAGTATGGTGAGTGGACATGGAGAATGCTTGCAAAAAGTGAAGGATGGAGTGCAACTAAATGTTGAAAGTGGATAAGGAGAGCTCACATGAAGAGCTGAAAAGCTGTACTAGGGAGTCTAGGAAGAATTGTGATAGTTGCTTGAAGAATAAACATATTGAGGTCTTGCAAAGGTTGGCAGTGATCAGTTGTGGAGTGTCACAGCAAATTCTGTGGATATGGAGAGTTTGTGTTGAAGGTGAAGAGTAAATACAGAGTACGGAGAGCAATTATAGATGACAGATGTATAGGGGAGATTTACAGGATGGACAGTACAAACAGATGGGTCGTAGATGATGGAAAGCGCCTGGGGAGGGTTAACAGCTTTCGTTATGGGGAAAGGACAGGGTGAAGACACAAAGTAGACCCTGGAGAGTGAGTGTAGTGGCCTGAGAATGAATGAGTGAGGTAGATAGCTGATGTTGTTACCTGATACAGAGTGTAGATAGGGGATGTAGAGTATAGAACATAGACAGCCTGCAGAGAGAGAATGTTGTATGGGGAGAATGGATATGGAGCACATATGTATAGGTTATAAGGTTGATGTGGAATTTGGTAGAAGATTTGTAGGGTGAAAAACAGATGTAGAGGGCAGATTTAGAAAATGCATTGCAGATGTGGTGAGGTGGTGTGGAGAATATATGGCGTGTGGGTGTAGACCTGGAAAGCTGATGTGCAGGGAGGGAAGCATTTTGGATGGGATAGCGTGCACCTGGAAGGAATAGGACATAGCTGATAGGGAGAGAGTTATTTGGAGTGTGTATAACTAGTTAACCAGATGTCTAGGATGGCAAAAAGTTATAAAGGGTGGAGGGCAATAGTGGATATTGAAATATGTATGTGTAGCTTAGAAAGTGGATGTGGAGGGTAAATGCACAAAATGTAAAGCACATGCGCAGGTGGGAGATTGCATGTTTAGAGCTGATAAACCAAGTGTATGATAGACCACAGATGTATTAGTCAGGGAACAGATGTGGAGAAAAGATGTTCAGGGTGAAAAGGAGATAAAAGCTTCTGCAGTGTGCTGGACTTTTCATATAATTTACAGACATTTTGCTTCATGCGAGCTTTGCTCTGTGGCTTGACATTTGGCTTGGTTTCAGTGTGATGCCTGAAAAAAATCATGGATGTCAGTTGAGTAGCCTGACTGCTGAAATTTACACAGCAATACCCTGGCTGATGGGTCAAGAAGGCTGGGAGTAGGGTTCAGATTAACAACACTGGTGCACGACAGCTCTTACACTTTTTTCACAGTTAATGAAAACTCAAAGAATAGCATGAAGATGAGCATGTGATACAGCGCAAAACAAGCAAGAATTTACCTATCATTTACAAGAATAAATGATAGACAACTTGAAAGCCTTCAGTCTGGAAATTAGATGATATTGCTTGCTGTAGATAGCAAGGTTTATATTACAATAGTTAATGATGTACCTATGATAATTAAAAAATAATATAGAGATAATACACAGTTGTCATTGGTCTCACTGGAAGATCTATTGGAAGGTCCATTAATTCACTCGCAGGTGTATTTTAATTAACACATGGCATATTTACTGTTCTGACTTTTCAAAAGATAATTTTTCAAACATTTTGCAACTTTCAAAAGAAAGTTGAATCACAGTTTATATTTCTTGGGAGCCACAGCTTTTATGGACAGTTATTTAAATATATATAGGTATGATAATTCATTGCCTTAATGTGATAGCTGAGATGCATAGATTTTTTTCAAAAATGCAGCTCACAGGTTCAAATGGTAGAATAACTTACTCTGTCCTCCAGCTTTCTAAATTCAATAAAATACCAATCTTTGATCTTGGCACTATGCAAAACTGTTACTAGTAGTGCAATAACTGTGACAGAAAGTGTAACAAACACTGAATAAAACAAGATATTTATTTTAAAGTCACCTATAGACATGCGATTGCAAAGTGAACATACTAGAAATACCAGACTGATTTCTGTACCAACTTAGTCAGTGATCATTTATTGTTTCTCAAAGGGCTGAGTTGGCATAACAAGGATTCAAATCCTTGTCCTGCACTTTGCATACAGATATTTGCAGTGGGTGCACTGACTCATAGAGCATAGAGGAATTTCCCAGATTTTAAGCTCTTAACTGAATGTTTGAAACATATATTGACTTTGAATATGAAACCCATTGACCTATCTTCCTTGTATTGCTCATCTAGGTTATAGCCACACGGCTGTGGCATGCACTCAACTCAATGAACTTATTTACAATGGCACTGGATTTTAATGAGCAACTAGAGGTTATTTGTCCATCAGCACCTCTTCACACATAGGGGCATATTACCAAGGATGTGCGATAATTATCGCAAAGCGCACTTAACGCTGTTTTTTTATCGCCGGCTATCGCTGGATTACATCGTGGAGATAACGCGTTATTATCAACGCTTATCGCCAAGGCAATAGAAAATGCAGCGATAGCGGCGAAACCCAGCAATAGCGCGCGAAATCCAGCGATAAATTCCACGCGCTAATGAAAAGCTTGCTAATAGGCAGGTGAGGACTTAACCATTACTAGTCCACATGGCAGGTGGATTAGTAATGGTTAAGTCAAGTTTTAAAGAGGTGTTAGATTCCAGCGATAATCGCGGTTAGCGCGAATTATTTTATCGCTCCCCGGGCATTGCTAATAGGGGGAAGTTGTGTTTGCGACTGTTTTCAGTCGCTTTTAGTTGGGAACGCCTACTTTGCATGTCATTAGCGATAATTATCGCTGACATGCAAAGCGGCAACGAAACGGCCTCTTTCGCCATAAAGCTGTCGCTAACAGCTGTTAGCGACAGCTTGCTAATAGGGCGATAAAAATATCGCCGCTTTAGCCGCAAAAAGTGCCGCTAAAGTGGCGATACTGCCCTTGATAATATGCCCCATAGTGACTTGTAGGTCCATGCTTACAAGGGGAAAAGTGAACCTACAAGTTACACAGTAATACCTGACTACTAGTTGAAGGTGTTGCATTTGTCCATCTTGGGACTACAATTAATTTTTCTTTATCATGTAGTCCGCTTTTTGTAGATCTCTAGTGCTCTGTTATCCCATGCATTGCTCATGCACTATTATCCCATGCCACCAACTCCTTCTGAAGCCTATTAACCACACCCTCTACAATGGATTCAGAGGGTATACTACTGCAATATGAGAAAGCCAAAAGGGCCATGACCAACTTACTCTGTCAACCTCCTAGACCCCTGCTCTAACTCACAGGCCCAGGTAGCTTTTTCTTCATCTGTCCACCAACTCCAACACCGAAAAGCACAAGGATAAGTCTAAAAATGCCACTTTGACACCAAATCTAACATTGCTCCTTAAACATACCTACACAAGCTCAAAGGCAAGGGTTGTTAAAGCAGATAGCCTTTGCTTCTCACACATTCAGGATGTTTGGCTAGGCACATTCATTTCAGTCTCCAAAATTCATGGTGCTTGCCAGGGGGATATCATCGCCCCTTATGTGTATTACAACAGACTCACCATCAACATAGAAAAATTGAACATCGTGATCCAGCCTATTGATGAAATTTACTGTCCGTTGATTGATTTTCCAATATCTCAAATTTTACAAACAGAAGTCACCTCTCCCACCAAACCTGTTTTTTCACAACTTCTCACCACTGAAGATCTGCTGCATTTACTGTGCTCCTGCAAAAAACTTCTTAAGGAACGGAAACAACTTTTGAAGCAACACTTCAACCAACGGGGGATTCGCACCAGGAGGCAAGCTCTGCTGGCAAGCTTCGCACCCAATGATCCACAATTGAACTGTAGTCTAGTGAAATTTTTGAGACTGTGCGAAAGAGAAATGCCTGAAATGCTGACATAAGGAACCTAGCCAGTAAATTCATGGGCAAATTTCCCAAGGTGCATCAATGAGCTTTTTCATACACAATAAGAACTTTGTATCTGAAGCACGTGGTGGTTAGATAGTACAGAACCTGAGGGCAAGTTTCATGGAGCTGCTAGTTTTCTTACAAGGGTGGATCTGACAAGGCCAGATGGGCATGCCAATGCCTGGCGGAAAGTTTTTGACCTACTGGAATGCTACCCGCAGCACTTGGACAGAGATTAGATAATTCGTTGGTAAAGCTGCTTATTTATAGAAAATTTTCAGCAGGTTTTTAAACATAAGAATCATGAAGGAATGAGTTGTATATGTAAATATTTGTTTGTTTTTATGAAAATGTTGTCGTTTTGCAACGGTTTTAATTAACTATGCAAATAAATGTATACCTTATACAACTTCTCACCACTGAATCTCATGTAAGATTATTCCACCTTCTCAGGTCAGGGCAACTCATTACCTGAGGCATAGCTGATCATAATAAATATTCCATCTCATGTCTCATGTCTGATGCTACAACCCCTCTTCATGATACTCAATATAGACTGCCTTAGTATAAGAACATCCTTCCACAAGCACCTAAAGAACCATGTATTTTCTACCACTCTGATACTTTAGGCCCTTACATAAAAAAGCACCTCATGAAAACTTGCTCAGCCTTGAGGCATGTGCTGGATGCCCCCAACCTTCTCTCCAATTCCACTTATCCCAAAGGTGGCTTCACTAAAACATGGTTAGATGGCACCTCATTGGCTGAATTCAATGAGTTCCTTCCCTCAAGTATTACCATTTTCTAGAAACATAGAAAGGGCGAAAGATGGGGTTGGTTATCTGCTGCTTACCAAAACTACCAAACCTGCAAAAAAATCCCCAACATAGCCTACACATCATTTGAGTATTGAACCTTCTGCTGTTGCATCAGATTCAAATGCTCCCTCATCATAGAAGTGGTCCACCACCCATAAATTTATGAAAGAGTTTCTCGAAATGGCATTCCATCTATAATCGATAGGCAATACAATCTTGATATTGGTCAACCTCAACCTGTGGGGCAAACCAGGCACAAAACTTGCTGCAGACTTCATCTAGAATATGCAGTTAATAGGCTTTACAAGTAAGGTAATTGACACCACATACAAGAATAGACACTCCCTAGACATCATGTTCGCCAATAAACTTGAAACATCAAATGTAAAGGTACAATCACACATTTGTACCAATCATTCTTTCTTATTGATCAGCTTTGCAACTTAGTGCACACGTCTTCCAGTCACAATAAAAACCCTGCCACTGAATTCTCCATGATATACCTTATGAATATAACTAAGTAGATTTTGAATCGCCTAAAGGTTGAGCAAATTGAACAAACATTATATCTCAAAAGAAACCATGCTTGATGGCCTGAACCGTACTAGAAATAATGTCCTAGACAGACCACTGCCAGCAACTGCAAAAATCCAAAATAGTCATTAAAGAAACCAAAAAAGTTTCAGTTCTGTGCTAGCAGAATTGAAATGAGCCAATTGAAACCTTTTTCACTAATATCACATGTCTGAAAGATATAAATTCCATTATGAGATTCACCACAGAGATATGAATAGAGCAAATAAGAGAGATAAAAATCCTATATCACCACTTGTATCAAGGAGGCACCCAAAAAAACCATGGACCCCTTCACATTTTACCATGAACAATCTAACACTGATACCTTAAAAGGCAACCAATATCTAAAAATGTGTAAGTCATTGTCCATCAATCCTGAGCTACCTCTCATCCCACTTATGGCCCACCACTATTATAGTCTGCCCTTTCCAATTTCAACTGCTAGAGACTGTACAGGCTATAATCTTGCCAACCAAGATTACAGCCTCAAATTCCTCTATAGGTTCAGCTTCCTGTTTTAAACAATTGCCCCATTCTATGGCAATGGCCATTCCCATTGTGGCCAGTGCCTACTTCTGATCGAGATTTGTGCCTGGACTTCTGAATTATGCTCTCAATAAGAAAATGACCAAAGACCCTAAAATCCTGTCTAACTAGCACCCAGTCTCCAACTGCACATTTCCTAGCAAGGGCATGGAACAAGAGGTGACAAGATAGCTCTTTAATTACATCAAGCAAATACGTTATTTCATGACCTTAAACCCATATTCAGACCCTCCATGGGTACTGAAAGAGCAATATTTATTATATCAGAGCAACTCTTCCCATTTCCATAGATGAAGACTAGAAGACAGCACTCATAGTTGACCTCTATGCATTTTATGATGTTATTGACCCCACAGTATAGAGGTGGAAAGATTGGAAGAGTGAGCAAGACAATCTGAAACTGCCATATCTTGGATTAGATCTTTCCTTTCCTACCACAGCAAAAATGTAGGATCCAGTCTTGTGAAGCGTCCATGCACTTGGGTCCTAGCAGCATTCCTGAATTATCATCCCTCTCCTGTTTGCTGTTCCTAGTTCAGTAATTACACCACTATGTAGTCTTTTTCCAAATGTATATGGATGATATGCAAATCCACATTCAGTTAGACCATCACCAAGATTATCTGTCCAATATTATCTCATGCTTAAATCATGTGATATCCTTGCAGGTGATTAGCAGCGCTATACAAATCCTGTTTGATTGATTGATTGATTCATTCATTGATTGATTGATTTAAAGGATTACTGCAACATCATGTTGAGAGCCTTACCCAGGAAAGTAATCGCAGCACGCATAGAACACAAAACCAAGCATCTAGATTGTGCCAAAAATCCATTAAGACAACCATACTAAGCGTGCCCTGAAGGTTGTCCCCTGGCTTTCCATTAAAGCGAGGATCAAATTCAAGGTCTGATGCAACATTTACAAGGCCTAATAGGACAATGGCCCAAAATATCTGCATGAACTGACCCTCTCAGCCTGAAGCTGGAGGCCATCATCCACCTACTTGATCCATTGAAGACAGCAAAACCCAAAGACATATCCATTGTAGCGCTTCAAAGAGACTTACAGTGCCTCATAAAACTTATTACGTTATTGAATAAAATACATGGAAAACTAAGAAATCTGTTTTTCCTGCAGAACAATCTGTGCGTCAGATTTGACTGACCATATCCTACTGATGTGGAGGTGGTAACTGCGAGGAAGAAACAGTGATTGCAAAAAACAATGAGTTGCATAGAAAAATGGAGAGTCATAGCTAGCAAAAGAGTCAGCAAAAGAAGGTGATTGCTGTAGAAATAGGGACAGATATGAGCGGAGAGAGAACAGAGAAGGTGAAGGAGATAGGGTGATATGTAGAAATACAGTGACATAAGTAGTAATTGGTAAAGAGACAGTGAAGGGCAGAGAGGATGTGTGTAATGTAGAGGAGCAAATTACAATAAATGGTGGGGGTAAGGAGACTGTCACAAAAGTAATTGGAAAGGGAACCATGATGGTGAAAAAAGAATGGGAGTGAAATAGAAAGATAGAGAAAAATGAATGGAATAGTCATAGGCACAGTGTTCGGAAAGAGGCAAGTAATTTGTTGATAGTGACAGAGAGGAGAGAGTGTGAGTGGCATAGTGATGAAAAATAGTCCCATAAGGACAGAGAGTGACAGATAGAGAGAAACAGAGAGTGATGGGCAGATAGTGAAAGACACACTAGTAGGGAAATAGTGACAGATAATAAAAGAATTAAAGTGATAGAGAAAAATGGAAAGTGATGGGGACTAAATGGCGCACAGAGCATTGCAACGGATTTCACCCTTACTATGTGCCTGTCAAGATGCTTCATTATTTAGTAAATTCCGGGAAGGATAGTGAAATAATGGTGTTGGTAGATGAGAGATAAAGGGCCTGATTTTAAATTTATGGACAGATTACTCTGCACAAACGTGACGGATACCCCATGCGTTGTAGTACAAGTGCATTATATACAATGGTATTTGTAATACAGTAGACAGGATATTTGTCACGCTTGTGAAGGAGTAACCCATCCACCGAACTCTAAATCAGTTCCAAAGTCAAATAAAAGTGTACATCTAGTGAGTTTATTTTTGTGATTTGGGTATAAAGGCACACTTCCCATTTCCTGATGTCAATATACCTTCACCTTGCAAACTAACAACAACTAACATGATCTAAGGAGACAATTTAAAATTTGGTGAAGCAGGAGATCTGCTGTAAATGGGCAGATCTCCTGTTCCACTAAATCTTCAATTCCTCTCCTACATTTAGAGATGGGGGATCACCATGTTGCCACAAGTGGAGCATCAACTGCCTTTGTTGGTAGATACTTCAGACCTGGTTTTCTCTCTGCCTTCAGGCCACTGGGTAAGTATGTTAGGAGACATGCCATATTTAGGGCAGGTATACTGATGTACATATTTCCTGCCTGGGTCTGCAGTGCAAAGCAAGGACCTGGTCAGGCAAAATAATCAACGACCCCATGTAAATGTAGAAAAGTCCCTGAGTGTCATAGGCAATGATCATTTTCTTCTCATGTAAATAGCTCAACAATTTGTTTTTAACAAAAGTACTCCTGCTTCACTACTGGTTGACATTTAAAAGGGCAGGTAGCTGACTGCTGGGCAAGGTATAGCCCTCTGTCACGGAGGGGCTTGTGTACTGCCAGTCATAGTCTAAGGACCCCTAAAGAAGACATCATTAATCTCTATTTTAGGCTCTTAGCCTGTTTGTTTCTGTTCACCCAAAGAAACAACTTCATTAAAAAGCTTACTAAAGTTAGTATGTTACCAGAAAACCCTACACTACACTGAATTGAAAAAATATTTACAATATTATATGATTAAAAGTTGTATCTTTAGATGTACTATTTTCGGAACTCTGTCTTTGAGGGAATTTCCTATCATGTTAAACATCAGCACATCTGGATTAAGGTATGTGTGCCAGTGTGTGTGTTTGCACGTGTGTGCATGTGCACATGTGTGTGCATGTACCTGTGTGCCTGTGAATGTGGGCGTAAGGATGAATGGTGGGAATGGAATCCCATTGAATTTCTGGTTAAGTTCCTCAAAAATATTTAAGGTTATTGCAGCTGACAAACCTTACACATAGATGTCTGTGATATTTAAAATTACTGGGCTTTTACTCTGATTTGTACTGGAGCAGATAACAGATCTTCACCTCTTACCCTCAACTCACTGTAATTGATAAATGGCACTGAGTGTCGGCAGCATCATATGTATAGCTTTCTAATTAATTGAACCAGGTAGTATGGAGCGATCTACAGGTTACAGGCAGATTACTGTAGCAATCATCAGTCCATTGAGCTATGTTTCCTGAACTGGAATCTATGGTCCTCAGGTTCCATAGAGATGTCTGCCACTACACAGTGCGATCTTGTGGCACTCCTGAAATTGACCTGTAACATGCAAGTCAGTTGCATTGACCCATTTATTGTGATTGGAACATTTGACTTGTAAGTTACGCAGAGACTACTAAAGCACTCACTCAACCCATTGAGCTGTTTTGTAAGGATTGGCAGTGTGTTGTAGCTTGCACACAGATCTCTACTGCAGATGCAGCAACGTATTATTGAATCTATCTGCAAATAGACCATGTGAATTCAATCTACACATAAAGATATGCAACAGACACTCAGATGACTGAGCAGTCTTGCTGGGATGAACGTGTAAACTGCACAGCACGCAGATGTCAGAAGAAGATGTTCCTCTTCTCCCTACGTAGTCATATTTGAGGGTTGGAACCTGTGCCATGCATAGCCACCCTGATCCCAAAAACACAATTTATTTTTCTATACAATACAAAATTACTTCAGTATCAATCTGGTGCTCATCACTTCCTCTGACGACTACAGACCATACAGAACACCGCAGCCAGACTTGTCTTGGATCGCCTAGACCCGTGGTGTTAAAACCTTTTAATGCTGCTCCACCCCAGTGAACAAATTAGTTTAATCGAGCCCCCCTCAGGATTATTCAAGACATATTTAAACATTGCAGTCAAATTCTGTTACTGTTTAAAAAATGTAACCAAATATAGGATTGCCAAGCATACTTTTCTGGTTAGGCAGGCCTTACTAATGTGTAAATGTATCCATAATGTGAATATTAGAAAGGGGTGAGGGGTTTGAAGAAAATTTGGAGTCACTTCCCTTTTGACACATACTCCCAGCTACGATATAAATGACAAAATATATTAGTGATGGCCCAATACAGAGCGGCTTCCTGCTGTTCATTTTTTTCCCAACTTAAAACAAAAGCACTGCTATCAGCATAATGTTTATTTTGGTCAGAGCCTGGAACCCTCCCTGAGATCACTTGAGGCACCCGTAGGGGGACTGCCCCCAGTTTGAAGACCCCTGTCCTAGATAAGGCTACATCAGCCTCTACCTCAGGGAACTTCACTGGCTCCCTACACAACTGTGGACCTGCCTACTTGAACTACTGCCTGATCTTTCCTCAGCCACCCGACACCTCTGCGCCACGTCCCTTTCTCTGACCCTCACCCCCTGCATCTGATATAACAGATGCAGAGCTTGCTCCCTCTCCTACCTAGCAGCAAAGACACTGAACAGAGCTACCCAGTCATCTACAGACCTCCCCATCTTGTAGTGAGTTCCTACGTAGGCCCACTGTAGTTTTCCCTTATTTTAGCCTAACTGCACATTGTAGGCCACATTTGCTTTGTACAGCCACATGTAAAACATTTATTTTTGTGCCACAATATTATTTAGAAATATGCTGCACATGTTATTATTGTTATTCAGCTCTTCTGCTGGGATTCAGTCTGAACATTTTGTACAAGGTCAAACAACATTGGGCCTGATTCACAGAACTAACTTACGTCAAAAACATAAACGTAAACGTAACGTTTGTACTTTTTAGGTATTCACAGAATACACTTACTCATTTGGTAATCACAGAATGAACTTACTCATTTCGGTATTCACAGAAGTTAGTAGTCCTAACTTTAGGACTCCTAAATGCCTTCTGTGAATACTGAAAGTCTTAAAGTTAGGATTTTACTTAACTTTACTACTCCTAAACTGAGAAAAATCCTAACTTTAAGACTTTTCGGTATTCACAGAAGGCATTTAGGAGTCCTAAAGTTAGGACTACTAACTTCTGTGAATACCGAAATGAGTAAGTTCATTCTGTGAATACCAAAATGAGTAAGTGTATTCTGTGAATACCTAAAAAGTACTAACTTTACGTTTACGTATACGTTTTTGACGTAAGTTAGTTCTGTGAATCAGGCCTATTGTGCCTTGCTATTCTCTGCTTGTAAAGCAACATCTCCTAACATACAGACACAACAAAGGTACAGCTGCTGTTTTCCAACACATCACTTCTTATCATATAAACTGAAACGTGCCGTTTGAAAAACAGAGAGGAGGATTCTTGCAGAGAGGAAAGGTCCTGGGACGGACACTCTAGCTTTGCTCAACCTGAGATGCAGACCACCTAACTACAAATGCTAGGTATGGTGGCCGGTTCCAATCCCGTAGATCTCTGAAATATCACTCTGCTCACGTAGTAAGGATAGGCTTAGGCAGATATATCATTTGCCATGGTAGGACTTTTCTTTCTATGTAGTTTACTCGTAATTCTGATTACTTTACTCACCTGTATTTGCTTTCTAAGTGCAGCACAATTGCCTCACAGTAGAACACGATAGATTGAATAAATATTGTCAACTTCTCTCGTATCTTTCTTTTGTTTATTATGGACATTAATGAGTGAGAAAACAAAAAATGACAATCTGTTTACACTGTTTCCATTGGGGCTAGAGAGCTGTGTTCTGTGGTACCTATTTACCTGTTACTCTGGGAAGGCTAGAGGGAAGGTAAGGCACTATGAGCCAGTCAGATTTGGGCCCTTAGGTACTGATGTGGTATAGTGGCTCAGTCTCTACATTCTGACATCCTGTGAGCCCAGACATAGTTCTGTTTCCAAACAGAATCTCTGCAACAATCTCTTCCAGAGTACCGAAAGTCCCAGAAGACCTGACTGTGTGGACCCTCCCAGCGCCTGGATACCTCACACGTGACAAGAAGCGCTCTACAAATCTACTGATTGACAGAAAATGATCCAGCATAATTTCTAAAATGCTAAGAAAGGCTGAACCACGATTATTGATGTGCTTGTGAAGTAGCCAGCAAGTCATTCATTTCTCATCAGAAAATATTTTAACTGAAGACATTTTAGTGCTTGTCAAATAATCAGCAAGTCGCTAAAATCATCTGCAAGCCATTAAGAATAATCACATGTTATGAGGTCCTCAGAATACAATTTTCAAATCATCCTTAAATCATCAGTACCGTTTCTAAACATTGCTGAGCTTGATTTTTTCTTATGATGAAAACATGGCATCTAGAAGTAGCTAGGTGATCATTCAATGACTGTATAACAATCTCTAAAATAATCCTGTTTGAACAGGGGGCTTAGATGTCATAAACTTGTGCCTGTTCCTTAATTGTAGGAGGCAAGGGTTTTTGTTTAAGCAGGACCATATGTTCCCACAAGTGCACAATAGCCTTGCAGGTTACAAATTTGATGGAGAAAGACAGTATAGAAAAAAATGCAACATTCGGAGTGCATATTTTTTTGACCTAGAGAAAATGGCCCAATTTTCTTATGGTTGCTAACAATTTCAGGCATGGTCAAGATTAAATGGTCTATCTTGCAAATGGGGGCATTCAAGGAGTGGATCTCACATGCCTTGCAGAAAGATATATCTTGCTGAAACTCCACTGAACTACTATGATCAATTAGCGTCCTCGTGTGCTTCAAAATAAGACTTGCTAATGGTGGTGCAGGAGAGAGGTAGAATGCTTATAGCTGTGTTGTTGAGGCTGGAACTTCCTGAGGAAATATACTTTTAGTATTATTTTCTACAGTTCAGGAAAATGTCATAAACACTGTTGTATACTCTTTACACACTTGTATCTATTCTCATAGCAGATCTACTCATGATCAACTACTTATTTACTGACTCACTTTTTGCCGCACTGTCATTTACTCAATCACTTGTTTGTTCACTCCCTAACATTTAAATACATATTAATTGCGGATAGCTTACAAAATAGTCTCTATTCAAAGCTTTTGGTATTACAAAAAGGCTACATGTCACAGATTGATAACATGATTACTTTTGTTTTGTTCTAGATGGTTATAGGCGGGCATATATTAAATTCTAATGTGATGAATGGAATGATGTTCCATTCAGTCATGGGCTGGGGTATGCTACGATGCCAA
The DNA here is from genome assembly GCA_963921515.1 of Calotriton arnoldi. Taxonomy (NCBI): domain Eukaryota; kingdom Metazoa; phylum Chordata; class Amphibia; order Caudata; family Salamandridae; genus Calotriton; species Calotriton arnoldi. The sequence goes on along the minus strand of CAWUFW010015607.1, from coordinate 333,416 downwards.
TTTGGCTGTCGTGACATCTTCCAGAAGCATGTAAGTAGTTGAAAGTAGTAATCAGATTTAAGGAAATGGATCTGAAGTCATGTAGGGAAAGGAGGAATGGAATTCACTGACCACTGATTTTGGTGGGGACATTGGTTTACAACTGAGATTAGCGTAGACTACAATCTTTTTGAAGACTGGTGTTTATTAATCATACTCTACTTGGCGTGAATTCACTCCTAATCGATTTTTATCAAATGATAATGGTATTTTGTTTATGTTTATGGAATTTGTAGAGTCCAGTTTGCCATCTCTACTGGGGTATCCTGGTGCTCAAGCTTCAGTAACCTAAAATAAAGCATACTACTTAAAGATAGAACAAAACAGACAGAATGACAGCCCGACTGTGGAATGGCAACCATATCTAACCATGTTTAAGGATGAGCCAGGTCTACAGACCTTTACCGAATCTGAGAAGATTAGCTTCCTAAGACATTTAGGATGATGATTACATCTTTTCACTGCAACAATTACTAATGGTGCTTTATCGCTAGTTCTGAGAGAACCTTTTGGACACTACCACTGAAAACGACCCCTGCTGTGCAGAATATATAGATTTATGTCCCAAACATAACATTTTGTTTGTGAACTATGATGTCTTGCTTTGAATTCCAATGCCAGCCTTTCCATATAGTTTTGTATCAGCTGCAATCAGTTAATCAAATAGTCTGGCAAATCTAAGGAGATTACATTACAATAGTCTAACCTAGAAGTAGTGGAAGCATTGAGAATGTACACCTTATCAGGAAAAGTGAAGAGAGCTAGTTGCCTCTTTAATGTTCCACTTGTGAATGATTGGAGTCTACTTTGACTCCTGAATTCTTAACAGGTAGTGCTGGGATCGATTTAGGACCCAGCGAAGCAGTCCAGAATGGCAGAATGCAAAAGAAGTGGATATCAAAGGTCAAAGTATCTCTGCTTTGTTACGATTTAGTTTCAAATGATGGTCTTGCACCCATTTTCCACCTGAGCCTAGAATTGGAGTGCTGTCGATTTTTAAAAATATCTGCATATACTTTGCATCCATATACAGATCGAAACCATGGGATCTGATCAGCCCAGCAAAAGGGGCCACGTAAAGATAAAGCAACTATGGGCAAAGTTTGGATCCCACGTACATAGTCCCAATACCGGCAACATCCCCCCACCTTCCCATAGGCGAACGTGCATAAATAAAACACAAGACACTTTGTTTATGGGAAAAACTTGTCGCAGGTTTATTCCATACAAGAGTATGCAATAAGGTGGGTTATCTTACGGGCGATCCATGGGCAGGCAGCCGTCCAACCTATGCTGCCTCTGCTCGCCTGATGAGCCAGCACTGTGGGATGTATGCCCGATCAGCGCTACACCTTTGTTGATCCACCACTGGATCACGTGTCCCTTGTTACCATCCTACTCACGCCCCTTTCAGGGTGGAGCGTATCAGGGCAAACCCCGGTTGGTCAGGCCCCCAACCGCCCGAAGGACTAACGGGGTGCCGTCGCGGTTCTCCAGGACCCTGCCATGAGGATCCTGGTCTTTGGCTCTGGCACCACTATTGTGCCGCGCAGAGGTACCCTTACTGTACCCGTCTGCCGCAGAGGTACCCTTACTGTACCATACTGCTTCCAGATCGCCCTGTAACTCCGCCTGCAACACAAAAGCAAACATTAAAACATTCATTACACTTTGCCCACCAGCCCAGCCGAAGGGTAAGAGGAAGGGAGGGAGACGGCGAGGCTGGCGGCAAAGAGGCCGCTGGGAGGGTCAGAGGGGTATACATACCCTCCCTCCCCCCTGGGCGTACCGGAAGTGATGCCCACACCCCTGAACAGCGGGCTCCAGGCGGAAGCCCTCTGCTGCTAGAGCAGAGGGGGTAGGCTTGTGCCGTAATGGCACTAAAGGGCCGCCCTTTTAGGGGGGCCCCCTTTGGGGGCGGCGGGCAGCCACATAGTCCCAATACCGGCAACATCCCCCCACCTTCCCATAGGCGAACGTGCATAAATAAACCACAAGACACTTTGTTTATGGGAAAAACTTGTCGGAGGTTTATTCCATACAAGAGTATGCAATAAGGTGGGTTATCTTACGGGCGATCCATGGGCAGGCAGCCGTCCAACCTATGCTGCCCCTGCCCGCCTGATGAGCCAGCACTGTGGGATGTATGCCCGATCAGCGCTACACCTTTGTTGATCCACCCCTGGATCACGTGTCCCTTGTTACCATCCTACTCACGCCCCTTTCAGGGCGGAGCGTATCAGGGCAAACCCCCGGTTGGTCAGGCCCCCAACCGCCCGAAGGACTAACGGGGCGCCGTCGCGGTTCTCCAGGACCCTGCCATGAGGATCCTGGTCTTTGGCTCTGGCACCCCTATTGTGCCGCGCAGAGGTACCCTTACTGTACCCGTCTGCCGCAGAGGTACCCTTACTGTACCATACTGCTTCCACATCGCCCTGTAACTCCGCCACAGCCCTGGAGGCAGCCACCGTCGCAGCCAGGGCCCCCCACCACTGCACCTCCTATTACCTGCAACCTTACTAGCAAAGTAGCCTTTCACCTTAGCCTGAATCAGCTCATGTCCGATGAAACCCAGACCCCTCTGGTCTGCGAGCTTACGCCATGAACAGTTCCCTCTTACAGGGATGTTCAACGGCCTCGTCAGACTTAGCTCCGGGCCACCTCTGCAGGGGATCATCTCCGCCCATCAGAGCTTCACATTGACCCATGTAGTTGCTGAACTCACCAAACAGCGCATTTCAACATGCGACCGCTCATTTCCAAGCCTCCTGCAAATCTAAGGGAAGAGATCACTCCCTACTGGTGATAGATGAACCCCATCTATATCACAATAACCCTTGACGTTCGCCTGGATCAGCTAGTGTCTGAAGAAACCAAAGACTATTCTGGCCTGTGAACCTGTGCCAAGAACTATTCACCCTCCTGCGGGAAAGTTCCTCTGCCTCACATGACCTAGCCCCATGCCAACTCTGGGCGGGACGATTTCCAACACCAAGGCTCACATTGCCCCATCTATTTGCTGATCCCACCTAGCTGCCGTCCTTCTAGCACCGTGTGTGCCTGAAACCCCTGTGTCCCCCATCTATGGGACAGCAGCCCCCTTGTTAGGTAACCGCTCCCACCCCCGCCTGCCTGCTTTGGCTATTCGGGCGAGGAGGATTATGCTTAACCTTTGCAGTCCCTTTGCTTTCTAAATCATGACGCACTAGGAATGTTCATAACTAGCAGTATGTGACAATGAGCAAGGGTGCCCACCTGCCCATGCCATGCATCCCTTATTCCTTATGGGAATTCCGCCAGCTCAGCACCCTCTGGTGAAACCCTCTGGCATACCAGCTAAGAGAATCGGTCTGATTTAATACAGTGCGCACAGAGCGATATGGTGCCTAACATTAAGGATTGACTAAGTCCTACCTAACCCCCATCCTAGAATATTTCCGGAAAGGGGGACAGGGGCGTTCACACTGCCCACCCTTGGGCAACCCCATAGGGGAAACATTACCTGCTCCGTTGAATTTTAATCATTGTTGATCACTGGACGTGCCAAATGTTCTTTTACATAGTAGCCTTTTGTGCTTGACACCTTGTTTCCCCATTTCTTGGGACGGCAGCACACTATGTTGGCTGACAGCGTCGCCACCCAGCGAGGCTACCATAGCTAACTGGGCAGGCCTTTGAGCTCAACTGCAGGAACATGTCACCTACCCTTGGTTCCGGGGTGCACTTACTTCCCCATTGACCAGACGATTGCACAAACCCCTTTGATTGCTAAACCCTGGTGAACACCTTAATGGTATCAAAGCTGGTTTGAAAGAATATATGTCTTGTGCCCACTAGTGGAGACACCTTACCCTTTTGTGCAATTACAACTTACGCAGCGCACCCCGCTGGCCTAACTGCCGTCGGATCACAGATGCACAGTACCTACTGTCCATCTCCGACCCTGGATGCTTTAAGCCTGCCAATGCAAACCTTAAATACCCAATTTCACCTGGGCGTACCTCTAAATGAGCCAGGCTCCACACAGCTGTAAGGCCAGAGACACACATGTATTGTGCCTACACAATTCACCCAACAGACAAGTTGGCCCTGACTACCCTGTGTTCTGGTGCCAGATTTGGAAAGAGCCTTGCCTCCACCTGCTGCCCCCTGGGAAACACCCAATGCCCGTGCTCTGGCCGCACGCGGCAATGCCCTCATGAGCATGGAATCCCTGGTCAACTAAGAGTGCCACTCCAACTACCTAAACCTACACCTTGACCATGGGTGGAGTCTAGCTCTCCCCAAACTTCTGCTGGTGTAACCCACAGACGCCTCCTGTTCAGTTCAATTTAGTAATTCATGGCACTGGCGACCACCAGGGCCTACTACTGGGCTGTGTAAATGCGGCCCCGGGTGACCTTAAACAATCGGCTTGGTGTGGATGGGTGCTAACCTTACCTGGCCGACGTACAATCCCTTTGACAATCACTCCTGACAAGATGTGCCACTGCAGGTAAAGCGTTAAACAGCCCGCCTTACTTCCTCTCCCAGTTATCAGAGTAAATTAGTGAAAGATGCACGTTTGAACTGGCCGCTGATACTGTTACTTACGCCTGGAAATGCTCAACTCGGAGCAGCCCGCTAGCAATGGCTTCCATTGAAAGGCGGTGCCAACAAACCTCCAAGCACTTAAGGCGGTACCTCTGAGTGGGGCTCTAATCTAACAGATGCCCCTTGCATTGGATGACCATAGGTGGCTAGGCAGAGACTTTGGCTTATCCCAGAGGCAGTGTAAATTTAATGTGGCAACTGCACTCCCACCGTGGCACACTACAGAAGAGACTCCAGTTCATTTTAATTACCCTTCGTATCGTCCACCCAAGAGAGACGTGGTACCCTCTGCCCCCATTACCCTGTGCTACCAAACCTCATCATGACATCACATGGATTACATAACTCACTAGGTCAATCGGGCCACCGTCCTACAGCTCAGTTAGCACAACCCCGTAGTTGCTCAGCTATAGGGGCTCCAGATAATCTCAGGTGTGAGAAAAGTCTTTCTAATGTAGCCAACCGACGGTTTATACGTGTAAGTGACTGGCCCCCAATATGGTATGACCAAACCAAGGTTGAAGCAATAGGAGCGTGAGGCCCTAAGCAACGGGTGTCTTTGTGTACTGGAAACATTACTTAGCCACGCAAAGAACCATGGACATCCCCTAAATGCGAGTCACCAGATCGTCAAAGAAATATTGATGGATTTGAGACCTATGCGCCATCCAAACTACTGCATTAAAATTGGCGTGCATAGTTCTTTGAAAGAAAAGCATTGACTGACCCGCTCAAAGTCAAAGGACATATCAAACCGCTTTGGTCTACTTTGCTGAGAAGGATGGAGCAATGCCCATTATCGGTATTAGTGAATGAAGGCATTATTCATTCATGTACACCAAAGTGGGGGACCCTGCCCCCAAGTGGTCTTCCCACTTTGTGGCACCCTGGCAGTATAAAGTGGTTTAAGGGCCTGTCTGTGACTATTGTCTATATTGGGACCAAGATGAACCATGATATTATCACCGATCAAAGTCTGAAGTCAATCGCAACATCTGGCATAATTTCATAAATAGCCCTGACTGGCACCGCACTCTCTCATCCTATGCTCTGTGTGATCTTGGCCACTATAGTGTGAGCAGAGCCCCGCGATGTATACCTAGCTACATGTTCGCTAATGCACAAGTAAAATACCTCCTTTCCCATCAATTTGGGTTGCACCGTACATAATCAGGATGCAGTGGGCTAGTTACTCTCCTGGGGCCCCAATGCCACTACACTTGCGGCACTAATGAAACGTTGTCGATTTGGCTGTCAACTTTGCTGCCTGTGCCACCCTTCAGCCCCATGGAAATTGTGCTGGGCTCTCGCTTACTACCCTGCTGAGTGAGCCCACTGTATTCACCAGATTCATTAACAATATCCGCTTCTGACTGTACTTGGTAACACGTTCACCCCATGGTTTCTTGGCGCTGCATAACATGTTTATTGTTACTCAGCTCCATGGTACTCGTTTTATCGACCTCAGAAGGATGAAATGCTTGTTGATTGCAACCTTGTTGGCCACCCAGCGCAGTATTTGCTCAATGCGCCTCTGCGCTACCGCTCATGCTTCACTAACCCTGCCGCATGTGCACCATCCCGCAAAAGGAATGGCTCCTGTACTCAACTTAAAAGGCAAAGTGCACCGCACGCGCACCTACAATGTGCCTCTGCGCTACAGCTCATGCTCCACTAACCCTGCCGCATGTGCACCATCCCGCAAAAGGAATGGCTCCTGTAATCAACTTAAAAGGCAAAGTGCACCACACGGCCAAGCATGTATTAATGCTTGACCTAGTGTAACCTTCCCCCTTACCAACAAATTTGAACTGCCACCACCGCTCTGGGGAGTCTGCTACCCCTGCTTCTGCCACCGGGGAAAACGGCGCCTGTACACCCCTGTGGGACATGAATCCCCTCCTTAACACATCCTTGCCACATATACCGGCCCAGACAGTGCCACTAAACCGCCTGAGAGGTGGATCCAGCAGTGGTGAATGATCTCACCCCCCTTTCCATTACAGTAGCTGCCCCACCCACCAGGCACTTAACTCTCTTCACTGGCGCCCACGAACCCCCTCCTGCGTCCGCTCTCCTAAATGGTGTTTCATTTTGTAAGGCGCTTATTTATGTTCCTTACAACAAACAATTAGTCATGACCAGTCTACTAGGAAGAGAGCTGCACAAGGACAACTTTGCGAGCAGCTGGTGAAGCCGCACCAGCACCGGACGCGTCTGAACACGCCGGAGCGTGGGCATCAAGCTCCAATCAGGGGAACTAGCAGCGCTACCCGCTGTGACAAGGGATCACCACCGCGCCCTGCAGAAACACTGCATCCTTAATGGAAAGTGCAGCAGGGATGCACTATTCCCTTGCAGGACACCCAGGCCTCAGGCAGCTGTCACCGCGGGCGCCCGGTGCACCCTTGATTTGCATGGTGAGCACTCACCGTCCCCCAAGACCATGAGGGCACCGCCATTTAAACCGCGTGCCCACTACGCGTCCCATGGACCGTGGGTCCCGCCCTGGGAGGACGGCCACGGCGGTGCTTCTGGCGACAATATTGCTGCCTCCCCGCCCAAGCGTTCAGCACCACCTCTAGTCCCCTCGTGAACACCCCGAGGGAATCTTGGCCCACCACAGCACCACCCCATGCACCCGAATGCACCACTATCCAAATACGCACACACGCCATCTACATATGGGCTCGTCGGATTTAAAAGCCCCGCCAATGAAAACCTGATACAAACGGCACACAGCCCTGAGAGACCAGGCGACGCAGAGAGCGCCTCTCCCCAATTGTGCAAATATTACATTGTTTCAGTTGTTAGCGCTTCAAAGCCCGCGCCTGCAGCTCCTGAGCGCTTTACAAAATAAGATTTATGGGTGCACCAACCAAGTTAACTCTCAACTCATGTTGCTATTATCCGGTGCAAAGGATAATCTTACTTAACCGTTCTTTCATGCTGGAATACTGCTGTGCCTTGCATCGGTTACTGTAGACGGTAGCGGCGAAAAGCCTCAGGCATCGCCAGAATCAACCAGGTGCGCCACTCCTGGGCTGGTGCAATGCAAGCAGTGGGGGATGGTGGCACTAGCGGCCACCGCAACCCCTGGCGTCACCGCATTTCTGCTATTCATGAACAGGTGTGCAAGAAGGGTATTCACGTGACGGGGGCAAGGGCTCACAGGACCTGGTGCGGTCCAGGCCCCAAAAGTCGCGCCGCGCACAGTCTGCTCCCTCCCTTCACCCAGGGGGTCCAAGACCAAGAAAGGCAAATGGGGGAGGGGAGCAGCAGGGAAGACCCGCCACCAACCGCAACAACTGCTTTCTTGACCTCACTGAAGAAGAGAACCCATTTGGCCATGAAACAAGGGACGTGAACAAAACATTGAATAAGGAATAAATCCCACAACCCCCAAAATTCAAACCAGAAATCTGAACAATGTACCGATATTGCTCAACCGTAACAATCGGTGACGAGAGGAGTTCCGCCCGCTCCTCAACCGAGCCTGGCCCACCTCCTTTCCTTAAAATACCAGTTGGTGCCTGGGCCCCCGACCGAGCTGCAAGCTACACCACAAGCATATCCTGTCCCTACCAGCTCCCAGCTGTTTGTGCAAGCTGTAACGTACCTTCCGGCTCCGGTGTCTGCCCCCACCCAGGAGGTAAACGTGCAGATTAACCAAAGGCATGAGCCATCAGGGCACCGCCCGGGGCTAAACATATGCCACCTAGGGCCCAGAGTCAGCGCCGTCTACCCCGCAACTCGAAATCCCTCAATTAGAAACACAGAGAACGGCATCCTGGCTACTTCACCCGGGCACTCCTAATCAGGTTTCTTATTACAGCCGCAGCGATAGAAGTTTTAATTACGAAAGAGTCTTTGAAGCTATTAGCAGGGCACAAGTCCTAAAAAAAAAAAGGAAGTGGGGGACTAACCTAGTTAATCAGTATGCAAGTGGCATCGCAGCGCGTGGCATCGCAGCATGTGACATCACGGCGCGTGACATCACAGCGCGTGACATCACAGGAACTGGCATCACAAAAGTGATATCAGATCTTAAGCCCTCACATATATGTTTAGCAGGTGTATCATGAGTACATTTGAGCACATTTCGAGTATACTTGCAAACCCTCCTGATTTGGGCAGAAGATTCACACTTTTGTATGCTACATATAAAGCAATGTTACCTTTTGTCAGCGTTAAGCTTTCTCTAGCCATAGTGTTTTAAAAGAAATAGTGATATTTAAATTATTACAACGCCTCCTCAAGGGTAATAAGCGTATATAAATTCTATTTATTTTGTGCAAATGCTGGGAAAGATCAACACATCTGACATTCTTACAGTGCATGCATATCTCCTAAACAGAGCCTGAACAAAGTGAAAAGCTGCCTCTCCTAAGTATGTGTGAAGTGCTAACAAGGTGCGAGCCTTTGTTTCCCCTCTGCTGCATTTGCATCAGGTGTGAGGCTCCTGACTGCTGCCAGTCAGGAAACTCCAACAAAAGGAGGCCTGATGACCCCTCCGATTCAGCCTTTGTTATAGGCCCAGCAGGAGTCAGAACTAAGAGAGCCCCGTCCCGCCTGCACGTTGTTGTGATCGAAAGCAGACAACAACGTGCAGGCGCTGCTGAATGTGTCCCGGTGTTTGGAAATTACACCGGGATGAATTCAGCATCTTTTATAGTGGGGCCCAACTTCTTGGCAGGGTGGACGGCGTCCACCCTGTGAAAGAAGTGGGGGACGCCGTCCACCCGCGTGGACCCCCGACTCGTGCCCTAGCTATTAGCAGAAATACCTCAGCTGAAATGCACTCCATGACCTCAATGTCCTTCCATGCCACAAATCAATCCCACTTTACAATTCCTTGCCAAAGAGCAAAAGAAAATCGGTCCACATGAAGCTAGGAAAATACACTTGCCAGCTCAGTAGGTTTTACTTTTGTGAGCTGTGTGCTGTTTCTACAGGTTTTAGCTTTCCGGAAGCTTCCGGCCTGTTGGTTTACAGCCCCTATTGCCCTCAGGCGGCTACACGATACTCTTTGTATCTACCTCACAATGATGTAAGTCTAACTCGTCCGTTTGGGATTTAGTCCTACAACTTGCTGTTTACACCGACGTCCCCGCACAGGCAAAACATCCAAGTTAGGTCTGCTTTATTCCCAGCAGCCCTGCAAAGTGCTCCGCGGTCTCTGCCTTCCCTGCTTCTTGTAAAAGCAATGCACGGGACATGTGATTGTAATTAGCTTGATTTGCCCAGAATCACCGAATGTTTGAGCCTCCCAGCACACTCGATCCCTGTTCCCTGCCTTCAAGGTCGCCTGATCTAGTAGTGTAACGTAGTTTGAATGATGCCACGACACCTCCCATTTTGGATGCCGGGCACAGCGAGACAGCCCCTGCCCCCACCAACTAGCGCTACGAGCAGCGGGGCCCGCCGCGCCCTGCACTCACACCAGCACGAACCCTGACCCAGTGGTGGGGCCCCTGTCCCCAGCGTGCCACCGCCATGCTACTCATTTGTCGACCCCACAAACCATCACTCTTAACAAAGGCTGGACCGAGCATTTAAGTACGCAACTGTGGCCGCCAGGCCACAATCTCGGCGAACCCAGGGCCCTCGGACAGTACCACCGTCGGCGACCATAGCCCCCGGGAGGGCCTGGGCCCAATTCCGCGTATCGAACGCGGCACAGCCCGCGCTGCCAACACACCGCCCCCTTTCACAAAACACGCCGGTACCAGAGCACCCAGACAACCGCAGGCTTCCAGCCTGGTAAACCTTTGCAATGCGGACGCCTTTACAAGACCAGGGTGCCGCAAGCCCAGGAGGTCGGAACCCCAACGACCCAAATCGGCAGAAAATAGAAGCAGGATGATTAAACCAGACAATGGCCCCTCCTGGCCCGCACTCACCGCAACCAAGTTTGACCCGACGATGACAATACCGGCGGAGCTGGACAGCGTGTCCAGCGGGGCGAAAGACCGCGTGCAGAGACGGCGAGGCTGGCGGCAAAGAGGCCGCTGGGAGGGTCAGAGGGGTATACATACCCTCCCTCCCCCCTGGGCGTACCGGAAGTGACGCCCACACCCCCTGAACAGCGGGCTCCAGGCGGAAGCCCTCTGCTGCTAGAGCGAGGGGTAGGCTTGTGCCGTAATGGCACTAAAGGGCCGCCCTTTTAGGGGGGCCCCCTTTGGGGGCGGCGGGCAGCCACATTGTTCTGATAGCGGAAGTGATAATGTTTAACGCTTGAGCTGTAGCGTCAAAGTCACGTGGCAGTTGTGGGCATGGCTGGTGTTCTATAGGCATAGGATCAACGAGCGTTTAAAGGATAGACCTCTAAGATCATCTTGAACGATCTGCAGCTGGTGACGCATTTTAGGACATGCGCTATTGAGGTCAACAGGTTACAGGTGGACTTACGGCTAGGCGATGGAATGAAGTTCATTTAAAAGTTCCTTTAAAATCAAGCAGGCCAACGACCTGAGTTAAGATGTGCCTGAAAGTATCCTGTTGTAAACAGTATTCTGTCCCTGATATAGTCACATAGTATGGATACAGTACGACTGACTATGCACTATTATGCTTTCCTGAAGCGACTGGAAAAGTTTAAGCTTCTTTAAAACATACACTCTAATTTTAGCACAGAACCGTTAAGAAAGTCGCCATGTTGACATCCTTTATGCCACGTGGCGTTATAAACCAGCACAGGCGTTGATTATTAATCCTGCTATGTCTAATTATGCTCTGAAAATTACCAAAGTGATGTACCGCTTCCAGTATTCTATCTTTCTCCTCCAGAATATATTTGCTCTGACTGGCCATGTCCTGTACAATTTGTTCGTCAGAAAATAAATTAAACCGTAGAGGTTAGCATATTTTTCTGACAACAGCTCTTCCACCTGCTGCTTAATGAGAAAAAGATGCATGTTTTGCTTGATGTTCGTGAATATCTAATTGCAGAAGAAAGTCGTCTATATTTTCATAAATAGAATCTACTTTATAGAAAGGTCAACATTCCTTAACCTTGAAAGGAGAAAGAAAATCCTGTCGAATATGTGAGCTCATTGAAAGTAATTTGCAACAAAAACATAACATTTCCTTTAGTTGCTTGACAAGCTCTTTGCGGATGCTAATGACAATCCTCAGATGCTGAAAGGTTTAGAGCACAGCGTGATTTCACAGATATTTGTTAATGATTATATACAAAGGATATAAACCCATCACAGTTGTACCATACAACTGGACAACTCTGCAGATCATGAAGGTATTGGCCTCAATAACTCCAAAGTAAATCTTTGGTATGGATAAGCAATCTAATGCACGGTCAAGGAGTACGAGAGCATGCAGCATGCGTGGAGTAAGAGCTATGGTAAAGGACCCTAAATTAAAGAAGCAATAGATAAACACATATTGGCTGTCTGTGCTAAGTTAAAGGTAGATTTTTAGCACATCTTCACAAAATATTTGAAGTTTTACCTTGCCTGTGAAAGCATAAGTTTTTAGGGTTTCACTAACCCAGATAGGCAGTGGGTAAACCAACCCAGCTCTGCTGCCACCAATCGTTGATTCTCCACTGCTTGAAGTCCTGCCCCATGGACGCCATTTCCGGTGGTGAGGAAAGGCTAGCTGGCAGCTGCTCAGCAACAGAAAGGATTGGCTCATGGACCTGGAAGCTAATAGGACCATTTAGTGCGTCACACAGTGTCTATTTTCTCCCTATTTTTAGCAAACGTTTTGATTGACACATTTTGTAAAAATGATACATTTTGGAAAAATTAAGTGAATTTAAGAGTAACTTCAAAAATGTAAAGAAATGTAAGGAGTTCGAGTTGAAGGTCTTTGACTAGATGTGTACTTCAGTGATGCAGCAAATGGGTTGTCTCTTGTATTTTTTGTGTGAACACAGAATCCATTTCTTGTTTTGATATTTCTTGAAATGCGATCCATTATCCCCTTCTTTATAGTAATAGTTCATGTCCTACATTTATAAAATAAATGGTGCGTCCCCTTCCCACGGAGTATTATAGCAACATACGTACACACTAAATGATTCATCTGTCTTTGAGTATTCATCGATTTCAGGAATGGTCAGGAAAACAACTTTTTATTTAGGCTTTTATTATTAGGCAGGGTATTCCAAAGATAAAACACATATAAGTACTTCAAATTACAAACACATGGTAAATGCCTTAAAGGGGACAGGTGTATATTGTAAGTTTACAACAGAGAACAGTGTAATTTCTTGGCTAGTCTCTGCTCAACAATTTTTTGATTTTATTGTATACCAACAAAATGCACAAACAAAACACTACAGCAAAACAAGGCACAAGAACTCAAGATTTGCAACACAATCCTACCCCATCATCCTAGGTACAAAGTTACCCATACGCATCACAGGAAACACCTTTCTTAAGTACGGAACTGTGCCTACCAAAGTGTTTGAAAACTCAGAAGCTTGTCTGTGTCCATCTACTTGGACAGGCTTACCTTCCATGAACCACACCAAGCCTATCATTTGACCACACAAATGAAATTACATATTACTGGTGGACTACTGTATATGAGAAAATACATTTATTAATGAGATCACTGCAAAATGAACTCTCCTTTGGGATAAAACTCAAGACCTGGCTGTTTCCCCTAATTCACTAATGGGCTTTGCTCTTACTACATCACTCACCAGCACGGGGAAGCCTTCGGGCAGCCATGCGCTCTACAAATCACAAATACAAATGAAAATTCGCAATTTGATAATACAAAACATGACTTTACACTTGTAAAGAAAGGTATAAGTGGACCTATACCAAAATAACATCTGTAAATGAATTTGGCCCAATGTGATTTGTAAACGGTGAACAGCATTTTCAACTAAATAGTCTTGACTATTGCTGCCTTACCTGCTGTATATACCTTAGTATATCACACCCATGTTTTGTAGATCTTAAACTTCAACTTTTATACTAATAACAACATATTCCCACAATATGTGCTCCACAGGTAAAAGATAAAATAAAATAAAATAAAATAAAAGGAACAATTTTTAAAAAATGAGCAGAGTAAACCTGCAAGTGCTGTAAACATCATGTCTTCCAATGCAGGGGCTCTTTTAATTTCAGTTTGAAAACTTGTGGTTTATGAAGGTATGATAAGCAAGATCATGCAAAAGACATTCACTGCTTGATCAGTGATTATTAAAGTAGACGTTATTTCAGGGGTGTCATAAAAACTATGACAATTCCCGTTCATAATCCTATTCTTTTATTTATTTTTATCACGTGCTTTTAGGCTTCTTTATTTTAGTTTTAAGTTCTTAAACACATACAGGACAGGTTCTATTTAAGCTTCAGTTTCCATTTTAGTTGGACTGTCTACATGATGGTCCACATTCAGCATGTCATTATATTTCGCAGAACTCGTGCAAGTGTCAAATCATCTGAACAGTGACTTTGCAGCACTATCAGGCGATAAAAGCCATTTCAATAACAACATCTCAAGGTTTTGAAAGGAGACACTTAAAGTAAGCATGAGTAAAAGGTCAGTTAAAAACGGACCTCATCTTCCACACCTTAAGACCTGCCAATTGGAACAACAGCATTAAAACCCGCCTGAGCATATCTAAAACAACCACCACTCCGTACAGCTGCAAACTAGCGATCACACTCCCAAACCGCCCTAAACGTAACGGTTTACACATCAGTGACCATCTTCACCAACGGCACTGTCATGATCCAAGCCAATAACGACAACCTGGAAGCCTTTCACTCCATCTTTCCATCGCTCCACGATGCCCCAGCACACTTGCACAACTCTCGCTCACCCGACTCCCTATCCCACAATAGACCACACCCCCTTGAGATCTCACAAAGCAAGCGCAAGATTTTTGCCAAGAGAGAGCCCGGAATACACCCTTACCATCAACCACAGACACTGACACCAATCACACTAGGCCTCCCAAGACTCAACGGGCTAGCTCCACCACTACCCCCATATGGAACCAGACACAGAGACCCAATAATACAAGAACCGCAACGTCCTCCCAGGATGCCCTTACCCACTCCAACAGAGAGACGTCCCAGCGACTCGCACTGATGGAAAGTAAGCTAGAAACGATAATACGGGGCCTCTCAGAAATCCTAATGAACCTCTCCACCCCCAAAAGCCCATCCAACACTCATACCCGACACCCTCAGTCACCAACTCGAATCACCCACGACCCTATAAGACCCAACGGCCCAGATGGGACACAAACCCCCTCCCGAACCAGATGCAAAGACCCAAAAGAACCAGAGACGCTCTGTCCTCCAGTGAAGTATTGGATCTTGCCGCCTCATATGACACTTCCACCTCGGCCACCTCCTACTCCAAGATCCAGGTCATCACCGGATTTAGAAGAGACCGCTCCCCCAGATCCGCCAGACCCCCAGCCTCCTCACCAATATCCCAAGGGCTCAGCCAAGTGAGAATCTCAAGAACAAAGGATCCAACACCAACTGCATGCTCATTAACTGCAGGTCGGCTATCAAACATGCAACAGAACTGGCAGAGACCATCCTTTCACACGACATAGGCATCACATTCATCACCGAAACCTGGCTGAACGATTTCTCTCCCCAGATATGGACATGCATGTGCCCCCAGGTTTCACAATCATCCACAAAGACAGAAAAATCAAATGAGGAGGGTATAGCAATCATACATAAGAACAACATCTCCATGAGGGAAAGGGACGCCCCCAATTATAACTCTTTCGAATGTCTCACTGCCACTATCAGGATGAATGACAACAGACCTTTACTCTGCCACCTCTTATACCACTCACCAGGAAACACCTCCACTTTCGAGAACACCTCTCCGATCTGATCACACAATGCGCACTCCACGACTCCAACAACATCATCCTAGGTGACCTCAATATCCACTGGAATGATGAAAACAACACGCTAATCAGAACCTTAAATGACCTACTAAGCAACAGCAACCTTACACAACACTGCACAGAAAAACCCACAACAAAGGCTCTATACTCGATGCCATTATCACTCAAGCAGTCACAGTCTCCATCGACCACACCCTGCCTGTTGACTGGTCTGACCACCATATCATTCTGTTCCACCTAAACCAAAAGATCCAAGCCAAGCCCCGCACGAAGGACCCCCTGCTGGGCGAGAAATTTAAGTCAGATTCCCCTCACAGACCTGGAGGCAAGGATAAGCTCCCTCCTCCCCAGCAACTCTGACGAGCTCTCAACTACAGAACTCATCTCCCACTACACTACCATGACTTCCATTATGGACCAAATAGCCCCTATGAAACTAAAAGAGTCAGAAACATACCATCTAGATCTTGGTTCAACACAGACATAAACTCCCAAAGACGTGAACTAAGAGCAGTAGAAAGACTCTGGCAAAAAACCTGCCCTCAATCCTACGAGCTAAACTCAAATCAACCCGAAAGAAATACAAAAATCACATAAAGATTGAGAAAGCGTCCTTCTTTCGCAATGCCCTTGACAACGCAAAAAACAGACCTAGTGTAGGGAGTAGGATCTGCCTCTTATGTTGCCCCCACTTTTTTTCTGATGTTTACACTGGTTTCTGGCTATAGTCTGGCTGGGACCCTGCCAATCAGGGCCCCAGCCTCTCTGTTCTCTCTAAGCGATTTAAAGTGCACTCTAGGTGCACTAGTGATTGGATACTGTGGTACCTTATGAGTCCCTAGTATATGGTACCTTAGGTACCAAGGGCATAGGTACTTCACAGGCCTACCAGGGGCTGAAGCATGTATTATGCCACCCCTGGGAAGCAGACTAAATCTGACACCACAGGCTGCTACTGCAGCCTGAGTGAGGTGGTGCTAGCACCCCTCACTGAGATATAGGTTCCCTATATCTCTCCTGCACACACATTTAAACCTATCAGTCACCCCTAAGGCAGGCCCTATCAATCCTGAGGGCAGGGTGCTTGGTTCCTATGTGAGAGGGTGCCTCTGCCTGAGCAGGGCCCCTCTGCAGCTCTCAGAGTCCATTCTCTGGGGCTGTTTGTGGATGCGGTTAAACCATATACTCTTAAGTGCATTATATCCTCGCGGTAGAATGCTAACTTTGGAATGGCTGCATCAAAACATGTCGTGTTTGGTGTCAAACATCTTGGAATACTACCCCCGCCAGTTCTGGCGGCGGGGGTAGCATTCCACCCTTCTAGAGGATAGACATGTACCTACTGTGGAAACACGGTAGAATCCTGCAGAGCCCTGGCATCACAAAATGGATGCCACCAGTCACAGACACTGGGCTGCCCTCCTGCTGATGACCGACACTCGCAGTGGAGGAAGCCCAACAATAGATATCCTGTCCCAAGGGGGTGTGACCACCTCCCAGACAGGGTTTAGTGTATTGGGGCTGGGTGGGTGCACTCTTAGAGTGCTTTGAAGTCCTGCACTGGGGGAGCAGAAGGCTCCTCTGTGCATACCCCAGTTCAAACCGGCTCAGGGACTACCTGCCCCTGCTCTGGCGCGAAACTGGACAAAGGGAAGTAGGTGTAACCACCCACTCCCCTGACCCTCCCATAGGTGGGGTCACAGAGCTAGTCCCTCCTTTCTTTTAGTATAAGAGGGGGAACCTGTGCATTGCAAACTAGATACCCCTGGACGACGCTCTACAAGAAGAATCCCGGACCTTCGATATTCCACTACCTTTGGAAGACTGAAGAATCTCCCTTGGAGTCAAGGAGTGACTCCCCTGCTTGGCAGGCACCAAAAACGACAACGACGGTCGCAAACTATGCTGCTCCTGCCGGAGCCCGAAGGCCCTGCAGCCCAGGAAGACAATTTCCTGACTTCTTCAACACCATCGTGAGTCCCCAGCGAAGCTGAGGCAAGTGGACCCCACGAGCAACGAGGAACCGCAGACCCTGGGTACCGTGCACTATTGTCGAGTGCAACCCCTTCACAACGTTCTACGAACTTGTGCTTTGGACCACGGGTGGTCCCAGCCTCCAGCAGAGATCCCTCCCAAAATCAGAGGCCTACACCATCCCGAGTGACCGTGGGCCCCTGTTGAGTGAATCCTCCTGAGGCGTCTTCACGATCCCTTGCCAGCCAGCTTGTGGGTCCCCAGAAGACTTTCCAAAGAAACCAAAGGGCTCCCCTAGTTGCTCCAGGCCTGCCCTGACCTACCCTCACTGGGTAAGTCCCTCAGACCTTGCTGGTCTGCACCATTGACTTTTCCATTCCACCACGAGACTTGCTGCTACCAAGGCTTGTTGGCTCCAATTGGGTGGCCGACACTGCAGTCAGCTGCAAACTTTGTGGGACACGCTGAATCCAGCTCCTGGCCGTCCTCGACACCTCCTGGACCTCGTGGTTGAAAAGTCAAGACACCAGTGGACGACCTGAATCTGTCGACGACGGTGGGCATTCATCTTCCTTGCCCCGGGTCACTGCCAAGTGCCCTTGAACACTGTCCCCTCTGCTTTCAGGTCTTCCTCCTTCCGAATCCAGGCTTGGATTCCAACGGACACTTCTTCTGTCGCCGCAAGCAGCAAGTCTTCACTGGCTCCCATTGAAAACGACGCCGCGACCCGACACCAAAGGACACCTATGCACCCGGCTCCCTGGGTGAGGTAACTTTAGCATTATGATGCTCCCGTGGGTGTGGGCCCTAGAACTACTTACACTGTAAGTGCCTTGCTTGTGGCTACCCTAGAAGTGCCCTAAAACTCTTATTTTCTAAGTGCGACAATTGCGCTGACTCGTACAGGGTTCGCGTCTGTGTTAGACACATTGCGTCCTTCTCCCTTGTAGCTCTTTTTGTAACCGTGTCCTTCGACTCGTACTGAGTCCGATCGGTGGGTTCACCTCGAACACACAATGGGCCTGTAACATTGAAATCTCCAGTGCGCTGACTCGTACAAGGTTCGCGTCTGTGTTAGACACAGCGCGTCCATCTCCCTTGCAACTCTATCTGTAACCGCGTCCTTCGAGCTCGTACAAGGACCGATCGGTGTGTTCGCCTCGAACACGCAAGGGACCTTTAACATTGAAATCTCAATCGCGTCTGTTCGCATAGACTCGTACAAGACTCGCACCGGTGCCAGGACACCGCGTCCATCCCCTGTGGGTCTCCTACAACTACCTGGGGTGGTTCTTGGCGGTCCCTCGATTCTAACTGCTCTAGTCCTAGGTCTAGCCAAACTAAGATTGTGATATTTGATTGTGCTAACTTATTTTGATAACATTTGATTTGTACATATGTTCCTGACTTCTAATCTCATAAAGAGATTAGTAGAGAGTTGTTTATTAATAAATACATATATATTTGATATATATACCTGTGTGGTGTCTTTTCATTTGGTGATTCAAGAGATTGTGTGGTAAAACAAGCTGCTTTACATTCCTCCAAGACTTAGCCTGAAGGCTGCTCTCCACAGCTACCACTAGGATAGCTTTCTATAAAACCTACCAACCATAAGAGTCGAATTGTTCTGGTGCAAGGTGTTCACTTTAATTAGTGAACAGCATATACCAGGCCAACTTCTCACATTGGTGGCAGCGTGTGGGATTCCAGCTTGCTATTGTTTTACCAGAAAATCTCTATTTGAATTACTAACTGAAAACCACTATAGGTACTCAAGGTACATATAAAGTCAAGCTTAGTATCAATAAGTTCTACTGAACTTAGAGCTGTGTGCCAAGGGATAGCACACCCTTTCTACAGCTCAAGCTAGTATCAGTAGGCCACAAACTAGTGTAGGTAGTACCACGCAGGCTCACAGCTACCTCGCAGAGCTCCATTCAGCCGGCCGGCATCGTCCGCCCCTGCACGCTGGCACCTTGATCCCACGGCCGTCCGTGTCCCTCCCGCATCAGCATACGAGCGGGCGCACGGCTCTCATTCCCGATTCCGGGGCCACGTTGACTTCATCGCCAATTGCGGCCGGCATCGTCCGCCCTTGCACGCTGGCACCTTGATCCCACGGCCGGCCGTCCCTCCCGCATCAGCATACGAGCGGGCGCACGGCTCTCATTCCCGATTCCGGGGCTACGTTGACTTCATCGCCAATTGCGGCCTGCCGTCCGGCACGCCCATTCACCCTGCAGTCTCCCGGCTGGGAGCTGCCTCCCCTCAAGACACCTCAACCTTTCCTACGATACTCCCGGATACCCTCTGACCCCTGCCTGCTCCTGGCGGAATCTACCGCCAGCATCTCGCCTTGGCCCCCACATCGCGGCTCTTACTATTGCCGTTCATCTGGCAACTTCTCAGGCACCTGTTTTCATTTAATAGTCCTGATGAGATCCCGATACTCTCTGCGGTATTGAAACGTCGTCGACAAAAACATTCTCAACTCTATACCGCTATCTATATTTTCTGTGGAGTATGAGATGTTAACCATTACTGTGACTTTTGTTTATTTATATTCAAGCATACTGTAAAGTCACGTTTTAAGTCACTTGCCTGGGGTAAGGAAATCGGCTGATTTCCCTCTGCCTTGCCACGGTTGCTCACCTTATTTTTCACGTGTTATCATTCCCTTGTTTTATAGACTTTCGCATTAAATCTCTATCTTTATATTAAAACACTTGTTACATTCCAATTTTTATTATGAAATTGTGAAATTTTAATTCTGCACTCCTATATGTGTGGGACCCTTGTTCTGTAAAGTGTGAAAAGGGATAGCACACCCCTGTCTACAGCTCAAGCTAGTATCAGTAGGCCACAAACTAGTGTAGGTAGTACAACACTGCACAACACTAGAATGTCCTCAAGGGATGGACCCAGTGGATCCACCCAGCTTCAGTATAAGGACATGACTTTCGTTGACTTGAAAGCCATGTGTGCTGAGAGGCACCTGAAGATAGGACAGAGTCGCTCCACACTACACTTGATAGATCTGCTAACAGCAGATGACCTTAGATTAGCTCTAGGAGCTAAGGGGTCTGGATCAGTGGGTGGGTCAGTTATAGTGTCTGGGTCAGATGATGAACATCAGGATGACCAGGACTCTGTGATTGTAGGGCCAGGCCCAAAGGGGTCTGAACAAGACAGAGGAATTCTCACTAAGAGAACTGACATAGTGGAAGACAGGCACAGGTCCCTTTCTAGGGAATCTGAGCACTCCTTTCACTCTGGCAGGGAAACTGTCTACCAGAGGAACTCCTTCTTCCCAAGAAGAGAGACCTCCTCTGAAAGGATGTACAAACTGCTGCAGTATGATCAAGCAAGATTTGCCCTCAAAACCAAGCAGTTGGCATTAGACAAAGAAGCCTTTGAGTTCCAGAAAGCTTCTAGAAGAGAGGGGTTAGAACCCCTGGTGGCAGCAACAGTGTCCCTAGAGGTAGAGAAAATACTCCAGACCATAGGAACCTGAGCAAGGTTGTTCCTCCCTACCAGAGTGGGGATGATATCCACAAGTGGATAACTGCTATGGAAAGGGCCTGTAGAGTACAACAGGTCCACCAGAAGCAGTACCCAGAGACCCAGAGAGTCCGCCTCCCACCTTTCCGATCCGAAGCCTCCGAGATCATCTGCGGCGTACCCCAGGGATCTTCCCTCAGCCCAACACTGTTCAACATCTACATGGCCCCGCTTGCACGCATCGCCAGACAGCATGACCTCAACATCATCTCATACGCCGACGACACTCAACTGATCCTCTCCCTCACCAAGGACCCCTCGCCGCCAAAGCCAATCTCCATGAAGGAATGAAGGCCGTCGCCGATTGGATGAAGATCAGCCGACTAAAGCTGAACACGGACAAGACGGAGGTCCTCATCCTCGGCTCCAACCCCTCAGCCTGGGACGACTCCTGGTGGCCAACGACGCTGGGAGCAGCCCCGACACCCACCGACCACGCACGCAACCTGGGAGTCATCCTCGACTCAACGCTCTCCATGGCCAGACAAGTCAACGCAGTCTCCTCCTCCTGCTTCAACACCCTCCGCATGCTTCGCAAGATCTACAGGTGGATCCCGCCAGACACAAGAAGAACAGTCACCCAGGCCCTCGTCAGTAGCAGACTTGACTATGGGAACGCCTCTACGTGGGAGCCCCGGCTAAGCTCATCAAGCAACTGCAACGAATACAAAACGCCTCCGCACGCCTGATCCTCGACGTACCACGCCACAGCCACATCACCCCCACCTGAGGAACCTGCACTGGCTCCCGCGTCGACCGGAGGATCACCTTCAAACTCCTCATCCACGCACACAAGGCACTCCACAAAACTGGCCCAGCCTACCTCAACAGACGACTCTTCTTCTATGTCCCCAACCGCCAGCTCCGCTCCGCCGACCTCTCCCTCGCCACCGTCCCTCGCATTCGAAGAACAACCACCGGCGGCAGATCCTTCTCACACCTCGCCGCCAAGACCTGGAACACCCTTCCACTAAGCCTACGATAGACCCAAGACCTGCTGACCTTCAGGAGACTACTCAAGACCTAGCTGTTCGACCAGTAGCAGCACCCCCCTTCATTCCCTCTCCCCAGCGCCTTGAGACCCTTGCGGGTAAGTAGTGCGCTCTACAAATTCTGTGATTGATTGATTGATTGATTGAAGCAGTGGGCAGCAATCTTGTGGCTCTCCTTTTCAGATAAAGGTAGAGACAAGCTCCTTACTGTTAGAGAAGAGGATGCTGATGACTATGAAGTCCTGAAGAGTGCACTGATAGATGGGTTTGGCTTAACCACTGAGCAGTACAGGTTGAAGTTCAGAGACACCCAGAAGGCACAGACTCAGGACTGGACTGACTTTGTAGATTGTGCAACCAAGGCTCTGGAGGGTTGGCTGGTTGGCAGTAGGGTTACTGATTTCAAGGGATTGTATAATCTAATGATGAGAGAACAGATCCTTAATAATTGCCAGAACCAGTTGTTGCATCAATACCTGGTAGACTCAGATCTGACCTCTCCCCAAGAATTGGGAAAGAAGGCAGACAAGTGGGTCCGAACCAGGGTGAGGCAGAAAACCCAGAACCAAGGGGGTGACACAAAGAAGCAGGATCAGAAGGGCTCTGAGAAAAGTGGGGATAAGTCAACAGACCAGAAGTCTTCACAAGGGCCCCAAAATCTGCATCTGGTGGGGAGTCACAATCCAACAAGGGAAAAGGCCAAAAGAAGCCCTGGTGCAAATTCTGTAAACAGAAAGGGCACTGGACTTCTGATTGTAACAAGTCCAAAGACCAAACCACCACCACTCCTGCCCCTAAGGCAACTGTTCCCCTTAGTTCAGCTACTGGTGGAGGTGGTACTCAGAAAAAGGGTGTAGTAGGGTTGACCCTGGGTTCTGAAGTGGACGCTGACCTAGTCAGAGAACCCACTCAGGCAATGCTGATTTGTGATGGAGACATTGAAATGTCCTTCCTAGTGAGCCCCAGTAATCTGGGCAAATACAAACAGCAGCCTGTAATAAATGGCAAACAGGCTTTGGCATTTAGGGACACAGGTGCTAGTGTCACCATGGTGGCAGAGGATCTTGTGGACCCTGGACAGATCATCCTGGGTGAAATGTACCAGGTGACCAATGCAAGCAATGCCAAGACCAACCATAGTCTGGCAGTTGTGAATTTCTCCTGGGGAGGGGTAACTGGCCTCAAGAAGGTTGTAGTCAGTGCAGACCTCCCTGTAGAATGTCTATTGGGCAATGATCTAGAGACTCCAGCCTGGTCTGAATTAGAGTTATGGACTCATGCTGAGATGTTGGGCATCCCTGCAGAGGTATTTGCTGTGACCAGGTCACAAGCAAGGATGCATAACACTGAACAAGCTCTGGATCCTGAAACTATGGACCAGATGCTTCTCAAGAAGAGGAGCAGTAGGGTTAAGGCAGTGCCTTCCGCTCTGTCTCAGACCACTGAGTCCCCTCCCCAGGGAGGAGGAGCAGATCCTGAAGAAGGAACTGCCCCAGAGGAACTTGAGCCTGATCAGGTTGAGTTCTTGGGGGCAGGGGGCCCTTCTAGGGAAGATCTGAGTAAGGAACAACATTGCTGCCCCTCTCTTGAACCCCTCAGACAGCAGGCTGCTGCTGAGGCTGCTGGGAGTGCTAGTGGGTCCCA
This sequence comes from Calotriton arnoldi, assembly GCA_963921515.1. Taxonomy (NCBI): domain Eukaryota; kingdom Metazoa; phylum Chordata; class Amphibia; order Caudata; family Salamandridae; genus Calotriton; species Calotriton arnoldi. The sequence goes on along the minus strand of CAWUFW010015607.1, from coordinate 309,743 downwards.
TAAAGTTTATTGGGATGAGGGACTCCTATATTCTGAGGGTAGAGATCCAGCCCCTGGAGCCACCAGGAGGATGGTAATCCCTCAGAACTTTAGGGGTTCTTCTTGACCTTAGCACATGATATCCCTTTGGCAGGTCACTTGGGCCAAAACAAGACCTGGGACAGGCTTGTTCCACATTTTCATTGGCCACATATGTCAGAGGACACAAAGGAGTTTTGTCGCTCCTGTGTCACATGCCAAGCCAGTGGCAAGGCAGGTGGCACAACAAAGGCCCCCCTGATACCACTACCTGTGGTGGGGGTACCCTTTGAAAGGGTAGGGATTGACATTGTTGGTCCCCTTGACCCTCAAACTGCATCTGGGCACAGATTTATCCTGGTGGTAGTGGATCATGCCACCAGGTACCCAGAGGCAATTCCCCTGAGGACCACCACAGCCCCTGTGGTGGCAAGAGCCCTCATTGGAGTCTTCTCCAGAGTGGGTTTCCCAAAGGAGGTCATTTCTGACAGAGGTACCAACTTCATGTCAGGATATTTGAAGGCAATGTGGAAGGAGTGTGGTGTAACTTATAAGTTCACCACCGCCTATCACCCACAATGCAATGGTTTAGTTGAACGCTTCAACAAAACCCTGAAGGGAATGATTAAAGGACTCCCAGAGAAGCTTAGGCGGAAATGGGACCTTCTTCTTCCCTGCCTGTTGTTTGCATACAGAGAGGTTCCACAGAAGGGGGTTGGTTACAGCCCATTTGAGCTTCTGTTTGGGCATCCTGTGAGAGGTCCATTGTGTTTGGTAAAAGAGGGCTGGGAGTTACCTCTCAAGCCCCCAAACAAGATGTGATGGACTATGTACTTGGTCTCCGCTCCCGGATGGCTGAGTACATGAAAAAGGCAACCAAAAACCTGGAGGCCAGCCAAGAATTACAAAAAGCTTGGCATGACCAAAGGCTGTACTGTCTGTATACCAGCCAGGACAGAAAGTGTGGGTGTTGGAGCCTGTGGCCCCAGCAGCCCTCCAAGACAAGTGGAGTGGCCCCCATACAATAGTTGAACAGAAGGGAGAGGTCACCAATCTGGTGAATCTTGGAACTCCCAGGAGCCCCCTGAGGGTTCTCCATGTCAACAGATTGAAACCATATGTTGACAGGGCTGACATGGGCTTGCTCATGGCAACTGATGAGGAACAGGAGGAGGAGGAGAGTGACCCTCTCCCTGACCTGCTCTCGCAGAACCCTGATGATGGGTCACTAGATGGTGTTGCTTTGGCAAGCAGCCTCACTGACCATTAGCAAGCTGAGTTCAGACAAGTTCTGCAACAGTACAGACATATGTTTAGCCTGACCCCTAGTCAGACTTCCTGGTGCACCCATGAGGTGGACACTGGAGACAGTCTGCCTGTCAAGAGTAAAATCTACAGGCAACCTGACCATGTCAGGGATTGTATCAGGACTGAAGTCCAGAAGATGTTGGAGTTAGGTGTAATTGAGCCTTCAGATAGCCCTTGGGCTAGCCCAGTAGTCCTGGTACCCAAGCCTCATACCCAGGGTGGTAAGAAAGAAATGAGGTTTTGTGCAGACTACAGAGGCCTCAATGCATTCACTAGGACTGATGCCTATCCCATACCAAGGGCAGATGAGCTGATTGATACTTTGGCCTCAGCCAAGTATCTAAGTACATTTGACCTAACAGCTGGCTACTGGCAGATCAGATTAGCTGATGATGCAAAAGCCAAAACAGCATTTTCGACCCCTAGTGGGCACTACCACATTGTGGTGATGCCCTTTGGATTGAAAAATGCACCTGCCACTTTTCAGAGGTTGGTGAATAAAGTTCTGGCAGGGATGGAAACTTATTGCTCAGCTTATCTAGATGATATTGCTGTCTTTAGTTCCTCCTGGCAGGATCACCTGGTCCACCTCAGAAATGTTTTGGAGGCTCTGCAGAAAGCAGGCCTCACTATCAAGGCCACTAAGTGCCAGATAGGGCAGAGTCAGGTTGTGTACCTGGGCCACCTTGTGGGTGGAGGCCAAGGTTCAGCCTTTACAGAGCAAAATCCAAACCATCATGGAATGGGTTGCTCCAACCACCCAGACACAGGTGAGAGCCTTCTTAGGCCTGACTGGGTACTATAGGAGGTTTGTGAAGGGATATGGATCTATAGTGACCCCCTTGAATGATCTGACCTCAAAGAAAATGCCAAAAAAGGTTCAGTGGACAGCTAGCTGTCAGAAGGCATTTGAAGACCTAAAGCAGGCCATGTGCACTGCCCCCATCTTACAGAGTCCAGACTACACCAAAAAGTTCATTGTCCAAACAGATGCTTCTGAGCTGGGTGTGGGAGCTGTACTGTCTCAACTGAATGATGAAGGTCAAGACCAGCCAGTAGCTTTTATTAGCAGAAGGCTGACCCCTAGAGAGAAACGTTGGTCAGCTATAGAGAGGGAGGCCTTTGCTGTGGTGTGGGCCCTGAAGAAGCTGAGGCCATACTTGTTTGGCACTCACTTCATAGTTCAGACTGACCACAAGCCCCTCCTATGGCTTAAACAAATGAAAGGAGAAAACCCAAAACTTCTGAGGTGGTCCATTTCCCTACAGGGGATGGACTATACAGTGGAACATAGACCTGGGACCCAACATGACAATGCAGATGGCCTCTCAAGGTATTTCCACTTTGAACACGAAGACTCAACTGGTCAAGGTTAGTTTAGTGTCCCTGCGTTTGGGGGGTTGTGTAGGAGAGTAGGATCTGCCTCTTATGTTGCCCCCACTTTTTTTATGATGTTTACACTGGTTTCTGGCTATAGTCTGGCTGGGACCCCCAATCAGGCCCCAGCTCTCTGTTCTCTCTAAACGATTTGGAGTGCACTCTAGGTGCACTAGTGATTGGATACTGTGGTACCTTATGAGTCCCTAGTATATGGTACCTTAGGTACCAAGGGCATAGGTACTTCACAGGCCTACCAGGGGCTGAAGCATGTATTATGCCACCCCTGGGAAGCAGACTAAATCTGACACCACAGGCTGCAACTGCAGCCTGGGTGAGGTGGTGCTAGCACTCCTCACTGAGATATAGGTTCCCTATATCTCTCCTGCACACACATTTAAACCTATCAGTCACCCCTAAGGCAGGCCCTATCAATCCTGAGGGCAGGGTGCTTGGTTCCTATGTGAGAGGGTGCCTCTGCCTGAGCAGGGCCCCTCTGCAGCTCTCAGAGTCCATTCTCTGGGGCTGTTTGTGGATGCGGTTAAACCATATACTCTTAAGTGCATTATATCCTCGCGGTAGAATGCTAACTTTGGAATGGCTGCATCAAAACATGTCATGTTTGGTGTCAAACATCTTGGAATACTACCCCCCGCCAGTTCTGGTGGCGGGGGTAGCATTCCACCCTTCTAGAGGGATAGACATGTACCTACTGTGGAAACACGGTAGAATCCTGCAGAGCCCTGGCATCACAAAATGGATGCCACCAGTCACAGACACTGGGCTGCCCTCCTGCTGATGACCGACACTCGCAGTGGAGGAAGCCCAACAATAGATATCCTGTCCCAAGGGGGTGTGACCACCAACCCAGACAGGGTTTAGTGTATTGGGGCTGGGTGGGTGCACTCTTAGAGTGCTTTGAAGTCCTGCACTGGGGGAGCAGAAGGCTCCTCTGTGCATACCCCAGTTCAAACCGGCTCAGGGGCTACCTGCCACTGCTCTGGCGCGAAACTGGACAAAGGGAAGTAGGTGTAACCACCCACTCCCCTGACCCTCCCATATGTGGGATCATAGAGCTAGTCCCTCCCTTTCTTTTAGTATAAGAGGGGGAACCTGTGCATTGCAAACTAGATACCCCTGGACTACGCTCTACAAGAAGAATCCCAGACCTTCGACGTTCCACTACCTTTGGAAGACTGAAGAATCTCCTTGGAGTCAAGGAGTGACTCCCTGCTTGGCAGGCACCAAAAACGACAACAATGGTTGCAAACTACGCTGCTCCCGCCGGAGCCCGAAGTCCCTGCAGCCCAGGAAGAGAATTTCCTGACTTCTCCAAGGCCATCGTGAGTCCCCAGCGAAGCTGAGGCAAGTGGACCCCACGAGCAATGAGGATCCGCAGACCCTGGGTACCGTGCACTATTGTCGAGTGCAACCCCTTCCCGACGTTCTACGAACTTGTGCTTTGGACCACGTGTGGTCCCAGCTTCCAGCAGAGATGCCTCTCAAAATCAGAGGCCTACACCATCCCGAGTGACCGTGGGCCCCTGTTGAGTGAATCCTCCTGAGGCATCTTTGCAATCCCTTGCCAGCCAGCTTGTGGGTCCCCAGAAGACTTTCCAAAGAAACCAAAGAGCTCACCTGGTTGCTCCAGGCCTGCCCTGACCTACCCTCGCTGGGTAAGTCCCTCAGACCTTGCTGGTCTGCACCATTGACTTTTCCGTTCCACCACGAGACTTGCTGCTATCAAGGCTTGTTGGATCCAATCGGGTCGCTGACACCGCAGTCAGCTGCAGACTTCATGGGACACGCTGAATCCAGCTCCTGGCCATCCTCGACGCCTCCTGGACCTCGTAGTTTAAGAGTCAAGACACCAGTGGACGACCTGAATCTGTCGACGATGGTGGGCATTCATCTTCCTTGCCCCGGGTCACTGTCAAGTGCCCTTGAGCACTGTCCCCTCTGCTTTCAGGTCTTCCTCCTTCCGAATCCAGGCTTGGATTCCAACGGACACTTCTTCTGTCGCCGCAAGCAGCAAGTCTTCACTGGCTCCCATTGAAAACGACGCCGCGACCCGACACCAAAGGACACCTATGCACCCGGCTCCCCTGGGTGAGGTAACTTTAGCATTACGGTGCTCCCGTGGGTGTGGGCCCTAGAACTACTTACCCTGTAAGTGCCTTGCTTGTGGCTACCCTAGAAGTGCCCTAAAACTCTTATTTTCTAAGTGCGACAATTGCGCTGACTCGTACAGGGTTCGCGTCTGTGTTAGACACATCGCGTCCATCTCCCTTGTAGCTCTATTTGTAACCGTGTCCTTCGACTCGTACTGAGTCCGATCGGTGGGTTCACCTCGAACACACAAGGGGCCTGTAACATTGAAATCTCCAGTGCGCTGACTCGTACAAGGTTCGCGTCTGTGTTAGACACAGCGCGTCCATCTCCCTTGCAACTCTATCTGTAACCGCGTCCTTCGACTCGTACAAGGACCGATCGGTGTGTTCGCCTCGAACACGCAAGGGACCTTTAACATTGAAATCTCAATCGCGTCTGTTCGCATAGACTCGTACAGGACTTGCACCGGTGCCAGGACACCGCGTCAATCCCCTGTGGGTCTCCTACAACTACCTGGGGTGGTTCTTGGGGGTCCCTCGATTCTAACTGCTCCAGACCTAGGTCTAGCCAAACTAAGATTGTGATATTTGATTGTGCTAACTTATTTTGATAACATTTGATTTGTACATATGTTCCTGACTTCTAATCTCATAAAGAGATTAGTAGAGAGTTGTTTATTAAATAAATACATATATATTTGATATATATACCTGTGTGGTGTCTTTTCATTTGGTGATTCAAGAGATTGTGTGGTAAAACAAGCTGCTTTACATTCCTCCAAGACTTAGCCTGAAGGCTGCTCTCCACAGCTACCACTAGGATAGCTTTCTATAAAGGTTGTCTTAAACCTACCAACCATAAGAGTCGAATTGTTCTGGTGCAAGGTGTCCACTTTAATTAGTGAACAGCATATACCAGGCCAACTTCTCACACCTAGAGAACTCTTTAACCTCATCAGACAACAAACGTCCAAACCCCCGTCGATCCCAGTCGTGGCCTCCAAGGAAATGTGTGACAATTTTGCCAATTTCTTCAACGACAAAATCACCAAGATAGAACTCTCTCTGGACGTGCAAAGCAGTTCCCCAGACAGTAAAGCGCCCACAGAGACAGATGGAGCTACCACACTTAAGCACCCACCTAACTTATGGAACTCCTTCAACCCCATCTCCTTCAACCCCATCTCTGAAGCAGAGATCGTCAAAATGATTGCCACCATGAAACCCTCAGCACACGTACTGGATCCCATATCTGCCCACCTGGCCATAAAACTCAAACTATCCTTAGCCCCACACTGGACCAAGATCATAAACAGCTCTCTGAGTACCGGAGTCATGCCGGACTGTCTCAAAACCGGCCAAGTCACACCTCTACTGAAAAAACGGGCGCTGACACAAACGATCTAAACAACTTGAGGCCTATCTCCAACCTCCCTCTCCTAGCGAAAGTCCTGGAAAGATGTGTTCTCCTCCAACTCACCCAACACCTAGACAGCACTAACTTCCTAGACCCTCACCAATCAGGCTTCAGAAAAGGATGTAGTACAGAGACAGCAATCCTAAATGTAATTGATGATATGCACAAATCTCTTGATACAGGCCAATGCTGCCTACTCATACTCCTGGACTTATCGGCAGCCTTTGACACGGTTGACCATAATCTACTCATTAAAGCACTCCAAGAAAGATCTGGTGCAGAAGAGGTGGTACTACAGTGGTTCACCTCCTTTCTACAGAACCGCACCCAAAGTATAAAAATCAAAACTTCTCATCGAACCCACTCCCGTTAGGACGGGGTGTCCCCCAAGGATCAGTACTCTCCCGCAACTGTTCAACATCTACATGGAACCCCTCACCACCATACTAAAAAATCCAACATTCCCTTCCACCTCTATGCAGATGACACCCAAATCTACCTGGAAACCTCCTCCCTTGATGACATTAAGAGACTGAACGACACTCTTAAAGAAGTCCAACACTGGCTTTCAAACAACCACTTAAAACTCAATCAAGACAAGACTGAAATCCTCCTAATCTCCAACGCTGAGGATAACCCCCAAATCCCAGAATGGCTAAAAGCGATTGATGCTCTCAACTACAACCCCACCTTAGCCGACTCTGCAAAATCGTTGGGAATCACCCTGGACCCCAAATTAGACATGAGCAAACACATCAAGGACACTGCAAAGAACGCCTTCCTCAACCTAAAACTACTAAACAAAACAAAACCCTTCATCCCTTAGAACGACCTCAAACAAGCTACTCAATCCCTAGTGTTGTCCAGACTGGATTATGGGATTGCAACCCTCACAGGATCAGCTGAACGCTGCAGCCAGAATGGTCACAGGAGTTAAGAAATATGATCACATCTCCCCTGCACTCAAGGAGCTAAAATGGCTCCCGATTGAAATGCGGGCCAACTTCAGAACTGCCTGCCTCACGCACAAAGCACTGCACACGGGGAAACCCGCATACCTGGCCGCAAAACTCCAGAAGGCCGGCCAGACGAGAAGCCTGAGGAGCACCAACACCCTACTCCTTATCCCTCCGAGAACTCGCAAACAAAGAACCGCATCCCGATCCTTCACAGGTAATGCACTCAAAATCCCCCGGCCAAATTCGCGTCACGTGTCGTTATGCTCTCTTTGACAATAAGGGCTTGTATATACTATTATGATAATTTACCCTACGATTGACATTATGCGCTCCACGTGGATTTTCTGTGATACGTCCTGAGACATTGTACATACTTATATGTTTATGTATCTTAAAAGTGTTCATGCTGTAAAGCGCTCCGATACCTTCGGGTCTGGCTAGCGCTAGTTAAAACTCTTAAATAAATAAAAGATTAAACAAATGGTTAGGGGCTGTTTACATAGTTGACATTTTTTCATCATTTTGGTTCATATCAGTTATGTCCTATTTTCAGATACCACAAAGGAACCTGCTTCTGCAAATTTATCAATTCATCAATCTCAACTACTGCTCTGGTTTATTGTAAACCTCCAACTGAGCTGATCAACATCGTAGATGCTGCTCCCGGTTTCATGACAGATGCCTATCTACACCCATGGTCCTATTTTGGTTTTGCTACTGGAGTCCCTTTCCTTCAAATATGAACTGTCATGCTGATTACAGTTTTCTCCTGATAAAACGGTTGTTTTCACATAGCACGTCAAGGTCATTATGCTGTGAATTCACTGCATATCCTGTGCTGAATAGTTTAATTTGGGAAGGGTCCTTTGCTATATCATTGTCCGAATGAGAATATGCAGATTATTTTGCCATTGCATCCAGATGCGAGTCATGCTGGAAGGCATACATTAGTCGCAAAGACGCACAGCTTCCTCCAGGACTCGCACCTGCATTCTGTGTAGAAAAGCAACATGGATAGGCGATCATGGATGCTGCATGCTTTTCGCCAGGAGTTACATTCTGCGGCTGGATGGGATTTGGACACCAGCCACCAGGAATTGGTCCATTTGGCATAATTCCTTGATTACCACCTTGATTACAGGCACAATATTCAATGTGATCACCTACAGGCTTTGCTTCTCGACTTCCTAGTCCTGAGGAAGCCTTGAATTATATAGGCCAAAACACGTCAACCTTTGATTAGGAGAAGCCCCACCAGATATATTGTCATATTAACAGTATTCCAGGACTCTTTGGATTTGGTTGCTACCTCCAGCTGGATTAAAATCTGGATTTATCGTAACTTCCATTCTGAAATTAAAAAGGAAGCAAGGAGGAACAAAAGGATCCCTTGCATGTTGGAGACTTCCGGAATATGTGGCATGTTCAAGTAATGTAATGCGTTGTATGTACTATGTTGTATATAATTAAATTTGTTTTCATTACCTCATCCTCTGTATCTGAGATGAAAAAACCAATAGCACAGAGTTTAGTTTGATGTACAGACAGGTTTAAGTAATTGAAGATGAAAATATCAAGGTGTGATTAAATTCGAATTCCAGTGTAAATTAATTGTTTCATTGTGGAGTAAATCTGTTGTACACAAATTTGTCCCTACAGTATACTACATTCTTATTTTTGAGTATTACTGCCCAGGTTATATGGAGTGAGGTGGGCAAACCTTCTTTTTTTCTTGTGTGATATTAATTCTCTCCTATCATACACTTCTAAGCAATAATTCATGTCCTATTAGGCATACATATTATTAGTGCAAAAACAAATTAAAATGCTGTGGTATTATTTTACCTACAAAGAAGATTGTTTTAAAAGTGTGCCCTTGTCCCAAAGTAGATTTGCTAAAATATGTGCACTGTCAAATTAAAACAAGCTTGTTTACGCCATAAATTTCAAAAGAGGTATCTTAACTTCAAGGGGCAAGAAAGTATTTTGTTCCTAAAAACAGCTCGTTTTTCATCTGAGATTCAAAGACTTTCACAGACTCAATCTCCTACTGACATTGTTGACCTGTTGCACATCTATTTTTTTAAACAAGCAATGTGGAATAAAGTTATCTATGGCGAAGCAGTACATCCTATTTCAGAACAACATTACGATCACCTATCCATAAGCGCAGGACTTTGTCATTTCAAATGCTAAAGGAACTGTTTAAGGAAATAGGTTGCACTGACCTGTTGCTTTGCACTGCAGTTGCCCATCCTGAAGTGTGCAGAATTTGATGAGGCATCAAAATCACCAAATACTAATCCATCAACAGTGCCAAGTCATGCTCTCTTCAGAGTAAGGCCACATGACATCTCTTCTTTGCTGGCTTCTGTCGACATCAATTATGTGCTTCCTTGGATGCAGCAAAATTGGGGGCTGATGTGCTTTCTGCGCTCCATCAACTTCAAGAGCTGTGTTATCTAATCCAACAGATGCTTTTGTGTTGTGCTGTGCTGTTGCTTTCATAAGCCATCTTAGACTCACTCAGTCACCAAGTCCTAAACTATGGGCAATATGTACGATGAAGTGGCGGAGTGAGGCGTTAGCCGTCATGGCTTAACGTCTCACTTTGCCACTGCAGAAACGTGAGGCTGCACCATATTTACAAGGATATGGTGCTACCTTGCATTTCCCCTGCACTGCCACTACACTTAGCAGTGTAGCACCAACGCAGGCTCCCTTGCACCATAGTGCAAGGGTGTCTGCGTGCAGGGGAAGATTGATTTTGTGTAGGAAAGTGTCCCTTCCTGCACATAAACAATCTTGAAATGCCATTTTGTCACTTCTATGTGTGCTGCTTAATGCAGCACACATGGAAGTTACAAAATGTCATTTTTGAAAAAAGATTGTTTATGTGCAGGAAGGGACACCTTCTTACACACAAACAATCCAAGGTGCTTTGCTTTTTCCATGTGTGCTGCACAAGGCAGCACACATGGAAAAAGCAAAAACGAGGAGAAATAAAGCATTTCTCCTTGTTTTGCCAAGTTAAGACCAGGTTTTTCCTGGTCTTAAATTTGGCACTGCCTACTATTTACGCTGCCCTTGTAAATAGGGGGCAGCGTCAAAATCAATGGGTGTTGCGGTGGAACGCCCACTGCAACACCCACTGCCCACCCCTTTCATGCTAAGCATAGCATGAAAGAGGGCCCTATTTACAAGGCAGCGTTAAGCCTCATTAAGTGGCTTAATGCTGCCTTGTAAATAAGGCAAGGCCACTATCGCGACAGGAACGTCGAAAAAGTGACGTTCCAGTGGCAATAAGGGCTTGTACATATGCCCCTATGTTTTACGGCTTCAACCTTTGAATTCTTTGGAAGGTTCACGTCCACATCATCATGGAAAGAAACAAAATTGACCGGATTGCATTATTGCATTACCATTCTTAGACCTGATACCCTTGGGTGGTAGTTCCTCAAATATTTTGCCTTCATCCCTTTAATTTTGTTGAAGTCATTGTTGTTGGCTTTAGGGCTCTCTGGACTTTACCACTGATAATCAGTGCTGATATGCTTGTGCTTTCTCCCTAAAACATGGTAAAATTGGCCTATATAGCTAATTGGCACATTTAATTTACATGTATGTCCCTGGTAAAGTGTACTACATGTACCTGTAAGTTAAATGCCTATAGTGGGCCTGCAGCACTGATTGTGCCTCCCACTGAGGTTGCACTTTAAAACATGTCTCAGGGCTGCCACTGTAGCCTGTAGTGCAGTTTTTTTAAACTTAATTTTTCAATTTTGCCTAACAATACAATGGCATCTGTAACATATATGCAGGCAGGACATGGCTACAGTAAGTATTCATAAATTCTAATGCCGCACCAGTAATAAAAAGGACAAAGTACATAGGTAAATCATGCAAAGGTCCAGCAGTGTGAGGGAAACACCAGGCCCAGCGCCAGATCCCAGCATTAATCCCAACTAGATCAACCCTCGCAATCCTCTCTAGAGTTGAAGCCACCTGATGTATCCGAATCTTCCTGCTCCCAACTAGCGGAATCTCGTGAGGAGGACCCCTCCTCTGCGAATCCCTCTGTACACAGGACACGTCAGGCCGTCAAATCATCCTGCAGCTTCTCATCCGTTCGGGTAAGTTTCATATGTACCTCTTCGGCTAGGGACCACTCTTGGACATCCTTAAGCCAAACCTTCAATTCAGGGGCCCTCTGCCCCATCCAGGTTATAGCCACCCTGCGCCTAGCAAGCACCAACATTAATTGTAAAAGTTTATATGGGAGCCTCTTCCTCTTGGGCTTTCGTACCAGCACCAGTAGGCAGTGTAGTGGTTCTAGTTGCACCCGAAGGCCCGTTGTGGCCACCACCTTCCTCACCACTCCGATCCAGAACCGCTGAACCAGTGGGCACTCCCAGGCTAAGTGTAGGAAACCTGCATTCTCTGCGGCACACCTGGGACAATTATCACCCCTATTGCTATCAATGCGTTTCAGGGACACCGGGGTGAGGTAAGTGCGGTGTATATAACTAAAGTGGGTTAATTTAAACCTAGCGTTACATGATACCTTACGTGTGAGTGAGCCAACCTGTTCCCACTGTCTCCCTTCCAGCGGGCCCACTAGGTCCCTCTCCCAAGCGGTCCGAGACGGTGCTACCAGAGGGACTGAATCCTGTTTCATCGCTTTATATAGGAGGAATATCAATTTACGGCTCGTGCCACATGCAAGCATAACATCCAGCGTGTGAGTCACTGGGGAATGCCCGGGTATTGGGGCCAGATGGTTTTAGCCATGTCTTGGATACCTCTGAACTGTAAAAATTGGCCATGACCCAGGCCAAAGCTCTCCTCTGCCTGCTCGTATGTTGTAGTGCAGTTTTAAACTGCAGTTTCAAATTGACAAAAAAACCTTTTTCCAGGCCTAAACATTCCTTTTTAATACTTGTAAGTCACCCCTATGGTAAGCCCTAAAAACTCCTGTTGCAGCGTGGATGGTATTTAAAAAGTAGGACATATTGGTTTACATTTTACATGTCCTTGTAGTGAAAAACTCCTAAAGTAATTGTTTACATTGCAAGGGTTACCTTACTACACTTAATAAGTGATAACTTAAGTTTAGAAACAGATCGGAAAAGGATGTTTAAACTCAAACGACTTGTAATTTAAAATCCTCCTTAATGGTAAAGTTGGATTTTAAGTCACAATTCTGAAAAGGCCACTTTTAAAAAGTTGGCATTTTCTGTGTCTCAGCCAGTGTGCCTTCTTACCAGGGTCCTGGGTCAAATGACTGGGAATTGGCTCCCCTGCTGTGTGATGTTTAATGCTTTCAGTGAGCGACACAATAGAGGCTTATGTGTGGACAGGCTGGACAATCCTCACAGGATAGCTAGAAAGAGCTGTATTCAACCTCACTTATACTTCAAAGGGCTTTGCCTTCTGTCCACACAAAGGAACCTGACACTAGTCTTTTGCCCCCCCAGACCTTTAGGAGCCAAACACTGGTAGGGTAGGAGAGTGGGCTAGATGTTGTCACCCCATACACAAAGGCTAGCACTGGAGATAAAAGGTGTCACTCTCAGATTGCAAATCAGATCTCTTCTGGGCATGCGGAAGACTCAGAAGAAGTACTACTCTGCTGCTCTACTGCTGCAAGGACTACCCTGTTGCCCTGCAGCCTGAGGAAGGAAGACTGGACTGCTTCTTGAACACAGGGCCACCAACGTGACTCTAAGTGCTGGCTGGCCTTCTGTGTGACTTACAGGGACATACCAATCTTCAGAGATCCTGCTGTTGCTGATCTCTGCTGAAGTGAGTGCTAGACCCCAAGTGGTGCCCCACCCACATCCTGGACCTTTGATGTGTTGCTAAAGTTCTCTCTTCCTACCTCCCCCTAGAAACAAGAAAAACTGCTCTGGGAACATACAGGGGACCGGGACCTACCTGTAAGCCGATCTGTCAATGGTGCATCACCCGTGGGATTGCCTTTGCCACAGATCCCGCCATGTTCTTATTCCTAAGCAAAACCAAAGGGGATGATGGACGGAGTGTTGAACATTGCAAGCACTCACCCCCAGTCAACTGATCTGTGTTTAATCCATCATCATTCTTTAGCTCACTACACCACCCCAGTTCAGACATGGCTATATGCAAATCAGTCTGACCTTGTGCCTCATGGGAACAGTCCAGCCCGAACTGCCAAGCCATGTCTTCCCTGGACCGGAAACAGGCATCCTGGGACCGGTTTCGGGCTCAAAGCCCTCATCAGCTAGGCTATCTTGAATCCAGTGGCAAAGTGAGCAAGGGACCCACGTCTGGGCATACCCTGCCAACTTAGGGCGAACAAAGCAAAACCAAAGGGGATGATGGACGGAGTGTTGAACATTGCAAGCACTCACCCCCAGTCAACTGATCTGGGTTTAATCCATCATCATTCTTTAGCTCACTACGCCACCCCAGTTCAGACATGGCTATATGCAAATCAGTCTGACCCTGTGCCTCATGGGAACAGTCCAGCCCGAACTGTCAAGCCATGTCTTCCCTGGACCGGAAACAAGCATCCTGGGAACTGTTTCGGGCTCACAGCCCTCATCAGCCAGGCTATCTTGAATCCAGTGGCAAAGTGAGCAAGGGACCCACGTCTGGGCATACCCTGCCAACTTAGGGCGAACAAAGCAAAACCAAAGGGGATGATGGACGGAGTGTTGAACATTGCAAGCACTCACCCCCAGTCAACTGATCTGGGTTTAATCCATCATCATTCTTTAGCTCACTACGCCACCCCAGTTCAGACATGGCTATATGCAAATCAGTCTGACCCTGTGCCTCATGGGAACAGTCCAGCCCGAACTGCCAAGCCATGTCTTCCCTGGACCGGAAACAAGCATCCTGGGACCGGTTTCGGGCTCACAGCCCTCATCAGCCAGGCTATCTTGAATCCAGTGTTCATTTTGTTTCGTTTGCATTTGTCGCCCTAAGTGGGAAGGGTATGCCCAGGCGTGGGTCCCGTGCTCACTACACCACTGGATTCAAGCTAGCCTGGCTGAAGAAGGGTGATGCCCTGAAACCGGTCCCAGGATGCTTGTTTCCGGTCCAGGGAGGACCTGACTTGGCAGTTCGGGCTGGACTGTTCCCACAAGGAACAGGGTCAAGACTGATTTGCATATGGCTGGGTCCAAACTGGGGTGGTGTGGTGAGCAAAAGAATGATGGATTAAACCCAGATCCTTGTGACTGGGGGTGAATGTTTGCATTGTCCAGCATTCCGTCCATCAATTGTTTCTTTTGCATTTGTCGCCCTAAGTGGGAAGGGTATGCCCAGACGTGGGTCCCGTGCTCACTACACCACTGGATTCAAGCTAGCCTGGCTGAAGAAGGGTGATGCCCTGAAACCGGTCCCAGGATGCTTGTTTCTGGTCCAGGGAGGACCTGGCTTGGCAGTCTGGGCTGGACTGTTCCCACAAGGAACAGGGTCAAGACTGATTTGCATATGGCTGGGTCCAAACTGGGGTGGTGTGGTGAGCAAAAGAATGATGGATTAAACCCAGATCCTTGTGACTGGGGGTGAATGTTTGCATTGTCCAGCATTCCGTCCATCAATTGTTTCTTTTGCATGTTCTTATTCCTAGCAGCAAATCCTCTTTACTGGACCTCTGAACAAAGGTATCCAGCCTGGTGGAGTCTCGTCCCGCTGGAGGAATCTGACTTCCAAAAATCATCTAGGTCCAAAGGTAAAAGTCTCCTCCGCAACCTCGACCAGCGACTCCTCGACAACAACGACCTCTCCTCGGACACAGCCTGTTGCCTTGCCCCCTTGAAACCTTCAAGAATTTTTCTAAGTCCAAAGGTAAGCCAAGAACAGCCCCAATCTTCCCCTTGTATCTGATCTATGTTCCACTGAGGTTGGCCTTAACATTTGACTTTTACCCGGTCTTTCACAACCAAATACCCATGGTTGGGGCTTTGTTCTTTATGGCGTTATTTTACACTAGAGGTTTTAGAAATTCAAAACTCAGGTTCTACATATTGGATTTAATTTGTTTTGATGTAATTTTATTTATGAAAAAACACTCTATTTTTCTAAATTGGTTTGCGATTGTTTTGTGCGGAGCATAAATACTTTATACATTGCCTTTAAGTTAAGCCTGATGGATTTTGTTCAAAGCTACCAGGGAGTTAATTTAGTGACTTTTTTAAGTTTACCCTGACAAGGACTGTGGTTGTTGCCTGAGTGATGCTTCAGCTGCCCTCAACTAATAACACAATTTCTTACAACCATGCAAGAAACTAAATGTGCTGACTTTTTATTTTACATAAAAGAAAGAGTTTCTAAATGGGACAGTTTACACCTTTTTGCCTTCTTCATATTTCTCTGTTCCTTTTTTGTACCCAGATGGAATAATCAGAAAAAGAAATAATTTGTCTAGTTCACTTTTTATTTATCATTGCACAAGAACCATTACATATAACCCTTGTTCATGATCCTCGCATATGAAGTTGCATATTATCATTAATGTTTTTTTCATGCATCTGTCTTACCATGAGGTGGGCGTCATAAATACTATGTCTTCCAATGCAAAGGCTCCTTTAATTTCATTTTGAAAACGTGTTACATGATTTATAATGAGCAAGATCACACAAAAACACATTCAGTGACTGATTTGTGAGAGTTTAGTTTAGAAGTCATTTCAGGAATGTCATAAACACTATGACAGATCAACTTCATAATTCTATTATTTTATTTATTTTTATCAATTGCTTTTAGGCCTCTTTATTTTACTTTTTAGATTTTTCAACACATTGAGGACAGTTTCATTTTAGTTGGCCTGTTTGCACTTTGGTCCACATTTAGCATGTCATTATATTTCGCCAAAGTTGTGGAAGTGTCAACTCATGTAAACAATGATTTTGCTATACTATCAGGCAACAGAAGTCCAGTACATCCTCTCAATATCTACATCTGAAGGATTTTGAAGGAAGCACTTAAAGCAAAAATTAGTTAAAGATGACTTAAATGCAAAGGGGCTTTTAAATAGGTGATGCATTTTCATCATGCTGATTTATACCTGTTATGTCTCAGATGAAATGGAAAGTGCCCCAATGTAGGTTAAAAGTCAGTGACCAGCCCTATATAAACCCCATCAATTGACCACTGAAAGAGGAAGAATCTTCCACAAGGTCATAGATCCAGATGGGCACAACACCAGATTCCACCGTAACCAAAGAACGCTCCAGTAGGACTCTCCTAGGCTCTGCAAATCATTTTGCTTTTACACACTGATGCCAGCATTGTATTCTTGCACAGACACAAACTCCTTGGCCTTGTGCTCGAAATAGCTGGCATGCTATTCCAAATAGACAACAGACCTTGTTGTCCCAGGTATGTGCACCACATCTGAAACTCAAGAAATAGGCTTATTATTTAGTCATCTTCTAGAACTAGCATAGCACCTAGACATAGCACAGTGAGGGTATTAGCAGCTACAAATTGTGATGTTACAAATGTTCGTTCTTGTTTTCATTGTTCATGAAAAAAGCTTAGCTGCTTTTAATTCTTATCTTCTGGATTGTTACCAAACAATATTACATGCAGTAGATCCTAGAGTTGTAAAATAACTATTCTAAAATAAATATGTCAAAATGCTTATTACATTTCTAGTGAACCTTGAGTGTATAACTCATTAATAAACAAGCATTTGGATTAACACTCCATCCCTGTTGGTAACTCAGAAAGCACGGACCCACATCAGCAAGTATGCTCAGTGGGTTTTGTGGGGCTACAATAATCCGTACTTTCACGCTCAAGCGTTGGTGCACTGAACTAAGTTTAGGCACCCATGGGTGGGAAAGCAAAACCTTTTAGAACTAGGCGAGAGTTTTAGTTTATGCAACACAAGTAAATGGCAAGGTTCTAAATAGCTCAAAAATATTCCACAAGTATGCTATTGTAAGAGGGATGCTTGAAAAAGTATAGGTTAGGAAGAAAATGTCTTCATTGCCTTGATTGCAAGGTACTGGAGGATGAAATTTAAAGAAAAGACAGTATCAGCCTGTAAGGAATGGATAGCTAAATAAAGATACTCCCAACTACAAGAGGACCTCCAAGGGCTGAGGTATTTACCTCATTTTGTAAATACAAACCACAAAGAGTGCATTTATCATTGGGTGTACAAGATATCCCCAATTCCATGTTTACCCTGTGAAAATGAGAACTTGCATTATGTATTTGGTGCATTACAGTCTAGAAATCTTTGCATGTTGAGTGTGTTGTGGTCAGCAGTGTTCCTAGTCCTTGGAGCCACCCTATTTTTCGATCTTGCTGTATAGTATTCTTATAAAATCTCCACTTCCAAAACAATGTATTTGTCAGATTTGATAGACCCTTGCACAATGCTTCTTCCAGAAATTTGGATTTCTTTGTTTCCCATTACCGCCTTTTCACTTTGGGGCAGTAAATATGGGCAAACATTCTGCTTTTGAAAAGATGTGCATCCCTGAATTTATTCACTTCATTTCTTTCATGGTATTTTTTAAATCTTGTTTCATGTAAATATTAGGTATGCCCTTGATTTGCACTGCCACAGCCTATGGGCTTGATAGTTGGAACTTAAGAACCTAATCTGAATACGCCTTTAGGACTATATTGTTGTATTCCTCTTAGGGTGTCCATAAACAGGCTTTCCAGTATCATGTCCTTATATAGGCACAATTCGCCCTACCCTTATATAGGCATAAAATCCCAGCCCTTATTTAGGCATTAACCGTGCACTCCAAATACAGGCATGGTCTCCGACATCCGTCCACCCTAACGTCACAACGAGTTCTTGAAGAACAGACCCTTAGGCTGCGGGAGTTTCCCTAGTCCAGGACTATTGATTTCTTCAAGGACTCATATATTATGCATGAACCATTATTCCTTAGGGGTTCATTCATGACGTCTTCCGCTGTCCGACTCACGTCAATGCTAACATTCTGAGGTCATTCTCAGGTATAAATATACCTTCCCTAGCCCCTGTAAATCAGAGGAGACCTCGACTTCAGAGGAGCCCGTTTCCCGGCCTGACGCACTGAGAAGACGCTGTCATCCCTGCACGCAGAGAGTCCAGCTTCCAGTGATCTAACTTCCCTTGCGGGGTGTTGGAGTTCGAGTCTGGCAAAGAGATTCCTACCTCTCTCATTCTTCAGGTATGGAGCAGACTAGAACCTAGAGGGACTCTTGGCATACTAGGCATACTAGGCATACTAGGCTTAACATACTCTTAGTATACTATAGTAAGGAATACTTCACCTACTTCATACCTCGTCCTATACCTAGGTTAGGTTAGGTACATTGGGGTAGAACTAGATTAGAAATGCATCGTATGAGTACTCGCATTTTTAGTCTGTGTTATTTATGTAACAGCATATGTACTAAAAGATAATGCTCTCGCAGTATTATTTATTTCTACTGCTCACACTGTACATTATTTATCTCGCATACTGTCTTGTGATCGTAACAGCACATTTTACTTACACCAGAAACAAGACTGTTCAATAAATCCTTTATTGAAACGCCCATCTATTTCTTTCTGTGTAACTTGGAGAAAACTAAGCATGCCCGACTGAGCTGAGTGAAATAGTTATCTATTGTTTCCACGACTCTGGGACACGTTCTGATTCTAAAAGGGAAACACAGTGGTCATGTTTTGCGGCTGCCAGAAACTACTCCCTTCTTGTTGTCAAGGAGTTTCTAGTGGCCTCTGAGCTAGCTGGCACAAGTAATTAAGTTTAATATACTCGATAGGGACATACTGACCTTAGTCCTATGTCAAACCTATAGGATATATTATTCCAATGCGCAGAGCCTATTAGGGAAATAGGAGCTACACTACATGGCGCCCAACGGTTTGGTAAGGCAGTAATTCAACGTTAGATACTGAGTAACTCAGCCGTGCTTTTTCTCTCAAGAGACCCTTACCCATATACTCCAAAAGACGTCTGGAGTGGGCAGGGTTAGGTATCCACCACGGCTACATAGGGCAGTACCCTATATATTAGCTGTTTGGTTTGCTCAACGTTGAAGGATACAGTGTTCCAAAATATTGTGCACCTTATCTTTGTTTCCTTGAAACTTGTTCTACATTTTTCAAAAAACAAAATGTCCTTAAACGGAGACAATGCCGCCGGAAACGGTGGAGCTGCGGCTGATCAAGCCCAAGCAGCAGGCTTTAATATTACAGGTTTAAATGAAACCGAGGAGGGTGTCATAAACATCGCTCCAAACTTAAGAAGAGCCATCACTCTAAAACTTATAAAACATGGCCTACCACCAAGAGGCGGTAGAGCAGTTTTCGTGATAGAGGCACATGAATCCCTTCAGACAGAGGTATTCTATTCATGGGTAATATTTCCTGAATCCAATTCAGTAACACACATGTTTCACTTCTACAAAGAAGATGAACCACCAGAGGAATACATTCCTTTCGAGGATATCGAGATTCCATTAACATACCAGGAGCATCAGCTCTGGTTTAAAGGCGCCCTAAAACATCACAGAAACATTACCAGGCTCGGTCCACTAGGTAGACCAGGAGCAACATGGCCAATTCTAGCCGGCTACACACCTCATCCTGAACTGGATATAATGTCAGATGAGGACTTACTTGTTCAAATACAAGAATTAATAAAAATCTACAGACAATTGGTCCAATATGTCATGCGGACTTTCACAGTCCAACCACCATTGACACTTCCAAATCAAACCCCTCACCAGGGGAACACTCTAAAAATTACACCACAGACTCTATACGCAGTCATGGGTAAAATGCCCACAAAACGTGAGCAAATTCCATTCTGGATAGCTCAAAAAATAACTCAAATCGAAGCAGTATTTCCAAATACTAGCCCGTATGAGAAACACAGAATACTGACAATCAGTTTACCAATGGGGATCACACCACAACTGGAAGACTGCACCACTTGGGGCTCAGTCTTTGCTGCCATCTACACTAAAACACACGGCATTCCGTCAATTGCGGTAATACTTGATGTCCTGAAACAAATTCAAAACGAATACGGGGCAGAGCCTGCTCTAAATTTAGGTATGAAATTACTGAAAAATTTCGACCAGGTCTCAACAATAATATTATCTAATATTAAAGGGGAGGCAGCAGCAGTGGCGATCCGCCAAAAATTAAGGGAATTTGATGTTACAGAACATCAAACAGAGCTACCCAGAATTATAGAACAATCTTATGCAGAATTAGGCAGAGATAGTTTGGGTGGAAGACCAGTGAAACCGAAGCTATCTGAAAGTCCTGAGAAGGACTCAATTAAACAAACTCCTACATCTTCTAAAAAGAAGTGGGAGTCTACTAAACAAAAATCAAACGAGAAACGTTCTCAATCCCGAGGTAGGTCTCCTCAAAAGGAGCTCCTCTGAAAGGAGGTATAACCTCAGGAATAGGGATAATTTGAGAAAACCTGATAGGTATCAAGATACTGATACACGTTCCTCTCGTCCCTTTCAGATCTCATCACAGACTTCGGAAAGAAGAGTACGAACAGAACATAGAGAAGAACGCGTGAAATCGAAAGACGACAAACACGCTCCAAAAACCAAAGTAAAACCTCAATTGTCCAAAAAGAAAGTAGCAGGTCTAAAGATCAGACATGCAGAGAATACTGAGAACACAACTCAAGAATGGAGAATGGGCTCAGACAATGCTGGACAGTGCAGCAGAAGTCACAATAGTTCGCCAGAACCTGAAGGAACTTCTGGAGATAGTGGACTTGAATGAGTACATCACAGTAGAGACTGTAGACACCAGGGTTAGTACTCCACAAAAGTTATATGACATAACACTCCGGATGGAGGAGACAAACCTAGACAGGTGAAAGCACTTTTTGGGAAAGACTATCAAAGGGCTATGACATACTTCTAGCAGAAAAGGACTGGCCACCACAATTTGTCAGGGAGTGCCCACATGGTGAGGACATTATTATGCCTGCCTTCTCCAACCATATACCAATGCATCTAAGATATACATATGCCAGGAAATGGGCAGTAGCCCAGGCCCCAGCGTTATATATAAATCATGTAGGATGGGATGAGGACTCACCTCACCATAAAATACATCTGAAACATGAACCAACTGCACAATGGCAGTATCCAATAAAGCAAGAAGCTAAAAAACAGGTCAGGGAGATCTTAGATCAACTTGAATATCAAGGGGTGATTGAAACATGCACCTCCTCAATGAACAATCCTTTGTTTCCTGTCTCCAAACCAGACAATACATATCGTCTAGTTTTGGACTACAGACACCTAAACACTTGTTCTAAAACTTTTGCAGTGCAAAATGCACATAGCACAGCATTAATGAATAACATTGTGCGTAAAAAATATAAAACAACATTAGACATCTCAAATGGTTTCTTTTGTCAAAACATAGCACCTGAAAGCAGGTACTTAACTGCATTCTCCATAATGGGGACCCAGCGTCACTTTTGTCGACTCCCACAAGGGTTCAAGAACAGCCCAGGTTTATTCACAGCGAGGGTAACGGAGTTACTACAAATTTATGACAATGAGGCATTGTCCTATGTCGATGACATCTATCTGACAGACGATGACTTGGAAAAACACTTGAACAGGGTGAGCACCATTATACTGGGTTTCGCCTCTGAGGGCTACAAGTTCAACTTTAAAAAGTCCCGAATTGCCCATCTCAATGTCCTATTTTTGGGATATGAGCTTTCAAGTGAAGGCAAGAGCTTGGCAGCTAACTTTCTAGAGAAATGTGCGCTGCTCCAACCTCCAAAAACGCAAAAAAACTTGCAATCCATTCTGGGTTTCCTAAATTTTGGAAGAACATACATTCTAAATTACGCAGAAAGGGTTACACCTCTCTACGCATTAATCAAACCTGATTTTTCGATCAAAAACTGGACACAGGAACACACAGAAATCTTGCGTTCACTCCAGGCTAACATGTTAGCAACAAATCACTTACAAACACGCGTAAGTCAACGAAATTTGGTGATCCGAATAATTTCGGGTCAATGTGGATTCACCTACTTAACCTTCAATGAGGGTGAGAAAATACCAATCGCATACAAATCCCATTTGTACACACAAGCGGAAATGCGCTTCAGTTCAACTGAAAAAATTCTGACAGCAGTTCAAACCGCTGTAGCAAAAGAAAGAGCCTTAGCCCAAGGGAAACGCATTATAGTCGTAACCCCGGTACCAGCTTTAGAAGCGGTCACAAAAGCAAGCATTCCAAATGCTAAAGCATTACATCCAAGATGGATACAATGGGTTAATTCTCTTGCTGCAACAGATGTTGAATATGTTTTTGATCCAGATTTAAAAACTCAAGCATTCCTGCAATACGAACATGAATGTCCTCTGCCTACTGAAATTCTGCCTCTCGATCAGTACGAATTCATAATTTACATTGACGGATCCGCACAGCCCGCAATAGGGAGTAAGCAAGCTTACAGTGCAGCGTGTGCAATCGTTAAAGGTCGCATGCGAAATGGCATCTTCAGACCTATGGTCACAAAAACTCAGTCTCTAGGAGATTGTACAGCTCAGCGAGCTGAACTACAAGCATTCAAACTGGCACTTGAAAGTACAGATCGAGAATTCCCCACACTAATAGTGTGCGATTCCTTTACTGTGTTCAGTCGTATAATGACTATATACAAAACTGGCTTGAAAATGGTTTCAAAGATGCGAAAGGTGGCACAATAAAGCACAAAATGCTTTGGGAACAAGTAGTTCAGTTGAAAAACGAACTACCAAAGGCTCACGTGATCCACACACTGAGTCATCAACGTGATGGCGTTCACGTTGCAGGGAATTCATTGGCTGACGAAGCCGCAAAGGGGGCTGTTCAGACGGCTTCCGTAGCTGCGATCACTCGTTCAAAAACAAAAATAGACGGTGAGATAATGTTGGCTGTCAATGCATCAAGCAAAGGCAGCAGTGCAGCGTTACCAAAAAGGTTTCCACTCAAGTACTCTTATGTAATTGATGCGAACAACGTTCCTTTGCTCGAATCCCTGGAGTGGGGGATAGGGTAATTCCAAACATGGAACGTAGAGCAGCCTTGATTTATGAAACACATTTGGGGGAGGGTCTGTCACATCAAGGGATCTCTAAAACAATTTTGACGTTAAAAGAGATGTACTGGTGGCCTGGAATGAATACAGAAATTCACATATTCATCAACAACTGCCTCAACTGTAAATTACATCGAGAGAGCCACCAGACACCATGCTGCGAATGCGGCAACCCAGTACAGACACCACTGTTGACCAGCATTAGACTATCTACGCGCCTGCGTCCTACTGGACAAAGGCATTCCCACAAATACTGAATCAAGGTTCCTATGGTTATGGCCTCAGCGCTCGGCTGACGCTCGAACTGTTATAAAAGATTTGCGAGTCTTTATCGGCATATACGCAATAGGCACGCTACATTCTGACCAGGGTCCTGCGTTTAGCTCTAGGGCTTACAAAGAAGCCATGGCCAGTCTGGGCGTTGCATTGCGGTACTCCTCTCCATTCCATCCTGAGGGAAATTCGGTTGTGGAAAGGAAAAACCGGGACATAAAGCAGTCTATAACAGCTAGGGTATTAGGTTCGGGTGATGGGTGGGTCAAACACCTTAGTGGGGTTCAGCGCTCATTGAACAACCTGCCAAGAAGTTCTCTAGGGGGGTCACTCCATATGAGGTCCTGTTTGGGACAAGAATGTGGGTACCAGACCTTGAACACGTAGGCACAGTGGTGGAAAATAAACCCTTTGATATCAAAGATCGTTTGGCTGTTTTACAGGAACTAAACAAGTTAAGAACGAAACAAAGCAACGTATTCCTACAGCCCACCACCACTGGGGATCAACCGGCTGTCCCAGCAAGGCCTGTCTGGATTCCAAAAGTTGGGGATCTAGTCAGAGAAAAATCACGGACAAGAAGGAATTTGGACCTTCTTACAGACAACCAGTACCTGTCCTAGCAGTTCAAGGAACAAGAACAGTACTTCTGCCGCCCCTTGCTGGAAGAAAGGAGAAAAGATTTGTGTCCATCGACCTCATCAAACCACAATATGTGACCAATACTAAACAGTAGGCCTCGTGGACTCCGACCTAGTAGCAGACGCACTCCTCTCGCTACTATCCAAGAGGTTCAGACTGAAAGACTGATAGCCATCGAGAACTCCGCTGTAACAAATGAAGGACTAAGCAACAACGCTATGGAACTCATCCCTCTTGACAACCAAGTAACAGTTCGTCCAAATACACCTGTCTACACCAACGTGGCAAGTGATGAACTGGTTCCAGTGATTTCTACAAATCCTGATGCAATTCCAACAATTGACAGAACTGCTTCTGGCTATTTCATTAACTTTGATACGTTCTCAGAAGATCCGAGTGAACCTGAAACGACGCCAGCATCATTGAAATTCAAGCAGCAAGTACAAGACTTTCTTCACTTTCTGAAAAAGACTTATTTGGTTTCTCCATGGATTGAACTCTGGATTACATCTGGACTTTTTGTTTTCCTGCTCTGGCTAGCTTTGGTAACAACTGTGAGCGTGCTTATAAGTGGCAGATACATCCATGTGAACACTGAAGGAAAAGGCGTGAACGTACTTTTGAAACCTCATAAATCTTCCCATCGTGAAGCAAGAGACTTGTCATCAGTGAACATCACAGCTGTTCCTATACAGGATGGTATAGTGTGGGACAAAACAGATTTTGAAATCTTCGGTCCGACGGAACAATTGAACATTCCACATTTGTTTAAAATTTCACTAAGTGATCTAATTACGTCCAGTACCTATTCAGATGATTGGGACTTTGAGACTGTCAATGATATAATGTTTGACCTAGAAAAATCTGCTGCATTTTCTAAACATGAATATTTAGAGGGTTCATCAGACTATGAACAAATGTATTGTTTTAACCACTATGGTCATCATTATTTGCATAAATCTGCATATCCAAGAAATGTGTTTATGTTTAACCAATGGGAACATTGTCCTACACCACCTAAAGGTAGTTCAAAAACATTTGCTAGTAAATTTCCATATTTTTCAGGACACAATACATCTGAACCAGAAATGTTTTACTATAAAAATGTAAACAAGACAGGACTGAAAATTATGTTAACAAATACAAAACAGATTTACTCTGCATTATTTAATGCCCATCTGTCTAGACAGGGTTTCGACTTTTGGAAAGACACAATTGACAGCAAAACTGTCTGGGGTACTAAAGAATGGCAAGTGCAGGGGATAGAAGCTTTATTTAGAGCCTGCATCATCCCTGAACAAATAATGTTTTTGAATGAAACCATCCATCAAACATCTTGTCTTGGATTAGCCAAGATCAAAGAGATGAACACACCTTCTGTACCGACACCTGCAAGTGATAACGATACACAGGCAGTGGTGACAGTTGACAATATACTACAACTCAACAGATCTAATCCTGATTGGAAAAAATGGTTGATCTGGCCCACAGACACGAATAACTGTCATGAAAGATTCCTGAATAAAACTCAGGGCTTTACTATTAATAGGCCAGACCCATACTACGTCCAAAGACAACATCCGGGGGTAGTTACAACATACAGTGTAGGAAAATTATGCCTCGATTGGCTGCATAAGTCTACACTACAGGATGTGAAACAACACTTAACCTTACTTAAAGAGGACGCAGACCTTAGGGAATTCTTGCTTGGACCAAGAAAATAGCGTCAAAAACATTTCATATATGCCGGCATTTATGCTATGTATAATGAAGCATGGAAAGTATCACAGATGGAGGCTGCAGAACGAATACATGAACTTGATCGTATTAATTTAGAGAAAACACTCTCTGTGGTCGACAATGGGTTAACAACTTTGTCCTCCAGAATATATTCATTGGATGGCATTGTATCCTCTGCTATCGACATACTAGAACAAGATTTGGCGATGTTACAGCAAGGCCAGTCTCAATTACGTTCTATTGTGTTATTAAGCTGGACGCTGCAATCTTTGCGTGCAGGCTATGTGCCTTGGTGTTTTATCAACACGTCAGCTCTGTTTGCAGAATACAATCTAACTGATAAGCAGATCGAACTGGCACAAAGAGGAGCAAGGTATACAGTGCTGAGCATTGAAAGACTGGAAAAGTTACCATTCACAGTGGCAGAAAAACCAGCTACAGAATGGCTTATTCATGGCAAAATAACATTACCTGTGAGTACTTTTCAGTTTCAGTATTGCCTCAGACAAATGCAAGCAGGCAAATATGAAAGGTTGGGTAAGGAATACATTAAGACATCTTGGGATTTACCGTATACATATAGATGTTGGAGTGGGGATCGTGAAGTGTTTTTGAGCGGTACAAACTGTAAACTTGCACTAAGCGGTTCGCTTATATGTCAGGACATTTCTTTACACGGGGCTTGTAATGGTTCTGTGGCAAATTTGTCTTGCCATCAGCAGGGTACACCAGCTGCTGTGATTAATCCAACATTTGGACAACTTTCTAATGGGAGTTACCTCATGTTGAATGATCAGAGTTGCTGCGGCATGCTGCCAGGCATCCCATATCTAGTAACGGTCAACTCCAGGGTCACTTGCTGTATGCAAGTATTGTTTGCCCCAATAGACACAGTCAGGAGTCGCCTCTATGGCCTTCGCTGAACGTCTCTTTTATAAGATTTGATACTTTGAGCAGAATGAAAGCCATGCTTTTACAGCAAACAGTGCCTTTGACCTCGGCCAAAGAAACCTATGATCTACAAGTAGCAAGGACTTCGGCTGAGATACAGACTTTAATACGTTCTAACTGCCCTATACATTTCTTAGAAATGATATCAGGTATCTTCAACATGTCTGATACAACTGGCATTATACATGTATTTAAGAGCATCTGCTCCGGTCTGTTAGCACCTTTCCAGGCAATACTCGGAATCATCCCGAACTTTGCACATTCGGTGTTTGGTGGCATACCATTAATTCTAGCACTTGTTGCCGGAATTCTATTTCTCTTCCTGCTATTGCGCTATGCCCAGCCTATTTGCAGACATCACTCCGAGCGAAATGGAGAAAGCTCTCGTTGAACAAAAGTGCCATGAGCGAATAGTACAGCTATTGGGCATGACTCGTCTACGGGACCTTAATACAACTTGGTTCCTGTCATTCAGACCAATCTGGCAAGATTGCATCTTACCTGTTCTACGATGCCTGCTATGCGGTGAAGAATGCATGTTGGACACCTGTCTAACTTTTCCATCAGCTACGCCAACGGATGTCGATACTCTGCTGGACCCGATAACGGCCCATGCTCTGTGTTGTCCCCAGAGGCTACCAATCCTGATGTCAGCATTCATTGAGATCTCACAGACGCTTCCGGCTGCTGCTGAGGTACGAGAAAGATCTACAGGCACACAGGTAACAACGGACGCGAACTTTGCTGCGGCACCCAATGCTGGAAGCGACGCTTCACATCTCTGTGCAGTTAATCTACTACACGAGGTGTTCCAACTGACACCAACTACAGTGGACGATGTTTTGTCTATAGAAATAGATGATCTCATGTTTACACCAGACCCGTAAACTGACTCTGATTCAGTACTGTGTTCCAGAGAGGCAGTGACAATTTGGCCTTCATTTTCAAAACAACTTGGAACTCTACCAAAATTGAACTTTTTCCCATTTTTCAAACGAAAATGGCACTTCCATCTGCTTAAAGTAGAACTAGCCTTATAATACAGACTTCAAGGTACTTCCACGGACACTTAGTCATCTTGTGTGTCTAAAACAGTTCATTTATTTTCATGACATGAAATGACTTTGACTTTTGAACAACTTATCGATCATTTTCTGTCACATGTAAATATTACTGCTTATTTCATTCCAATTGCATTTTATTTTCGAACTTTATGCCTGAAATGAAAAGCAATGCTTCAAATGTACAGTACCTTTTGCATTCTAATAGGTTTTTTAAATGCCTTTTTAAATGGTTTTATGAAATATTTTAGAAATATGCGGTACTCCATTTTAATGTTTAGCATTTTAAATGTTTAGCATTTTAGTATTATCGTACACACGAAAGTGGAGTGGGTGTTGTATTCCTCTTAGGGTGTCCATAAATGGGCTTTCCAGTATCATGTCCTTATATAGGCACAATTCGCCCTGCCCTTATATAGGCATAAAGTCCCAGCCCTTATTTAGGCATTAACCGTGCACTCCAAATACAGGCATGGTCTCCGACATCCGTCCACCCTAACGTCACAACGAGTTCTTGAAGAACAGACCCTTAGGCTGCGGGAGTTTCCCTAGTCCAGGACTATTGATTTCTTCGAGGACTCATATATTATGCATGAACCATTATTCCTTAGGGGTTTATTCATGACGTCTTCCGCTGTCCGACTCACGTCAATGCTAACATTCTGAGGTAATTCTCAGGTATAAATATACCTTCCCTAGCCCCTGTAAATCAGAGGAGACCTCGACTTCAGAGGAGCCCGTTTCCCAGCCTGACACACTGAGAAGACGCTGTCATCCCTGCACGCAGAGAGTCCAGCTTCCAGTGATCTAACTTCCCTTGCGGGGGTGTTGGAGTTCGAGTCTGGCAAAGAGATTCCTATCTCTCTCATTCTTCAGGTATGGAGCAGACTAGAACCTAGAGGGACTCTTGGCATACTAGGCATACTAGGCATACTAGGCTTAACATACTCTTAGTATACTATAGTAAGGAATACTTCACCTACTTCATACCTCGTCCTATACCTAGGTTAGGTTAGGTACATTGGGGTAGAACTAGATTAGAAATGCATCGTATGAGTACTCGCATTTTTAGTCTGTGTTATTTATGTAACAGCATATGTACTAAAAGATAATGCTCTCGCAGTATTATTTATTTCTACTGCTCACACTGTACATTATTTATCTCGCATACTGTCTTGTGATCGTAACAGCACATTTTACTTACACCAGAAACAAGACTGTTCAATAAATCCTTTATTGAAACGCCCGTCTATTTCTTTCTGTGTAACTTGGAGAAAACCAAGCATGCACGACTGAGCTGAGTGAAATAGTTATCTATTGTTTCCACGACTCTGGGACACGTTCTGATTCTAAAGGGAAACACAGTGGTCATGTTTTGCGGCTGCCAGAAACTACTCCCTTCTTGTTGTCAAGGAGTTTCTAGTGGCCTCTGAGCTAGCTGGCACAAGTAATTAAGTTTAATATACTCGATAGGGACATACTGACCTTAGTCCTACGTCAAACCTATAGGATATATTATTCCAATGCGCAGAGCCTATTAGGGAAATAGGAGCTACACTACACTATGATTTGTCCTTCCTTCCTTTGCCTTTCCTGGTAAGGTTTATTGTAAATCTGGTGACGGTGTCTGTGTGATTAGGTATGCTTGGATTTCCATTGGCTGTGATCTCACTTGGCTAAACTATCCTGTCATTCAGTCTTTAGTGTTAGTCTCCTAAGCCATTTCTACAGTCATACAATGCCTTTTTTACCTCTATGTCCATCCTCATTTCTAATAGCATTAAGCACTTTGGTTATACAGAGTGTTTCATTTTTGGCCTCTTCAATTTTCTTATCTACCTCTCTGTTTGAATATGTTGTGCTTCCATCAGTGGGTCCAGGCTGAACCCTCTTAGGCCCATCCCATGGTTAGACATTTCGGAATTGAGCTCCCTAAATTCTAGAACCTCGACTGCTTCTGCACTCATGACCACATAGCTTGTTTCAGCTGTGCGGTTCACCAGGTTAAATTGTCCCTTTGTGAACCATTCATTAGCCCTATTTCCTCTATGCAAGAGAAGTCAGCATCCAGGGAGAACCATTCATGGTTAAATTGATTCTAGAGTGGCAGTTGCTCATGGCTAGAAAGATATGCCACTTCATGCATCATGAACGGAGATTGCCACATTGGTGACCCTTGCCTTTTACCACGCTGAGCTCACTTCAAAGTGTAGAGCTTCAACTACCATGAAATGCAAATTGTTTGACCCATTGTCCTTGATCATTTCACTCTTTTGGTTGTTCTATAATTTCTATGTCTATCTGCTATGAGGACCCGTGGGTTCAGCTATCCTGTAGTGACAGGAGGGACTAGAAGCCTCTCTCCACTTTGGAGGTATGCTGACTAGAACTTTGATAACCCCTTATCAAGTGGTACAAAAATGGACACAAGCTTGTGTATATGGTTAATGTCAACTGAGACTCACTTTCCAGTTTCCATCACTACCTGGGCCACTCCCCACCCTCTGGGTTCACTCATGATTGAGACATGCAGACATTCAGGGATACAGAGTTTGTGGGCTAAGTGAATATTATGGGACCTGTATTGGACAATCCCGAGGGCCACACATTTTATTAAGATAACTGATGAGATGTTAGTCCAGGTAGGTTTTCTGGTCTGTAATTGTGTGACACCATCTTTTTTATCACATTCCCTCTCCTAATGCACCCACTCATGGGGATTTCAGAAGGTGGGTAAAATAATTAACACTTGTTCAGTCTTGTCCTGTCAATTCTATCTTCCAAAAACTATCCAGAATAAATACAGAATCCTTGTACATTGGTACATGCAGCAAATGACAGTCCTGCCTTTCTGACAGGGTCTATCTCCTCTTAAAGTGCCTCAGCTATGAGGGCTGGGATTCAAAGCCTCCAGGGCCTTCAGAAGACCTTCATGAAAGTGGAGGCTGAGGGTACACTTTCAAGAAGCTTAGGAGATGGTTCTGTGTACAGGCTAGCTCTGAGTGCAACAAGCCTCAAACTGAGTATCCACCCCAGCAGCTAGAGTGTGCACACTCATGCATAACAGCCTCCATTCTGCTTCCCTAGTTCCACAATACAGGTCAATGTCTAGTTACAGGAATGTATTATACTATAATAGGTCACTATAGCAGAGAGATGTGAGGCAGATACAACAGTGATTACCAGAGAAAGTCTGGAGACTCTGGCATCAAGATATGTTTCATGGTGTATTTTTACATAGTCTCTGTAACGACTTATCATTCAGGATTGTGGCCAAAATTATCAAATGGTTAAGAATCTTCAACTGGCTCAATCCTTAAAAGTGCTTCATCAATTCAAAAAAGTAGGAAATATCAGTCTTTCACAATGAGAAAAATTGTCAATGAAATTAAATCCTATTATGTTACTTCTGCCTCTCTGAACTTCCTATGGATCAATGACAGGCAAGGGGTTGCAGATAAAGGTAAGTGAGCTTGAGCCTCTGTTGTTATGCCTCAAAAATTAAACCCCATGAAAAACAAGAAACAAACTAGAAATGTTGCCAATCAGTTTAATACCAGTGTTTCCATGCAACCTACTGTAAGCAAAATATTAATTCTCCTCCACTAACCCCAGAGTGATTCTTCATTTCACACTTGGTTGTGGCTCTGTTTTTCTGAATGCAACTCTTTTAAGGAAACAGTTGGACAATGTTGAGGTTTAACCCTTTGCATGCCAAGAACCATAATGGTTACGTCTTCAGCTGTGGTGCTGCTGTGCCAAGGATGTAACCATTACATCCTTGGCACAGTAGTCAGAAATCCCTCTGCAGTTTACAGCAGAGGGATTTTTTTTCATCCTCGGGAGCTGGGGAAGAGCTTTCCCAGCTGCCGGAAGAATTATTTTCAGTGTAGTGACGATCGGCGTGCATGACACACTAACGTCATTACACTGAAACTGAAAGTGAAATGAGCCAATTGGCTCATTTCACTTTCACTGCCTATGTGCTCCTGGGGTTATCTCAGCCCCCGAGCATGTAGGCAGAGTGGAGAGGTATCACTGGAAAGGAGAGAATCTACCCATCCCAATGGTATCCTTCCCTAGTGGATCCCTGCTTCGGGATCGCCACAAGAGGATGATCCCCAAGCAGGGATCTACCCACTAGACACCAGGGAGGGGGGAGGGGCCCCTTAGGCAAGGGCATTTGCTCCCCCCAAAACATTGTCACTGTTCAGTCTTTCTGCCCCCAATCTGCCCCCCTGGGGAGGGCAGAAAGTGCACTAGATGCCAGGGATTATTTTTGTAAAGAAAACTTAGGGGTGGGGGCTGCCCTAAATGGGCATTATAATGCCCCCTCCCCTCTCAAAAATTGGCAGAGTCTTTCTGCCCACCAGGTGCAGATTGGGGCAATAGCCCCCGATCTGCCCTCCCGGGGGCAGAAAGCCCACTGGGCACCAGAGATTATTGGGTTTTTTTGTATTAGAGGGGTGAGGGCTGTCCACAATAGGCATGCCAATGCCCTCACACCCAACACAAAAGGGACAGTCTTTCTGCCCCCCCCCCCGGGGAGGCAGATGGGGGTTCTTTTTTCTCAAGGAGGCAGAATGCCCAGTAGACACCAGGGATTTTTTTTTCTATCTAAAAGAGGGGTGGGGGACAGAAGGGACAGTCTTTCAGTTATTACCCCTGATCTTGCACCCAGGAAGGGCAGAAAGCCCACCAGACACCAGGGATTTTTGTTTGTATTATAAAAGAGGGACAGGGCTGCCCACAATGGGCAAGGCGATGCCCCCACCCACAATTATGACAACAGAAGTCTTTATGCCCCCCTGGGGGGCAGACAAAAGTACTAGCCCTTGATATGCCCCCCAGGGGGGCAGAAAGGACAGGCATCATGGACTTTTTCTTTTGAATATGTAGGGGTGGGGGGCTGCCCAAAATGGGCATGCCAATGCCCCCAACACCAAAACAAACAAGCATTGGCATAGCCAATAGGTCTCGCTTTTGGGACCTTATGAGTATTTAGTTATGCAGCACAATATCCTTGGTGCAACAACATCAACTGTTGCATGGCTAAACACATAGGGTCCCAAAGGCGAGACCTATTGGCTATGCCAATGCTTGTTTCGTTGAGCTCTCAGAAAAGGATTAGGGTGGTCCACAGAACAGTCCACTGCACCATGACAAATTGACCTCTGCATTAGTTACATGCAAATACGGCCTGATGGACTATAACGAACAATAACCTGTTTATGTACAGCGCTTCAGACAACAGTATATATACTGTTGGGAAGTGCGGTAAGTAACAGGTATTACTATTATAAAATGTAATAGTACTTCATTTAACGACCTGAGATGGATAGTTCCAGTTGTTTGTTATGCAAAAGGCAACTAGGACGCCAGAAGGAAAAAAAACGAAAATGACATGGAGATTCCAAACATGAGGGCTGCTGAAGAGAAATGTAACAACTACAAAAAAGAAAACAAAGCAAGGCAGCCAGGAACTGGTGTAACTTTCGAGCAAGCAAATAAACAAACGTTTTTTCCATCCTTCCTAGTACAGAAAACTGAAAAAATAATAGGACGCAGTCTGGGAACCCCGCCTTGATTGAGACTGCATTAAAATGTCAAGCATGCGGGGTCGGACCGCACAACGTTGACAACTTAGCTCGAAGGAGGGTAACTAGTAAGGAGACGTTTGTACACATAGGGGCCGATTCCAATTCGGGCCGGAAATCACTCCGACCGAGCCGGACCCGGAGAGATTTCCGACCGAATCGGACCCTAGCAGTCCGACCGAACGAGTACGATGCATTCGCATGCTATCAGACTCGAGTCGGTTGGACTCCCATTGAAGTCAATGGGAGTCGGACGTACAACGCGTACGTGGGCTCCCATTTACTCAATGGGTGCGAGGCGAACAAGGGCGCCCCCTACAGCGGGTTCGCTTCGAGCGGGTCGCGCCGTACATGCACAGGTAGGGGGGACCCATGGGTCCCCCCTGTGTGCGACTCGCGCAGCTACGCGTACAGGGGGGTCCGACACAGACTCCCAAAGTACGGCTCCGACTGCTCTTTCGAGTCGGACAGCGCGAGTCGGTCGGACTGCTCGAGGCGCGCATCGAACTTACCCGGCCAGGGAACGTCTCCATTGCGCGGTGCGAGCCGAGTCCGTGCGAGTCGGTCGGAGCGGTTGGGTCCCGCGAACGAGTCGGTCGGCGATTTCGCGTCCGCTCGCATCGTACTCGCTCGCCCGGACGCACGTCCGACTCGGTCGGGAAACAGGGCTCCGAATCGGATCCGGTAATGCCGGATCCGATTCGGAGCCCTGCCGGCCGAGATCGGAATCGGCCCCCTAGTAGGAATACTTGAGGCCTAAAATCCAAAGACACTGATGTTCTTTTACCAACCGCCCCGGGTGCACACTGTACCCATGTATTCATAGCAATTCTAGAACAGCAGTCAAAAGGGTTGCACAATCGAAGGTCATCTTTGTTTACTATTTTGCTCTTTTAACAACTTTATCATGTAAAAATTCATTTTATGTTACCCTGCTACAACTGGTATTTTTCCCAGTTGAATACATCACAAAAATCATGTATGCCCAAGAGTGGCTGATACTCAGGAGCACCAAAGTGTATATTGCTGCCATGTATACAAAATGATTAGGGTTTCTTAAATACAAACTAGTATGCGAAGTCATTATTCAATACAATAGTAAGGAGCACAGAAGGATCAGTCTTTTAAACTGTTTGGAAATTAAAGCAATGCGCTGCACGGGGACCACAACTAATCTGGCTCTCCCCAGTAAAGGTTTGTTAATACATGGCTGAGGATGGAGGGAGAAGAGGGTATAAACTGAAATGCGACATTTAAAAACTAAGATGGCACACCAGTACAGACACTTTAGGAAACACAGCACTAAAAGTGAAGTTGCTGTTGTTGTAATGGGTATTTATATATTCATATCAATGTGTAACCTTGCATAGTCCCTCTACTGTTTCCTCAGTGAATATTTGGAATGAGAATGTTGTAATGGAAGGAATCAATTGAGGAGAACGAGAGAACCGGCTGGAGGGAACAGGCCGATTTGTAATTGCTCTGCGTTGGGGCATTTCTACCGGAATAAAGCATCTTATCCAATCATAACTGTGTTGGATTCACTACAGCTGTGTGCACGACCTATCTGAAACTGTAAAAAACTATAAATGATGTGCTTTTGAAATGTCATAACGTAACAAGCGACAAAATCATATGTTTGAGATTGGCTGCCTTTTAAAATGTACACATTATATTCTGTTATTACACTAGATGGTGCTGGCAACCAGAGACTTACGCAAAATAAAAGATGCTTACTGTCAACAAGAACTTCACGAAATTATTTTGGGCTCTTTACCATGAACACTCATTTGTGTCCAACTCCATAGACTTATTACAGTCACCACTATTCCAACCCCAGAGGGTAGTACATGTGACATTACACATAATCATCTGTGGTTTTTTGGGTCACTTCCGGGCGATGACAAGCTAATTTATTAAACGACACTTGAAATTCTGATGCACCAGAGCAAATTAAATACTATACGCAAAGAAGCAGTATAAGCAAACAAACTTCCCCATAACAGGAAATCAAAGTACATAAAAGATACAAAATGTGGGCATAATAATTAAAGGGTGAACTGGCTTTCAAATAGAATTGACGCAAACATGTTGTCCCATTACAAGATACACAGGATGCTATTTTATAAGATTTATTTTTGAACTAACAGAGAACAAGTTTACAGAGGATCACTGAAATTCTCTTTCATGGCAAACCTCAATCTAACTCAATCAACATCCAAGTTAGTATGACACTTGGTGGCTTTGATCCAGTCTACAGGATTATAAACAGAATGAAATCCTGAATCATTCATTTTACTTTAACATTTCCTGTATTGGACATGCGTTGTAATGGTTGCAATACCATTAAAAAAATAGAGTGATGCAAAATATTTATTCTTTGAAGGCCATTGTTTTGCTCTGGTTTTTTTATTCTCGGGTACAAATGATACATTAAGACTAGTGCACAGATTCCCCGAAGAATAAAAACGGCTCTCAATAAATCCAACAAAACCCCTATCTTTCCTAGCTAGCATAATGGGGGTTGCTAATTAATTCATAATGGCACTTTCAAAATAGAAAATAAATAAACACCCTGCATGACTTGTCTAATAACTGAACTCAGACAAAATATGCATCTCTCTTTCTGAAATGCAGTTTATAAAGCAGGTCCTGATACAACACATGAGTACAGAGAAATAAATATCCCCAAGTATTCCTCGAAGAGTCTCTGACAGCAGCCCATTCACTTCTTGAATGTTCTATTGATTAGCCAGGGCCTAAAAGGACCCCCGAGGTGAGATTCCGTCAGTAGGGGGAAGTCTGACTAACAGAAACTGCAAGGAATGATGTGACAGGGCGCTGCCCACTGTCCCATAAGTAAGATGTGTGGGAGTGTCTGATGCTCTGCAATTTGAGCCTTCTCTGAAAATCCATGGTTTTCGCATACATTCCTACTGAACTTACAGATTGCCACTATTAAGGTCGAATTTTACGGAGAATATATATCACAAATGTCCGAAAAAACTGACACCCAAAATCAAAATTACATTTCTATTTCTTAATGAAAGGTTGTCTTTTAAAAAAAAAAACAGCTTCTACGGCAAAACAAAGGAGTACTGAGCTATGAAAATCTTGAAGGATGTCTTTCCCTAAGGGTGGCTAATGGCTGCACATTCATTTCCTGCATAGTGTGGACATTTATCAAGCGTTGTTGAGTCCGGCCTTCTCAAAAAATCCATTGTGTGGTCGTGCTTAACTAGAGGAGTTGTAGCCTGATGAACAAAGCCTCATTTCAAGATGCTAATATACCGGGATTTAGGAATATTACAACACTCATGATGGTCAGTATGTAGTTATTTCGACTGAACGTATAGAAGGAAGGTTCCAAAGTACGTGTGAATGTGTTTTTTTTTTTCTCGAATAGGAATTTGTACCAGGGCTGTATGTTTTTTTCTGTGACAGCAATATCCGCCCATCTCACCAGACCGAGTTAAAATGTAATAAGATAGCGACATGAGAACCCACTACCTTCTTCATTCAGTTCATGGTTGTTTGCTGCGCAGCACCACCTCCAATGTAATTTCTGTTACAAATTGCTCAGATAAGGTATGAGGAGAGATGCCACTCACATCTATGCTAAGCACACGAGCCGCTCACACACTCGTCTCTGCAGGTCATAACTATGCATGTTTTACCAGCTGTAAATTCTGCCAACCTCTGCGTATGAAGTGAATGGCAACCGGTACATGATCAATGATCTTCTGCCCTGCCCCATGATGTTTTTGGATGGCAATAGCAGAACAAGCGCGCGCGCGCTAAAAGTAAAAAAAAAGTAAGTGTCGGCAAAAGTGAAAGCGTTTCACTTGCGGGAGCGAGCAGCGCCAGGAGCGATAATTGCTACCATATGGCGCCGCTCGCTCCCGCAAGTGAATCGCCAAACGTGCACGCGTTGCCATTGAAGGAAATGGAACGCGTGCACGTTTTTGGCTGAAAAGCCGAAACGATTGCTAAAGGTCTTTTTGCCTAGGCAGCGCATGCGCGCTGCGTAGGCGAGACCTAAAAAGGGACAGTCTTTCTGCCTGCCTTGAGGGGGCAGATGGAGGTTACTACCCCCGATCTGCCCAGGGGGGGGGCAGAAAGTTCAATAGACACCAGGGATTTTTTTTATAAAAGAGATGTGTGGGCTGCCCATAATGGGTGATGCCGAAGCCCCCCTCAGCCCCAAAATAGCCCTGGTCTTTCTGCCCCCAGATATGAGGTTCACAGGATATTCTGGGTAGGAAAACGTTGAGGGATCCATGCAAGCCACACCTCCCTGGACTCCCTGGGTGTCTAGTGTTCAGAAATTTACACACACAAAAGCAACTGATGCAATAAACTTTCTACTAGGAAACTCCAGATTTCCTGTAGTGTCAGGATGTAAGATATTACCTCTGATCTGTCCTACACATGTGGGATATCCAAAGATATTGGAGTAGACTCCTCACTCACGTGTCATGACATGCTTCATCATCGGTGCCTATCCACACCTGGATAAGATGGTACTACCCGGGCGGACTCAAACATAGATGAAATGGGAGTTCCTAGGTAAAGCAAAACTGGATAAGCAGGGATCCAGATGAGTGATACTTAAAAATACCTCAAGGTATACCCAAAGGCTTTTGCTTTATTTGAAGGGTACCTGGGTATATAGATAAATACGTGGGTTTTTTGGGTTCTATTGAATTCAATTATTCAATTGTACCCTTGTTCCTGTGCCAACATGTTTCGGCCCTGTCTGGGAGCCCAATCGGGTCTGGGGCCTTCATCAGGGCTATGTTTTGTGTATCCCTGCTATGTCTTCTGCACGCACACCATGCACACTCGTGAGGCCTAATGCTCTCACCTGTCTTGTTTTTTTCTTCAGAGGTTTTCTGTAGAATAGGAGAGAAACAGAGAGACAACTATTAATTCTCTCATCCATCCTGACTTCTTTCATGCATCTCAGACACCTGTAGTGTTGGACCATTTCTTTGTATTATCACACAGACTATTGTGCATCACCACATATGGCACAGAAGCCAACACAGTGAAAAAAATAATATTACCCCATGGGTACTAAAAAACACACGAATTGTAACAGCAGCAATGTAGTGTATGTCATTACATGTAAATGCCAGTTAAGATACATAGGCATGACTACACGAAAAATCACAACATGCATCAACAAACACAGAAGCACATTTAGATGCGAGAAAACCATTTCTAAATTGATGCGCCATTTCCAAACTACAGGAAACACAGAAAAATATTTTACATGGACAGTGATAGAGAAATTACCTGACACCTCGAACGAAAAACAACTACTGAAGTTAAAATAAATTAAAATAAATAAATGTAAATAAATGTAAATCCGTATTTGTAAAGTGCGAACTACTCACCCTTACGGGTCTCAAGGCGCTGGGGGCTGTCGTGGAAATGAAGTGAGCTATTGCCCAGAGTCACATGGTACTGAGCTGAGCTGCCGCCGGATTCGGGGATCGAACCGTGAGCCCTGTTCTCCGAAGTCAGCTGCCCTGGCTGCTGCACCACTCCTCTCCACTAAAACAGTGCTGGATTATGGGCGGGCCGCCGGCCTAGAATTTCTTGGGATACATTGACGCTCCCATACAACCGGGGTGGTTTCACGGTCCCCGACCCACAACTATATTTTCTCGTCGCCCAGGCACAATTTGCGCACCACTGGTATCACCCAGATGCGCGCATACCGTACTCAAAACCTGAACGTGAACTGGCAGCCCCTACCCCACTAGAGGCCCTACTTCCAAAAGGGATTCCTCTGGACTCTCATTACATACAGCCATTGTCAACCACCCGTTGGGCGTGGCGTAAACTTAATAACAAACTAGGTGACGGCCCCCTTTACTCACCGGCTATTCCCCTACCCAATAACCCATTCCTTCCCCTTACCTCTGAAAAGAGGGTGCAACGCACCCTTACCAAATTAGGCCTGGACACCCTTGGATCTCTATTCCCGGACGGACAAGCACACACACTTACGGAAATATCTACACACCCCGAGGTGACATATATGGACACGTTCACAGTCACCAGGCTGCTGGGCACACTATGCTTGACGGTCTCTTCTTTCCCAGCCCCACCAACAGACTTCGCCCCACTTACTCTGCTCATATCCGATAAGGAAGGAACGCATTTGGTTACCAAGCTTTATAAGGCTTGTTTAGCACTCAGGCAACCCCGAGATACGAGGATTAGGCAACACTGGGAGGAAGATCTGGGACACCCGCTGACAGACAAAGAATGGGCTTTTTGCCTTGACCAAATACAAAAAGTTTCTCCAAATCACAGGCACAAGCTCCTTTATTTTAAATTCATCCATAGGACCTACATTACCCCGCGCCAATTAGCCAAATTTGACCCTTCCAAATCATCAAGCTTCCCTAAATGCAGAGCGCTGGACGCCGATTTTGTTCACATGACCTGGACATGTCCTCATCTCATGACTTATTGGGTGGCTGTATTTCAAACAATTGCCAAAATAATTGCCGCCCTTCTCATTCCCTCACCAAGGATGGGCCTGTTGGGTCTAGTCAATCATATTAAACCCTGCTACCGTAGGTTTGTAGCCATAGCACTGATGCTGGCGAAAAGAGAGATAGCGGTCCACTGGGGGGGCCAAACACTGCCCCACTACGGCAGAATGGATGTGTAGCATGTCTCAATGTAACCCACAAACTGACATATATGCCACATTGCAGCCCCCAACTTCCAGGCCGAGGGACATATATATATTTTTTTTAATTAAGTTTTTCATTAATTATTGCAATACAACAATAACAAACCTTACCAGCAGATACCTCATTGTACATTAAGTGTTTCCTTGTGCAGTACATTACATTTTACATCTTAATCGCCTATACCATACAACCATGTTGCGAAAGCAAACCCCAAGTGCAGCTTATACTTCAGCCGCCAACAAGCCAGGGTGACTATTGAGATATGACGTGAGAGGTTCCCAGAAGTTAGACGGTCTCGAGGAAGTGGGTAGTTCTTCTGCGTACAATAAAAAATTGTCTCTACAGTATACAAAGTCCATTAACCATTGTTTCAGAGTAGGTGACGTTTTACTGTCCCAATGCATCGCCACTCTGTGCTTTGCAAGGAGCAGTGCTATGGCCGCAAATTGTTTCTTTGTGGATTTCAGTGGTAAGACATAACTCAGCAGGCACAGCTGTGGCGTACGCATTAGTTTACAATTCAAAATCTTACTCAGCAGGTCCACTACCTGTTCCCAATATGTTTGTACCTGTGCACATCCCCAGGCCAGGTGCGCAAAGTCAGCCTGGTCCTGTTTGCATCGCTTACAAATCGCGTTGTCTCGTAGACCATATTTGTACAATTTTACTGGAGTGTGGTAAGCTTGATGGAGGTATTTGTAATGTATAAGCCGTAAATTCCCGTTGGGAGTGAGTAATTAAATTAGTGTACAGCATGCCTGACAGTCTTCTACAGTAAGTGGATTGTCTAGCAGTGCGTTCCATTTGTCGTGAGCTTTTACTGTACCATCCCCTATCTCTGATTGCATAGCTCTGTAGAGTTTCGTTACCATATGGTGTATTGTTGGACTGGTGATGAGTAATTGTAGTGAGTCAAGTGCCGGGGCTCAGCAGGGTATGAGGGGTATAACTTCTTCACTGCTTCTGCAGTCTATGATAGGTGAATTTGAATAACATGGATTGGTTATTGACATTTGCTAGATCTGCAGGGGTTATGAATGTTTCATTAACATAAAGGTCACCCATCAGAGTAATACCCACTTGTTCCAGCATTTCCATGCCTCCTCTGTCCTGCGTGACTAACAGATAGGGGTGTTGTGCTAAACTCATACTTGGGGCATATAGTGGGAGCTTGTTAGCCATTTGGCCAAGTTTTTGCCATGCATGTGTTGTAGTGCGAATTGTGTTAATTTCCTGCCTTGCTAGGTGTGGTCGAGTATGTGTTAGGACCGCCTTGAGGCTAATAGGGTTAGCATCACCATCTTCCACTGCTATGTGCGGCATATACTTAATGGGATGGTACCAATAGTGGGCATATTGGGCCTGTGCACATAAGTAATATAAGTATAAGTTAGGGACCGCAAATCCACCTGATGCGTATAGTAAAGTTAACGTGTGTAAGCTTCTCCGCGCCTGTTTGCCTGCCCATATTAATTTTGTTAGAAGTGTCCTTAGCCTGTTAAATATGGGAGTAGGGGAGTTATTGGAATATTTGAGAACAGATATAGTAATTTAGGGAGAATCACCATTTTGATCAGGGATATTCGATCTGCCAGCGAAAGAGGGAGTGTGATCCATCTGTTTATTTGTGTTTCAATTTTATCGACTGCAGTGCCGTAATTGGCTCTGAGAACAATATCTGGGTCGCAGTGAATCCAGATTCCTAGATATTTGATGGGGTCCGTGTGCCACACTAGTGGAAATTCCAGTGTTTGAGGGCGGGTGGTATCTGTTAGTGGCAGTATGGCAGATTTATCCCAATTTATTTGCAGGCCAGAGTGTCTACCAAATTTAATGTATTCCCTTAGGATAGGGGCTAGATTTGTGTGTGGGTCACGGACATAAATCACCATGTCGTCTGCATACATGGAAATGTTTATAGGCGAAGCCGGAATTTCAGTGCGGTATGTGCGTAGCATTGTCGGATCTTACAGGCCAAGGGCTCTATGGCAATTGCGAACAATAAGGGCGATAATGGGCATCCCTGTCTCGTGCCCCTCTGTATGTTAAGTGCTTCCGAAATGTGTCCATTTACTTTTATACGTGCAGTCGGTTTGGTGTATAACAGCTTGATCCAATTCATCAGCATAGGTGGTAACCCCATCCGTTGTAGAATTGTGAATAGATATGTCCATGCAATTGAGTCAAAAGCTTTGGCTGCATCCAATAGGACCGCCGCCGCTTCCATCCCCGGATTCAGTTGGTGTAATAGCGCAAATATAGTGCGTAAATTATGGGATGTTGAACGATTGGGGATAAAGCCCGATTGGTCTGGTAGGACCATGACCTGTAATAAGGGCTGTAACCTGGTGGCAATAATCCGGGCTAATATCTTAGTGTCGGTGTTTATCAGGGATAGTGGTCTGTAGGATTCTCCGCGATCCGGCGGTTTCTCCGGTTTTAATAACGCCACGATCAGCGCCTCTCTCAGTGTCGGAGGAAGAGTCTGATTATTGTACGCTTCATCGTACATTTCTACAATATGGGGGATGAGTAATTCCGCATATGCTTTATAAAACTCCCCAGTAAAGCCATCCGGCCCTGGGGTTTTGCCATTAGGCAGGGACTTGATGGCAGCCTGTACCTCTTCCAACTCAATGGGTTGAGTCAGTCTTTCACGCTGCCCATCAGTGAGCCAAACTAGTGCTGTGTCCTCTAGATAGTTATTCATTCCTTGCGTACTAGCCGTGTCTCGTGCTGCATATAGTTCACCATATGTTTCTACGAAAGTGTCTAGTATACCTTTGTTGTCATAGTGTAGTGTGCCTGCCTTATCTTGCATTTTTAGTATAATGGGCTGTTTGTGTTCTACTCGTATTTTTTGCGCCAAATGTCTACCAGGCCTGCCACCCTCTCCCATTCTACGAGCAGTATATCTACGGGAAATATATTTCATTTCATCCTCAGCCAGTTTGTTATAATTCGTCACTTCGTCTCTGATTTCCCCTAGTAGTGAGGCATTGTGTGTAGTTTCGTACTCCGTTTCCAGCTGTTTTACATGAGCTTCGCT
Source organism: Calotriton arnoldi (assembly GCA_963921515.1). NCBI lineage: Eukaryota > Metazoa > Chordata > Amphibia > Caudata > Salamandridae > Calotriton > Calotriton arnoldi. Next base: position 266,418 of record CAWUFW010015607.1, on the reverse strand, counting down.
CTTGCTCAGTTGTGTTCGGATATCTCGTAGTATACCGGCCGTTGTACTTATACAGATACCTCGTATGGTCGCCTTGAAGGCGTCCCATATAGTGCCTGCACTATCCACTGATTTTGCGTTTAGAGTGAAGTAGTCTTCTATGGCGTTGTGTATGGTTTCTTTATATAGGGGATCTAGAAGGGACGTTGCGTTGAACCGCCATAGGAATGGGGGGGGTATATGTCGGGACTTGGAGCTCGACTACCACCGGCTTGTGGTCCGACAGCGTTTTTGGCAAGTGTTGAATGTTTTGTATCCAGGTGCAGGCTGTTTCGGTGAGCAGCCAGTAGTCAAGTCAGGCCCAGCTGTCATGCACAGTAGAGGAGTGGGTGCTCTCTAGCAGTAGCGGATTGCGCAGACGCCAGGCGTCATTCATATGAAATTCCGCCATCCCATTTAAAATAGTAGTGACAGCCCTCTGATGTGGCTCTGTAGTGTTATGTGATCTGTCATAGGCGTCGTTTAGGGCAACATTCAAGTCCCCACCCCATATAAGTTCCATAGCCGGGAGGGTGCGTATTATGTTCCATAGATTAGTAAAGAAAGCAGGGTTATCAACATTTGGACCGTAGGTATTAATGAAGGCTACTTTTGAGCCGCGCAGAACGCCCATGACTATGACATAACGCCCCTGATCATCTATTAGCGTTCGCTCCTGTATAAAGTGTGTCCCTTTGCGGATTAATGTTATCACCCCTCTTGCATATGATGAGTATGTGGAAGCCGCCACCAACTCCGCCCATTTCTTCCCTAGTGTGTCCGCCTTGTATTTAACCAAATGCGTTTCTTGTAGTAGAGCGATATCTATATGATGTCTGTCTAAATAGGAAAATACTTGTCTGATCTTACGGGGTTGTTCAGGCCTCGGACGTTCCATGTGATTAATTTCAAAGGTGTGGGATTACCAGGCGCGTATATCAGAGGGGTGCATTCGGGTACTGATGTAATGTAAGATCGTATCCAGAGTGTCTGCATAGGATATCAACAACAGGGTCACCATGTAGTGCATAGTGCGTTTTCGCGCTAGTGTGCTGCATGCTAAAACCAGTGTATATGGCTGGCAAAAAACAAAAGGGAAAAAAAAAGAACACAAAACCCAACTTCCCCCCCACCCACTTTAGCACCCCAATTATGCCAAAGACATTTCCCAAACTGCAACAGAATTGCCAACACACTTTCAGTGAGGTTTACCCAACAGGGGGCGGCTAGATGCTCGACGCACCATCCAACTTGAGATGGGGCCGGAGCGACAAATATGCAATAGTAGTAGGATAGTGAAAAGAAAATTACTTAGTGATTATGCATTAGTGATATACCTGACATTTGTCTACTGATATATGAGGGTAGGGACAGTAGTTAAATGTCAATTTTCGCATATTTTAAGTGGGCACAGCGAGTCAGTGTTTATCACAGTTCAATCGTCCCGAAATGCTGATTCATACAGCGGCAGTTTTCATGAGGAACGCGGCAGCTTACCCCTTCCCTGCGGTTAATGTGGACACCAAGCGTAGTTATCCATTAGTGAAGTGAGTCACATATCAGAACACACTCAGCCTTCGCATCAATCTGAGTCCTGCTGTGCCGAGGTACCTTTATCCCTCACAGTTTGTTGTCGGATGTGCTTGATAAATTCCTGCACCGCTTTGGGCGTTATAAAGATACGTGCTTTTCCCGCATGAGTCACGCGGAACCTGGCTGGGAAGAGCATGGCGTAGGGGATATTCAGGTCCCGCAGTTTTCTTTTGACCGAGGCAAACTCCTTACGCGCCAATTGGACCGTTAGTGTAAAGTCAGGGTAAAAGGCCACCTCACATCCATTATACATCAATGGTTGTTTTTCCCGCGCTAGTCTGAGCGCAGTGTCCCGGTCTCTGTAGTTTAAAATTCGGGCTATTTTCGGACGTGGCGGGGCACCTGGAGGTGGTTTCGGCGCGAGAGACCTATGCGCCCTTTCTACTATCAGCATCGGCGAGAAATTGTCCGCCCCGAACATTTCTTTTAGCATGTTTTCCATGTAGTCTTCAAGCTTACCAGTGTTTGTACTCTCTGGCACACCAGCGACTCGTAGGTTGTTGCGGCGGGATCTAGATTCTAAATCTTCGTTCTTTGCTTTAATGATCTCCAGTAGCTTGGCCATATCATCGCATTTAGATGTGGTGGCTTGTGATACATCTTCGACCGCTGATATTCTCTGTTCGGCTTCTTCTAGCCGTTCTCCCTGTTTATCGAGTCGGGCAGAGACGTGGTCCATCCTGATCGTGAGGGCATCTATTTTGCCATCGATTGCTTGAAGACTTTGCTGAATGGCTTGAAGAGCTGCTTCCATTTTGGCGTTCTGGTCGAGGCCTGTCTCCAGTTCTTCTTCCGCCGTTGCGCCCGGGAGTCTAGGTGTGCATCGAGGTTCAAATGGTATTTTAGTTTGCTGTTTGTCAGTTTTTCCCATTTTTAAAGCTCGCACCTCGGCGCCACGCGCAAGACTTCCCAGAGCGACCGGACCTGAAATGTTACTGCTGATCACCTGTTATGTTGTGGTCGAATATAGAGATTGTGGCTGATAAGTGCAGGAAGCGCTGGGAGTTCACATCAGTGTAGGACTGTCGAGGCAGTGACATTCACTCATGGGGCAGGACACATCTCATTGCTCCGCTGTCTTAACATTCTTACGAGCCGTGTTCACTAGTACCTCGTCATCACCCGATTATTGTACATGTGGCATGCCGTGGTTTAGGGCTGACTCAGCTTGCCAACCGCATCTGCCAGATAACATGCGTTTCAGCGTACCTATAGGGTCATTATCACTATCCTCCAGCGCATGCCACCCGTTGATCAGAGTCCCGTACCTGTGCCAGTGCCCGCTCACTAGGTTTTCATGTCGATGTTGCACTTGTTCCCCAATGAGCTCTCTGCGCACAGGTGCACTGCAGTCACCCACCTTCCGGCCAGTGCCTCCTTGTGATATTTCAGCGAAGCTTATGTGGGCATTAACCTCAAGCAGCAACTCCAAACAATTCCGAGGAATGCGGGTCCGACAGGGGTAGCGCGCCGACTCCCCCCTCAGTTGAATGCGTGTAGAGCCGAGGCGCCGTTCATACAGACTGTGCTTCTTGCGCCGCCATTTTGTCCACCTCATTTTCCGTCAGCATTTGCATTTACAAAGTTCATACACGGTGCTGCTCATCCAGCGCATGACACCTCGCACCGCACTTCGCATTCCCAGTAAGCAGGGCAAGCGACAGCCAAGCACAGGACCGCTGCGTTACCTGCCGGGTTTTATCGCAGCCTCACGCCCACGTCCGGCGCCATTTGCTGAGTCCGGAGCGCCGCAGATTAACCCACCGGGTGATCTCCCGATCGGCGAGACGCCAACCGGTCAGAGTTATAACAATACGCTCCACATTGCTTCCAACTGCTGAATCTCCTGTCCCTTTGCTTTTTCGGTCAGTATATCCGCCGATATTTACCAAGCTGCCGCTCCGGCCGTCAGAGCAGCGCTAGGAGGCAGCCATCTTGTATCGGGCTCTCTAGCGCCCCCCAGGCCGAGGGACATATTTACAGCAAACTCAGCTCACTTCCCAAGCGTTATCCCAGGTGGGACAAGAACATCGGGAGGGGGACGGGACTGACAACCCACCTTTACCAAACACGGGGCAGGCCTAACTAAGGCCCTCCTATTTATGCTTCCTCTTAGCGGTCCATATTCCACCTGCCGTTAGATATATGGCTCGTAGTTGGATAATAAAATGCGCTGCGGCTAATGCCATAACCTTCAGGAGACCACCCCCTATCTCCCCTCTTCTCGCTGTCTTTTTTGTATTATGCACACTTATAATTTATATTGAGACGTATAATTTCTCAATCTTCTTTCCACTTATTTTGTATATTGTATTGGAGGTTTTTGTATGTCGAAGTCTTCTTTGTGTAATGAAACCTTAAAAAAATAAAAATAAAAATAAAAATAAAACAGTGATGGATTTACAGACTGGCGAATCAACAAGGGGTTTAAATGAAGAAATCCCATGGACTTCTCTAGCGTAGACCCTACATGTTGGGGGATTACCATACAGATACGCTATACCAACCAAAATCAATGGTCTCGCACCTGTTCGATGATCTGGTACCCAGTACATTAATATCAAACTTATAATGTCCCACCATGGATACACCCAAACAGTCCGGTGTTTTAACCAGAAAGAGCTTAGACTATCGCTATAGCTCCAAGTATATGTCACACTTTCCCCAAGGACCGGGAATGAAATAAAAAAATATATAATAAGAAACAGGCATTATATCTCCCACCGGAAATATACCCCCACACACCCGACTAAATGTTCCCAAACCCGAATAGATGTGGCCATCGATGACAAACATCACCCCAGATAAAAATCATACAATCAGTGAGAATATCAGTCCTTTAACACGACATCTCACACACAAAAATGTCTTTTGTTTCCCAAAAACTTTATTGTCCTAGGAAATATGACACTCCGTACATTAATACCTCAGAAATAAATGTACCCACTACTGTAGGAAAAGGAATAGCGGACACTAGAGACAATACAGTGGTTTAGTCTCACTTAGAGTCCACAGCAACATTAGTTAACAATACAAGTTCCCAAAACTTTAGAAATTGAAAGTCCCATAACAGGAACTCCATTTCCCAGCATGCCATTGATACGAAACAGACGCAGCTAGATGACTCAATATTCAGAAGCCGTAACAGGAATTCCACTCCCCAGCAAGCCATTGATTTGAAATGGACGCAGGCTTATGAAGTAACAATCAGGATTGAACCAGCACATAAAACCGGACCCCCTACACCGAGCATGTCACTTGGCGGCAGTCGGAGCAGAAACACCGAGGTAATCCCGCGGTATCCAGATCTTTGACAAAGTAAGTGTCAGCATGTGCGCGAGAAGGCGGGACACGACGGTTAGTTTTTCAAAGAACCGCCGGCCCCTCGTGAAGTGGTGAGAGGTCCACCCGTAGCGGCACAAAAGGGCCACACATCCTTTAAAGAGCGTGTGAAACAAACACTCACTTTAACAGAGCACGAATGCAGAGGGTGAAAGAAGGCTGTGGGTCTTACCATGAGCCGGTTGTAAGAGGGCAAAGAGCCGAGCACAATGTATGAAAGGTTATGAGGATACTGCACAATGATTGTAGAATTACACAACTGATTGTTACAATATATGTCTAAGTAAAGATCGCTCAAGTATAGGCACAAAGGAGGTGGGCACTCTGCTACCAGTGGAAGAACCCTAAAAAAACATCACAATGCGACCTCTAGTAATATACAATGGAGGTTAACTATGCAAGGACAATAAACTACCGCTATTAATACACCGTGGATGTATAAAAGGCAAGAACACAAAGAGTAAAGTATCATGCATGTACATTGTCTCATAGACCAACCGTCAGAAATGTATATGCCTGTTCTCTCCCTTTAAGTGTGCGACTACAAGACGATACTACCCGCACGAAACCGCATGACCCTTGAAAAATAAAACCAGAGGGTAAGCGTAATTATGATAAGCATGATTGATATAGCATGCAGGTGATGGAAAGAAGTAAACTCACCACAAAGACCATCCACCGTACACAAATATGTTTGGACCTAAAATATATCACACCCATAACAAGCAACCCAGGATTTAGACAATTTCAGACAAACATCCATATGAATATATATCTCACGTTCACTATCGGAGCACCATATCCACTGTTTTTTAAATAAAAGAGATAATTTAAGGGAAGAAGGTTGTCAGGTTTACCACTACGGATTAATGATATCGATAAATACAAAGAAATGGTCCAACACTACAGGTGTCTGAGATGCGTGAAAGAAGTCAGGATGGATGAGGGAATTAATAGTTGTCTCTCTGTTTCTCTCCTATTCTACAGAAAACCCTCTGAAGAAAAAAACAAGACAAGTTTGAGCATTAGGCCTCACGAGTGTGCATGGTATGCGTGCAGAAGACGTAGCAGGGATACACAAAACATAGCCCTGACGAAGGCCCCCGACCCGATTTGGCTCCCAGAGAGGGCCAAAACATGTTGGCACAGGAACAAGGGTAGAATTGAATAATTGAATTCAATAGAACCCAAAAAACCCACGTTTTTATCTAGACCCCAGGTACCCTTCAAATAAAGCAAAAGCCTTTGGGTATATCTCGTGGTAATTTTAAGTATCACTCATCTGGATCTCTGCTTATCCAGTTTTGCTTTATATAGTAACTCCCATTTCATCTATGGTTGAGTCCTCCGGGGTAGTACCATCTTACCCAGGTGTGGATAGGCGCCGATGATGAAGCATGTCACAACAAGTGAGTGAGGCATCTACTCCAATATCTTTGGATATCCCACATGTGTAGGACAGAGCAGAGATAATATCTTACATCCTGACACTACAGGAAATCTGGAGTTCCATAGTAGGAATGTTATTGCATCAGTTGCTTTTGTGTGTGTAAGTATCTATAGCGGGAGAGTGCAACTGATTTGATGTTCTCTTGCTCTCCATAGTGATAAATAGTTTTCAGAAATGTCTGGATTTGGTAGGTTTCCCTAGATGGCCGCCAAGCCCGGGAACAGAAATGCAGGTGCCCCCCTTTCAAAAACAGTTCATTTTGTGATAGATCATTGTGATGTCTCCACAATATGTTTTGGGCCCCTCCCTTTCGCTGGCACTTGGCTCACCCATACAAGTGAGGTACCATTTGTATCGGGAGACCTGGGGGAACACTGGGTGGTAGGAAATATGTGTTAGCCCAGTGATCCTACAACTATCCCACACAGAAATGTGAGGAAAATGAAATTTTTGTGCACAATTTGAGGTTGGCTGGGGATTCTGGGTAAGAAAACATTAGGGGATTCATACAATCCAAACCTCCCTGGACTCCCACTGTGTATAGTTTCCAGAAATGTCTGGGTTTGGTAGGTTTCCCTAGATGGCCTCTGAGCCCGGGAACAAAAACGCAGGTGTCCCCTTTCAAAATTGTGTTGTTTTGTGATAGATAATTTTGAAGTCTCCACAATACATTTTGGGCCCCTCCCTGTCACAGGCACTTGGCCCACCCATACAAGAGAGGTACCATTTTTATTGAGGACCTGGAGGAACACTGGGTGGGAGGAAATTTGTGTCCCACAACTTTCCCACACAGAAATGTGAGGAAAATGTGATTCTAGAGTTGCAGTTGCTCATGGCTAGAAAGATATGCCACTTCATGCATCATGAACGGAGATTGCCACATTGGTGACCCTTGCCTTTTACCACGCTGAGCTCACTTCAAAGTGTAGAGCTTCAACTACCATGAAATGCAAATTGTTTGACCCATTGTCCTTGATCATTTCACTCTTTTGGTTGTTCTATAATTTCTATGTCTATCTGCTATGAGGACCCGTGGGTTCAGCTATCCTGCAGTGACAGGAGGGACTAGGAGCCTCTCTCCACTTTGGAGGTATGCTGACTAGAACTTTGATAACCCCTTATCAAGTGGTACAAAAATGGACACAAGGTTGTGTATATGGTTAATGTCAACTGAGACTCACTTTCCAGTTTCCATCACTACCTGGGCCACTCCCCACCCTCTGCGTTCACTCATGATTGAGACATGCAGACATTCAGGGATACAGAGTTTGTGGGCTAAGTGAATATTATGGGACCTGTATTGGACAATCCCGAGGGCCACAAATTTTATTAAGATAACTGATGAGATGTTAGTCCAGGTAGGTTTTCTGGTCTGTAATTGTGTGACACCATCTTTTTATCACATTCCCTCTCCTAATGCACCCACTCATGGGGATTTCAGAAGGTGGGTAAAATAAGTAACACTTGTTCAGTCTTGTCCTGTCAATTCTATCTTCCAAAAACTATCCAGAATAAATACAGAATCCTTGTACTTTGGTACATGCAGCAAATGACAGTCCTGCCTTTCTGACAGGGTCTATCTCCTCTTAAAGTGCCTCAGCTATGAGGGCTGGGATTCAAAGCCTCCAGGGCCTTCAGAAGACCTTCATGAAAGTGGAGGCTGAGGGTACACTTTCAAGAAGCTTAGGAGATGGTTCTGTGTACAGGCTAGCTCTGAGTGCAACAAGCCTCAAACTGAGTATCCACCCCAGCAGCTAGAGTGTGCACACTCATGCATAACAGCCTCCATTCTGCTTCCCTAGTTCCACAATACAGGTCAATGTCTAGTTACAGGAATGTATTATACTATAATAGGTCACTATAGCAGAGAGATGTGAGGCAGATACAACAGTGATTACCAGAGAAAGCTAGAATAGTCTGGAGACTCTGGCATCAAGATATGTTTCATGGTGTATTTTTACATAGTCTCTGTAACGACTTATCATTCAGGATTGTGGCCAAAATTATCAAATGGTTAAGAATCTTCAACTGGCTCAATCCTTAAAAGTGCTTCATCAATTCAAAAAAGTAGGAAATATCAGTCTTTCACAATGAGAAAAATTGTCAATGAAATTAAACCCTATTCTGTTACTTCTGCCTCTCTGAACTTCCTATGGATCAATGACAGGCAAGGAGTTGCAGCTAAAGGTAAGTGAGCTTGAGCCTCTGTTGTTATGCCTCAAAATTAAACCCCAAGAAAAACAAGAAACAAACTAGAAATGTTGCCAATCAGTTTAATACCAGTGTTTCCATGCAACCTACTGTAAGCAAAATATTAATTCTCCTCCACTAACCCCAGAGTGATTCTTCATTTCACACTTGGTTGTGGCTCTGTTTTTCTGAATGCAACTCTTTTAAGGAAACAGTTGGACAATGTTGAGGTTTAACCCTTTGCATGCCAAGAACCATAATGGTTACGTCTTCAGCTGTGGTGCTGCTGTGCCAAGGACGTAACCATTACATCCTTGGCACAGTAGTCAGAAATCCCTCTGCAGTTTACAGCAGAGGGATTTTTTTTCATCCTCGGGAGCTGGGGAAGCGCTTCCCCAGCTGCCGGAAGAATTATTTTCAGTGTAGTGACGATCGGCGTGCATGACACACTAACGTCATTACACTGAAACTTAAAGTGAAATCAGCCAATTGGCTCATTTCACTTTCACTGCCTATGTGCTCCTGGGGTTATCTCAGCCCCCGAGCATGTAGGCAGAGTGGAGAGGTATCACTGGAAAGGAGAGAATCTACCCATCCCAATGGTATCCTTCCCTAGTGGATCCCTGCTTGGGGATAGCCACAAGAGGATGATCCCCAAGCAGGGATCTACCCACTAGACACAAGGGAGGGGCCCCTTAGGCAAGGGCATTTGCTATTCCCAAAAACATTGCCACTGTTCAGTCTTTCTGCCCCCAATCTGCCCCCCTGGGGAGGGCAGAAAGCGCACTAGATGCCAGGGATTTTTTTTGTAAAGAAAACTTAGGGGTGGGGGCTTCCCTAAATGGGCATTACAATGCCCCCTCCCCTCTCAAAAATTGGCAGAGTCTTTCTGCCCACCAGGTGCAGATTGGGGCAATAGCCCCCGATCTGCCCTCCCGGGGACAGAAAGCCCACTGGGCACCAGAGATTATTGGTTTTTTTAGTATTAGAGGGGTGAGGGCTGTCCACAATGGGCATGCTAATGCCCTCACACCCAACACAAAAGGGACAGTCTTTCTGCCCCTCCCCCGGGAGGCAGATGGGGTTATTTTTTCTCAAGGAGGCAGAATGCCCAGTAGACACCAGGGATTTTTTTTTTCTATCTAAAAGAGGGGTGGGGGACAGAAGGGACAGTCTTTCAGTTATTACCCCTGATCTTGCACCCAGGAGGGGCAGACAGCCCACCAGACACCAGGGATTTTTGTTTGTATTATAAAAGAGGGACAGGGCTGCCCACAATGGGCAAGGTGATGCCCCCACCCACAATTATGACAACAGAAGTCTTTATGCCCCCCTGGGGGGCAGACAAAAGTACTAGCCCTTGATATGCCCCCCAGGGGGCAGAAAGGACAGGCATCATGGACTTTTTCTTTTGAATATGTAGGGGTGGGGGCTGCCCAAAATGGGCATGCCAATGCCCCCAACCCCAAAACAAAAAAGGGACAGTCTTTCTGCCTGCCTTGAGGGGGCAGATGGAGGTTACTACCCCCGATCTGCCCAGGGGGGCAGAAAGTCCAATAGACACCAGGGATTTTTTTATAAAAGAGAGGTGTGGGCTGCCCATAATGGGTGATGCCGAAACCCCCTCAGCCCCAAAATAGCCCCGGTCTTTCTGCCCCCAGATATGAGGTTCGCAGTATATTCTGGGTAGGAAAACATTGGGGGATCCATGCAAGCCACACCTCCCTGGACTCCCTGGGTGTCTAGTGTTCAGAAATTTACACACACAAAAGCAACTTATGCAATAAACTTTCTACTAGGAAACTCCAGATTTCCTGTAGTGTCAGGATGTAAGATATTACCTCTGATCTGTCCTACACATGTGGGATATCCAAAGATATTGGAGTAGACTCCTCACTCACGTGTCATGACATGCTTCATCATCGGTGCATATCCACACCTGGATAAGATGGTACTACCCGGGCGGACTCAACCATAGATGAAATGGGAGTTCCTAGATAAAGCAAAACTGGATAAGCAGGGATCCAGATGAGTGATACTTAAAAATACCTCAAGGTATACCCAAAGGCTTTTGCTTTATTTGAAGGGTACCTGGGGTATAGATAAATACGTGTTTTTTTTTGGTTCTATTGAATTCAATTATTCAATTGTACCCTTGTTCCTGTGCCAACATGTTTCGGCCCTGTCTGGGAGCCCAATCGGGTCTGGGGCCTTCATCAGGGCTATGTTTTGTGTATCCCTGCTATGTCTTCTGCACGCACACCATGCACACTCGTGAGGCCTAATGCTCTCACCTGTCTTGTTTTTTTCTTCAGAGGGTTTTCTGTAGAATAGGAGAGAAACAGAGAGACAACTATTAATTCTCTCATCCATCCTGACTTCTTTCATGCATCTCAGACACCTGTAGTGTTGGACCATTTCTTTGTATTATCACACAGACTATTGTGCATCACCACATATGGCACAGAAGCCAACACAGTGATAAAAATAATATTACCCCATGGGTACTAAAAACTCACGAATTGTAACAGCAGCAATGTAGTGTATGTCATTACATGTAAATGCCAGTTAAGATACATAGGCATGACTACACGAAAAATCAAAACATGCATCAACGAACACAGAAGCACATTTAGATGCGAGAAAACCATTTCTAAAGTGATGCGCCATTTCCAAACTACAGGAAACACAGAAAAATATTTTACATGGACAGTGATAGAGAAATTACCTGACACCTCGAACGAAAAACAACTACTGAAGTTAAAATAAATTAAAATAAATAAATGTAAATAAATGTAAATCCGTATTTGTAAAGCGCGAACTACTCACCCTTACGGGTCTCAAGGCGCTGGGGTTGTCGTGGAAATTAAGTGAGCTATTGCCCAGAGTCACATGGTACTGAGCTGAGCTGCCGCCGGAGTCGGGGATCGAACCGTGAGCCCTGTGCTCCGAAGTCAGCTGCCCTGGCCGCTGCACCACTCCTCTCCACTAAAACAGTGATGGATTATGGGCGGGCCGCCGGCCTAGAATTTCTTGGGATACATTGACGCTCCCATACAACCGGGGTGGTTTCGCGGTCCCTGACCCACAACTATATTTTCTCGTCGCCCAGGCACAATTTGCGCACCACTGGTATCACACAGATGCGTGCATACCATACTCGAAACCTGAACGCGAACTGGCAGCCCCTACCCCACTAGAGGCCCTACTTCCAAAAGGGATTCCTCTGGACTCTCATTACATACAGCCATTGTCAACCACCCGTTGGGCATGGCGTAAACTTAATAACAAACTAGGTGACGGCCCCCTTTACTCACCGGCTATTCCCCTACCCAATAACCCATTCCTTCCCCTTACCTTCGAAAAGGTGGTGCAACGCACCCTTACCAAATTAGGCCTGGACACCCTTGGATCTCTATTCCCGGACGGACAAGCACACACACTTACGGAAATATCTACACACCCCGAGGTGACATATATGGACAAGTTCACAGTCACCAGGCTGCTGGGCACACTATGCTTGACGGTCTCTTCTTTCCCATCCCCACCAACAGACTTCGCCCCACTTACTCTGCTCATATCCGATAAGGAAGGAACGCATTTGGTTACCAAGCTTTATAAGGCTTGTTTAGCACTCAGGCAACCCCGAGATACGAGGATTAGGCAACACTGGGAGGAAGATCTGGGACACCCGCTGACAGACAAAGAATGGGCTTTTTGCCTTGACCAAATACAAAAAATGTCTCCAAATCACAGGCACAAGCTCCTTTATTTTAAATTCATCCATAGGACCTACATTACCCCGCGCCAATTAGCCAAATTTGACCCTTCCAAATCATCAAGCTTCCCTAAATGCAGAGCGCTGGACGCCGATTTTGTTCACATGACCTGGACATGTCCTCATCTCATGACTTATTGGGTGGCTGTATTTCAAACTATTGCCAAAATAATTGCCGCCCTTCTCATTCCCTCACCAAGGATGGGCCTGCTGGGTCTAGTCAATCATATTAAACCCTGCTACCGTAGGTTTGTAGCCATAGCACTGATGCTGGCGAAAAGAGAGATAGCGGTCCACTGGGGGGCCAAACACTGCCCCACTACGGCAGAATGGATGTGTAGCATGTCTCAATGTAACCCGCAAACTGACATATATGCCACATTGCAGCCCCCAACTTCCAGGCCGAGGGACATATTTACAGCAAACTCAGCTCACTTCCCAAGCGTTATCCCAGGCGGGACAAGAACATCGGGAGGGGGACGAGACTGACAACCCACCTTTACCAAACACGGGGCAGGCCTAACTAAGGCCCTCCTATTTATGCTTCCTCTTAGCGGTCCATACTCCACCTGCCGTTATATATATGCCTCGTAGTCGGATAATAAAATGCGCTGCGGCTAATGCCATAACCTTCAGGAGACCACCCCCTATCCCCCTCTTCTCGCTGTCTTTTTTGTATTATGCACACTTATAATTTATATTGAGTCGTATAATTTCTCAATCTTCTTTCCACTTATTTTGTATATTGTATTGGAGGTTTTTGTATGTCAAAGTCTTCTTTGTTTAATGAAACCTTAAAAAATAAAAAAATAAAAAAATAAATAAAACAGGGATGGATTTACAGACTGGCGAGTCAACAAGGGGTTTAAATGAAGAAATCCCAGGGACTTCTCTAGCGTAGACCCGACATGTTGGGGGATTACCATACAGATACGCTATACCAACCAAAATCAATGGTCTCGCACTTGTTCGATGATCTGGTACCCAGTACATTAATATCAAACTTATAATGTCCCACCATGGATACACCCAAACAGACCGGTGTTTTAACCAGAAAGAGCTTAGACTATCGCTATAGCTCCAAGTATATGTCACACTTTCCCCAAGGACCGGGAATGAAATAAAAAAAATATATAATAAGAAACAGGCATTATATCTCCCACCGGAATTATACCCCCACACACCCGACCAAATGTTCCCAAACCCGAACATCACCCCAGATAAAAATCATACAATCAGTGAGAATATCAGTCCTTTAACACGACATCTCACACACAAAAATGTCTTTTGTTTCCAAAAACGTTATTGTCCTAGGAAATATGACACTCAGTACATTAATACCTCAGAAATAAATGTACCCACTACTGTAGGAAAAGGAATAGCGGACACTAGAGACAATACAGTGGTTTAGTCTCACTTAGAGTCCACAGCAACATTAGTTAACAATACGAGTTCCCAAAACTTTAGAAATTGAAAGTCCCATAACAGGAACTCCATTTCCCAGCATGCCATTGATACGAAACAGACGCAGCTAGATGACTCAATATTCAGAAGCCGTAACAGGAATTCCACTCCCCAGCAAGCCATTGATTTGAAATGGACGCAGGCTTATGAAGTAACAATCAGGAGCGAACCAGCACAAAAATCCAGACCCCCTACACCGAGCATGTCACTTGGCGGCAGTCGGAGCGGAAACACCGAGGTAATCCCGCGGTGTCCAGATCTTTGACAAAGTAAGTGTCAGCATGTGCGCGAGAAGGCGGGACACGACGGTTCGTCTTTCAATGAACCGCCGGCCCCTCGTGAAGTGGTGAGAGGTCCACCCGTAGCGGCACAAAAGGGCCACACATCCTTTAAAGAGCGTGTGAAACAAACACTCACTTTAACAGAGCACGAATGCAGAGGGTGAAAGAAGGCTGTGGGTCTTACCATGAGCCGGTTGTAAGAGGGCAAAGAGCCGAGCATAATGTATGAAAGGTTATGAGGATACTGCACAATGATTGTAGAATTACACAACTGATTGTTACAATAAATGTCTAAGTAAAGATCGCTCAAGTATAGGCACAAAGGAGGTGGGCACTCTGCTACTGGTGGAAGAACCCTAAAAAACATCACAATGCGACCTCTAGTAATATACAATGGAGGTTAACTATGCAAGGACAATAAACTACCGCTATTAATACACCGTGGAGGAATAAAAGGCAGGAACACAAGGAGTAAAGTATCATGCATGTACATTGTCTCATAGACCAACCGTCAGAAATGTATATGCCTGTTCTCTCCCTTTAAGTGTGCGACTACAAGACGACACTACCCGCACGAACCGCATGACCCTTGAAAAATAAAACCAGAGGGTAAGCGTAATCATGATAAGCATGATTGATATAGCATGCAGGTGATGGAAAGAAGTAAACTCACCACAAAGACCATCCACCGTACACAAATATGTTTGGACCTAAAATATATCACACCCATAACAAGCAACCCAGGATTTAGACAATTTCAGACAAACATCCATATGAATATATATCTCACGTTCACTATCGGAGCACCATATCCACTGTTTTTTAAATAAAAGAGATAATTTAAGGGAAGAAGGTTGTCAGGTTTACCACTACGGATTAATGATATCGATAAATACAAAGAAATGGTCCACACTACAGGTGTCTGAGATGCGTGAAAGAAGTCAGGATGGATGAGGGAATTAATAGTTGTCTCTCTGTTTCTCTCCTATTCTACAGAAAACCCTCTGAAGAAAAAAATAAGACAGGTGAGAGCATTAGGCCTCACGAGTGTGCATGGTATGCGTGCAGAAGACGTAGCAGGGATACACAAAACATAGCCCTGACGAAGGCCCCAGACCCGATTTGGCTCCCAGAGAGGGCCAAAACATGTTGGCACAGGAACAAGGGTACAATTGAATAATTGAATTCAATAGAACCCAAAAAACCCACGTTTTTATCTAGACCCCAGGTACCCTTCAAATAAAGCAAAAGCCTTTGGGTATATCTCGTGGTATTTTTAAGTATCACTCATCTGGATCCCTGCTTATCCAGTTTTGCTTTATATAGTAACTCCCATTTCATCTATGGTTGAGTCCTCCGGGGTAGTACCATCTTACCCAGGTGTGGATAGGCGCTGATGATGAAGCATGTCACAATAAGTGAGTGAGGCGTCTACTCCAATATCTTTGGATATTCCACATGTGTAGGACAGAGCAGAGATAATATCTTACATCCTGACACTACAGGAAATCTGGAGTTCCATAGTAGAAATTTTATTGCATCAGTTGCTTTTGTGTGTGTAAGTATCTATAGCGGGAGAGTGCAACTGATTTGATGTTCTCTTGCTCTCCATAGTGATAAATAGTTATCAGATATGTCTGGATTTGGTAGGTTTCCCTAGATGGCCGCCAATCCCGGGAACAGAAATGCAGGTGCCCCCCTTTCAAAAACAGTTCATTTGGTGATAGATCATTGTGATGTCTCCACAATATGTTTTGTGCCCCTCCCTTTCCCTGGCACTTGGCTCACCCATACAAGTGAGATACCATTTCTATCGGGAGACCTGGGGGAACACTGGGTGGTAGGAAATTTGTGTTAGCCCAGTGATCCTACAACTTTCCCACACAGAAATGTGAGGAAAATGAAATTTTTGTGCACAATTTGAGGTTTGCTGGGGATTCTGGGTAAGAAAACATTAGGGGATTCATACAATCCAAACCTCCCTGGACTCCCACTGTGTCTAGTTTCCAGAAATGTCTGGGTTTGGTAGGTTTCCCTAGATGGCCTCTGAGCCCGGGAACAAAAACGCAGGTGTCCCCTTTCAAAATTGTGTTGTTTTGTGATAGATAATTTTGAAGTCTCCACAATACATTTTGGGCCCCTCCCTGTCACAGGCACTTGGCCCACCCATACAAGTGAGGTACCATTTTTATTGAGGACCTGGAGGAACACTGGGTGGGAGGAAATTTGTGTCCCACAACTTTCCCACACAGAAATGTGAGGAAAATGTGATTTTCTTTAGCAAAATTTAAGGTTTGCAGGGGATTCTGGGTAAGAAAACATTGGGGGATCCACGCAAGCCACACCTGCCTGGACTCCGCTGGATGTCTAGTTAGAGGAAAAGATTTAAGACAAAACGCTCCCTCAGGAAAGAAAAGGAAGACTCCAATTGGGTCCACCTAAAGGAGGCGCCCTCACAGAACAATGCTAAAAAGTATTGGGAAATAACATTTGATTGCTGTGGCTCGAGGTCGAAATCTCTCCCTATCCCCATTAGAGAGGAATACTGGAAATTGTGTTTAACAAGTTTGTACTCAGCTAACCTTAATTCTTTGGTAAGCCCTTCTCCTATAAGTAATCCATCTAGTCCGTTGGCATCCCTCTTGAAACCAAATTCCCATGTCTTTGATCAATAAAGAGTCCCTGCTATGGGCCACACTCCTTGCCCCTCTCTTTAGATATTGTTACCAGCTAGGAAAGATTCCTCCCTCCTGGTCTGGTAGTATTTTAATTTCACTCTTTAAAAAGGGCCTAGGCACCTCCTGGGTAACTACTGGCAAATTGCCATATTAGTCTCAGTAGTAAAAGTTTTTGCACGTAGCAATCATCTAAATGATTGGGTGTCTGAAGAGAAAATTCTCCCCCTTGAACAAGCTGGATTTAGGAAAGATCATTGTACCATGGATAATATTTGTATGTTGAAATTAATTGAAGAGAAGTACACTCAATTTCGTAACTGACATATATTCGTGTTTTTTATAGATTTTACAACAGCCTTCGATAAGGTAGATCGCCAATTACTTTGGAAAAAACTTCAAAAAATGGGAATCCAACCCCCCATTTAATTGTCATAATAGCTCTGTACTCTAATACATGGTCTCAGGTTCTTCTGGGAGGAGATCAAGGCCTTTCAGCTACAATTCCTACAAAAAATGGCCTGAAGCAAGGCTGTCTTTTAGTACCGATCCTCTTTTCCCTATATGTGGCTGATCTTCCGGATTGTTTTCCTTCTCAAGAGAGCGATGCACAGAAGATAGGTGGCCGCCCTTTTCCGTGTCTAATGTGTGTGGGAGATATTATAATTATGGATCTGACTCCTATTGGGTTGAGTAAGAAGCTGAAGGCTCTACACAAATACCCAGCGCTTCAATACCTGAAGATTAACACCTCAAAAAGTAAAATTTGGATTCTAAAAAAAAGAAAGAATGAAACAATTTGTAACTTTGCCTGGATCATAGGATCCAAGAAACTCGAGACTGTAAAGTCCTATCTTTATTTGGGTAAAATGATAACTGGCAACACTAAGAATAAATCCCATATTGATCATTGTTCTAATAAAGCTACATTACATGCTAATGGTTTATGCAGATTCTATAATGAAATGGGGCGTAGGCACTCTTTGCACATGTCTTTTTTAAAGCAAAGGTCCCGCCAACACTCCTGTATGCTATTGAATCCATTCAAATAGGAGAATGATTTTCCTTCATAACATAGAGGGCCAGATTCTACGTAAACTAAACAACTTTAATATCGTGGTCCCGAGTCTAGCCATTCGTCTGGAATTTGGTTTGATAAGTTCATTCCTCCAAGGCTTAGCTAGAGTAATCCAGTGGGGATATCAGCTAAAGAATAATGACTTGAATACAATAAGGGGCTTCCTAAGTCGAAATATCTTTGGGGCAAAGATTGACAAATACTCGTATGCACGTGACTTCATCTCAGCAATAAATCTCTTTTGCACACAAGAGGAGCTAGTGCTCTCTCTTTCACCCATGAAACCTAAAGTTGTCATAAAAGCGCAAGCTGCACTACTAGTTATCAAAGTGATCTTAGATATTGCCAACTCAAGGAAAGGTTGAAGGCAATAGTTAACTCTTGTAATCCGAGAGCCGCCCAGAAATATTTATTCTCGAATTTAGATCACGGGGGATCACCGTTTGTTGATTTTATTCCATATGAACCTTTTACCTTTAAATGACTTAACGGCAAGTTGGTACTCCACTGCGAGCTCACGGAGATACTGTAATCTGTGTAATTTGGGCACTCAGAACATTGATCATATTTTGTTTATATGCCCAGCCCTACTACCTCATCCCCTATGTTTGTTATATCCTCTATTTTTACAGAATAATATCAAAACTGTTGCTACAGCTCGTGAGTTTGTCCTTTTCCCAAAGAATGAATTTGTTTGTGTAAAAATCTTCAAGTATTTTAAGGTGTTTTTAAATCTATTTTAGTCTGTTTGCCACTCACTAGAAGAATGTAAGTAAAGTCCGGAGCATCAGCATTATTATAGTATGTTAAATTTATTTATGCTAAACTCCGCCCTGATAGGAGGATCTCCTGGTATGAGATTGGAGATTGATATCATATCTCAATCTCTATACTATCTGCAGAATTCAGCACTCAATTATTGCTGCTAGGTCGAAGGACGTTTCCATTATAACTATATATGCTCTCTCTTCTCTTTTGTTTCAGCTTTATCCTCTGTTGACCATATCTGTACAAAATTGTATTTTCATGAAACGCTGCTGCATTTCTTAGCTTTATAAAAAATTTGTGATTTGTCTTTTGTCATTTACACAAACAATATTTTATGATAAAGGTTTTTATTTGCATAATGTAAAATGCTATCTTATCTTGTGATTCTCTTGAAATTTTTAAGTGGACCTCATTTTTAGTTCCAAACCTTAATAAAAGAATTGAATTGAATTGTGTCTAGTTTTGAGACATGTCTGTGTTTGGTAGATTTCCCTAGATGGTCGCCTAGCCCGGGACCAAAAGCGCTGGTGACTCCCTCGAAAAACCATGTTTTTTTGTGATTGATAATTTTGAAGTCTCTACAGTACACAGGACTGGTCTCTACCAGTCACAGGACCTAAATCTACCCACACAAGTGAGGGACAGTTTATATTGGGAGACTTGGCAGAATGCTATGTTGTTGGAATTTTGTGGCTCCTCGCAGATTCCAGAACTTTCCATCACAAAAATGTGAGGAAAATGTGTTTTTTTTACAAAGTTTGAGGTTTGCAAGGGATTCTGGTTAACAGAATCTGGTGAGAGCCACACTAGTCACCCCATCCTGGTGTCCCCTTGGTGTCTAGATTAAAAAAATGTACAGGTCTGCTAGGTTTCCATATGTGCCGGCTGAGCTAGAGTCCAAAATCCACAGCTAGGCACATTATTAAAAATGTATCAGTTTTTACTGGAAAAATTTGATATGTCCATGTTGAGTTTTGGGCCGTTTCCTGTCACGGGAACTAGGTACCATTTTTATTGGGAGACTTGGGGGAATGCTGGGAGGGTAGAAGTTTGTGGCTCCCACAGATTCCAGAACTTTCCATCACAGAAATGCGAGGAAATTGTGTTTTTTTAACAAATTTTGAGATTTGCAAGAGATTCTGGGTAAGAGATCCTGCTAAAAGTCACACAAGTTATGCCATCCAGGATTTCCTTGGTTGTCTAGTTTTCCAAAATTTACAGGTTTGCCAGGTTTCTCTAAGTGCCTGCTGAGCTAGGGCTCAAAATCCACAGCTAGGCACATTGCAAAAAAAGGGTCAGTTTTCATTGGAAAAATGTGATGTGTCCATGTTGTGTTTTGACCCGTTTCCTGTCGCGGGCACTAGGCCTACCCACATCTGTAAGGTACCATTTTTGGAAGGAGACTTAGGGGAATACAGAATAGTAGAACAATTGTTGTCACTCATTGTTGTTCAAGGCATTTCTGCCTTCCAATTGTAAGACAGTGTGTAAAAAAAGAAGACCTTTGGGAAAATGCCCCCTAAATCACATGCTAGTATAGCTACCCACAAATTCAGAGATGTGCAAATAACCACTGCTTCAAAACTCCATATCTAGTTCTCATTTCGGAAATACATATGTTTTCTTGATACCTATGTTTCACCCTTTATATTTTACCAAATTAATTGCTGTATACCCGGTACACAATGAAAACCCATTGCAAGGTGCAGCTCAGTTATTGGCTTTGGTTACCTCAGGGTTCTTGGTGAACCTACAAGCCCGATATATCCTCACAAACAGAAGGGCCCTGCAGACGTAACAGTATATTGCTTTAAAAAATCTAGCATAGTTAGAAGAAGTTACAGGTGAAAATGTAGGCACAAATGGCTATTTTTTCAACTAAATTTCAATATTTTTTTATTTCAACTGTTACTTTCTATAGGAAAACCTTAAAGGATCTACACAAATAACCCCTTGCTGAATTCAGAATGTTGTCTTCTTTTCAGAAGTGTATAGCTTTCTGGGATCCATTATTAGTTTCATACCCATTTTTACCACTAACTGGAAAGAGGTTGAAAGCACAAAGAATTGTGAAAATAGGCTATGTCCCAGTAAAATATTTTTCTTACAAAAGTCTGCCTGTTCCTGAAAGCCGGGAAGATGGTGATTTTAGCACCACAAACCCTTTATTGATACAATTTGCAGGGAAAGAACCAGATGCTGTCTTCTGCAGCACTTTCTCCCATTTTTCCCCAAAACCCAAAATGTAGCTTTATTTTGCCTAATTTCTCTGTCCCCTCCAGGCGAATCCCCAAACCCCGGGTACCTTTGGAATCCTCAGGATATTGGAAGAAAAGGATGCAAATTTGACATGGATAACTTATGTGGACAAAAAGGTATGGGGGCCTAAGCATGCACTACCCCAAATAGTCAAAAAAGGGTGTGACACAGGGGGAGGGGGGAAGGCCTGGCAGCGAAGGGGTTTAAAGCTTGTTTCACCACAAATTTTGGTAAAAACTGAATAATTTACAGATAGTTTGATGAAAGAATTTTGGGGATCACCACTATGGGGTTGCTTCTGAGATTATGTAGCAAATGGTGTATTTTAAAAACACTGAACCAATAATATTTGTGAGATCTGCAAAAAATGTGGTCAATTTTACAAGGGGTGTAAGGAGTTGTTTTCAGTGTGCCAATGAATCTTTAGAATTTAGCTGTAGCAGATGGTAAAATTATGGGAGGACTCTCATCAATTATATTGTGGAAAGAAGCACCTTAAAACAAACATATCAACATAGCATAGATTTCCAAGACAATAAAAGGGGTCCATTTCCAAGGACCTGTGGGGCAACTCTTGGGGCTAGGACTCTCTCCAGCAGGGACCAGCAGCGGCAGGCATGTTGCAGGGTCTATTGAGCTTATTGTGGCCATGTAGCTCACACAGGAGGCCAGCCAGCTAGCCCTTGAAGTCACTCTCGTGGTCCTGGGTTCAAGGAGCAGGTCCAGTCTTCCTTACTCAGGTAGCAGGGCAGCAGGACAGCAGGGAAGCCCTTCCAGCACAAAGGCATCAGGGCAGCCATTCTTCAGAGTCTTCCATAGGTCCAGAAGTGATCTGATTTGGGGTCTGAGAGTGTCAACTTTTATCCCCAGTATCAGTCTTTGTGTGGGGACAACCCATGGCCCATTCCCAAACTAGTTCTGACCAGTTTGCTGACATCATGGGATTGGATCCCAACTGTATGGGGTGACAAAAGGCTATTGGCAGGTTCTTTTGTTTATGCTGCAAGTTTGAAATGTCTCTTTCCAGGCACTCCATCTGTCGCTAATGTTCTGCTTTTTAACAGTATTGAATGGTGGTGGTGGATTCAGGAAAGTGGTGGGATTGTAACTATTTGTGGAACTTACTGATGTGGAAAGTAGTGTTCTTTCCTCCGCTGTGTGGTGATCTTGTTTATGCAAACCATCTCTGTGGCCTTGCAACGTTCTGTCCTCTGGGTCATCTTTAATGATTATGGGAAATGTGGCCTCTTTCTTGATCTCCATTGGAATAACAGCCTTTCACTATTCCAATTGCTGCTCTTGGCTTTTCATTCTTCGAAGACCTATGGAGTTGTTGTGAGCACCACTCAGCAACTTTGGTGGCGTGCTTCTTCGGGAGCAGACGAATCTGTAAGCACAACCTCAGTTACTTCTTCTGTCGCCACTTCACCTAATGCTGTGGTGTGCTGGATCTCATTAATCAGTTCTGGTGAGCAGATGATTGTTTCTGTATCTGAATCTCTTTGCCTTTTAAGCGTCTCTTTGTACTGTCTGACACCTGCTCGATCTCTGTCTCGCAATGCTTCAAATTGCTGCGTTATCTTACAATTTGCTATTGCTATTTGCTGCTCTTTCAAAACTGGTTGTATCTGCCTTTAAAGCTATTACTCCATATGATGTATAGATTTTGGTTGCATAGTAGCGCAGTGCCTCATTTTATGGCCTTAACAGCAGAACCTTGGCTACACTGTGTAGACTTCTCAGTGAGGCTTTCATTATCTTCAAATTCTTTACACTGGCTGGAATTGCGCTTGGACTCCACACACGCCATACGGTGATTCTGAACTTCGACTGAGGTGCACGTACCACTCACAAGCAGTTTGCTGGACCATGACAAACTCTCTGGGAGAGCACTGTCGATCTTCCAGTTACTTATCCACTGTCTCGTCGCCAGTTGTAGCATCCTCCCTAGCCTGGGTACCTGCTAATGACTATGCCACACACAAGCTTGGTATAACACGTCTTTATTTGTTTGCATGTAACCGCAAACTCAACATTCTAAAACTGCATTCACTTCACTACGCTCTAACACTTCTGACACAGTTCTATGGAGTCCATCAGGAGCCGAAAGGATTCTGTCATTGTTAACTCACACGACACTACAACTATCTACGTGAAAGAATCTGAGGATAACCTCACACCCATGCTGAGGGAGTTCCTCAGATTCGGTGTTCTAACTAGAATTACCATTAACTGGTCTAAAACAGTGATTTTTTTCCTTGACAACGACAGCGCTATGCTTCGCAACAGAGTTCCTATGGAAATAGGGTGACTCTGCGGTCAAATGTTTGGCGATCTGTATCAGCAGGAATATTGAGGTGATATGGCAGGAGAATTACTGCAGGTCTGTTGCATGGCTGGAGAAGAGATTCCCAGTCTGGTCCATGCTGCCTCTCTATAGTTGGTAGAATTTTCATCACAAAGTTGAGGGCCTTGCCCATATTCCTTTACCTTTTGTGATTATCCCAGTCCCAATTATGAGAGCCTTCTTCAATCACATTAGATCCCTCATCATTGGTCTGACGTGGGCTGGGAAACATCCAAGATTGTACTGTGAAGTGCTGACTCTGCCGTTTGAGCAAGATGAAATGTGTGCACCCAAACTTGAATCATACTATAACTGTGTGCAGGCACAATATGTCCATCAGTTGCTTTACTCAACGTTGTATCAGCTGCTTCTAATGGTTGCTGACAGTGCTGACACCTACCCAATAACCACAGCAATTTGAACTCTGCCATTGTGCCCTAGTGTTAAGATCGATACTGTAAAGTGTGCAGTGTAGGCATGGGACTCGATGTGTCACAGGGTACATTTGGATTGCTTGTATTCTGCTGGTCCGTGGCTGGCACAGAATTCAATATTGCCTCTTACAATGGACCAGCAATCCAAGCAGCTGAGGTGTATAAAGGTGAAAGAAAAATATTTATTTTCTCTTTTTGTGCACAGTTGTTTTCCGTTTTCCATGGTTTATTTTTGTTTTGTTTTACAAACATAAGTAAACAAACACAAAACCTAAAATTACATCATAAATGATGACACTTTTAAAAATTAATACCATCAGGCAGCCAAGATGTGCACCCAACCATGCACAGCTAGCCAATACAGGCCCTCAGCAAGACCCTGCATCCAACCCTCCACCGGCAGACAACTCTGCTGTACACAGACAGCCTGCCCACAGGCAAGATCTTGCATCCACCTCTGCATGGAATGCAATGAGCTTTAAAAATGTTAAAGATACGAATATTTATATGTCTAAAATCCTAGGAATTTTCTCTGTTACGTTATTGGTTCACATACATTACTTTTATATCAATTGTTCTGCTGTATGTCCCTAGAGACCTAGAGAACTGTTTTCGAATATATAAGAATTGGCATTAAACACCTATGAAGACCCAAATAAAAACATCAAGAAGAATTAACCATACTAACTGCAGAAGACACCTACAATACACAATAATATAATACAACTTCACCATAACACATCAGAATACCATACAACATAACACCAAACAGCAGCATAACACAATTAAACAAGAGCAGAATATCACACACAACATAAGCAAAATAAAACAAAACAAAAGTGTACGACACTGAAAAACAACACAACAGCAAAACACAGCACGACATGAAACACAGTAAAATAACAACAAAATAATAGTATAAAAACAGCACAGCAACACAACAGCTATGCAACAACAACGCAGCAAAACAGCCTTTTCAGAAACACAGCACAACTTAACATAACAACAAAACAATGAAACACATTAATAAAAGAACATGTTAACACAAGAGAACAAAAAAACACATTAAAACAGCAAAGCAGCAGCATAGATTAAGACAATAAACAACACAAAAAGATAACAGCACAACATAACTCGACTAAGTAGCTCAGCAGTAGAGTACTTAACTTGCTACAACAAAGTTCATCAAACACAAATCCACCCACTGGCCTGTATAAAGTGGACATTTGCTAAACCCATTTTTTATATATATGGTGCAGCATTATGGCATGAGAAATACACTGTTTAATTTTAAATATTAACCATAGATTTGACTTCTCGGGTATGAAGAGTTCATTTAGGGACTCACTGGGCGACAGTCCTCAGACAGCCCTTGGCTTGTGACCCTATAATGTATAAAACAGTGAGTTCTTTTGTGATCCTATGCATAAATGGTGTATCTCAATTGTAGTCCCAATGTTGTATTTATGTTATATAAATGCTCACGTGATTTTCTATTTTTCTATTCAAAATTCTCATTAACAAAACATATTCTTATTACTCCAAGGCACTCCATTCATTATTTTGTTTTAGGTGATCTGATATTTATTCTAACAGTAACCTTGAATCAGAATGACTTCAGAACTCTTTTAAGGCAAACCATTGGCAAAGCCAATGGGTCTTGTGTTTGCTGGCATTTTTTTTGCTTGGCTAGTGCTTGTTTTCTTTTGTAAATGTTTTTAAACTTTATCATAAAACCATTGCAAAATACCCACCTGTGCCTACACATGTATGCCTAGGCATCATCTTCAAATGGTTTGTATTAATATACACTAAATACAGTACAAAAATGGCGTCCATGCGTGTGGACACGTGGACCTATGCAGAGTTGCAGTTGTGCATACGTGGCAGCCATTTAGATATTTTTTTAATTAAGAATTGTGTGTGTGTGTGTAGCGAAGCACCAGCGGCCCAGCAGCTTTGTTTGGTGTGCTGCCTGGCCTTTGCCATTGTAAGAAACGAAAGAAAGAAAAAAACAAGCATTAACTAAAAGCCAACATTTATATTTTACTCTAAAAGCCCATGTTTACAGGGTATTGAAGGACACAACTTTTTTTTGTTGATGTGCACCTTGTGCAAGAGCGGAATGCCATCACTTACAGTGAAATTAAACAATATCTGAAATGGGCTGAACCACTGCTACATTCAGCTCTAGTAGGCAGAAAAAAAATGATGACACAATTGGTCCAATGGATGAACAGACGAAGAGGGTTGTCTAAAAGTCCCGGTAAGAAAGTACATTTAATCATGTTAGTAGTATCCAACAATTTTGGTTAATGCCAGACCTAAAAAGAGGTAGCGCTTCAAGGAAGATGTTTTAAAATTACAGAAAAAACATGTATTTTATAAAACAGATTCGGAGTTTCTAAACACTTACATTTGCACCAAGAAAAAGGTGATTGTTTCGGTAATCTCGACTCTTTCAAAACGTTCATATAGATTCTTTCAGTTTTTAATTCTCCTTCCTGTGTTAGATTCAACTCACGCAAATATTAGGCTGATAATGATGGTGGCTGGGCGTTACCCCGAAACTATAGAATGTAAACAAGCTAAAGCGGCTTGTTGACTGCATCATCATTCAGAAAGCTAAACATATACATTGAGGACTACTTGAAAGCAGCAAATAGCTCCGCACCAAAAAGGGTAAATTTTTCACAAACATCTCACTAGTTGCTAATAATTTTATTTTAATCAGAAAATGGTAGATTTGACCTTAATTTGAGCAGCAAAGAATAAGTTAGCTGTGACTTGATCAAGCGCCAGTGCATAACGCCTTCCTCATTATACTGTTTCCTATTGTTCGTAATTGCAGTATTTTATTTTTGTCAAATTGCTTTTTTCCCAAAGGCCCAGCAAACAATAATTACCCTTCAAAAGACATCCACAAAATACCTCAGTGTGTCATTGCTTGCTAAATGCCTCATTATATTTGTGGGGCTCTCATCTAATTTATGAAAGGGTCTCACAATAGGAGGAATGAAGCAGTCATGTCTAACCTTAACTACCGACATTAATTTGCGCTTTGTTTTGTAAATACCTTCACATTTCGGAAGCATTTCAACATTCATTTTCTTCCTTCTTGATACATTTGAAGTGTGCATGCTTCTAAGTCTTGTAATATAATACTGAGGGGCATATTTACAAGCCCCTATCGCCACCACAACGTCACTTTTTCTGACCTTGTGGTGGTGATAGAGGCTTTGCCTTATTTTAAAGGCAGTGTTAAACCCCTTAACGTGGCTTAACGCTGCCTCGTAAATAAGGCACCCTTTCACGCTATACTTAGCGTGATAGGAGCGGACAATGGGTGTTGTGGTGGGTGTTCCACCACAACACCCATTGATTTTGACGCTGCCCCATATTTACAAGGGTGGCGTTAATATGGGGTAGATCCAAGATTAAGACCAGGGAAAACCTGTACTTACCCTGGTGCAACGAGGAGAAATATTTAATTTCTCCTCGTTTTTGCTGTTTCTATGTGTGCTACATTGTGCAGGACACATAAAAACAGCAAAAGGCCACTCATTGATAATGTGCAGGAAGGTGCACCTTCCTGCACATAAACAATCTTTAAAAAGAAATGACGTTTTGCAACTTCTATGTGTGCTGCATTAAGCAGCACACATAGAAGATACAAAACGCCATTTAGATTGTTTATGTGCAGGAATGGACACCTTCCTGCACATATACAATCGTCCCCTGCAACTCAGGAACCCTTGCACTATGGTGGAAGGGTGTCTGCGTTGGTGCTAAGCGGCTAAATTAGCACCAGCGCAGGGGGAAATGCAGGGCTTCACCATATCCACGGTGCATCCCTGCGTTTCAGAAGTGGCGGAGCACGGCGTTAAGCCAAGGAGGCTGACACTGTGCTCCACCACTTTCTCGTAAATATGCCCCTGGATGCGTTCACTGCTATACCAGGTGCATTGCTTTTTGTAGATCCATTCGGCGCCTGTAAGAGAAACAAGCCTCTTTTTAGCTACATGCCTTTCCAGTAAATAAGCCCGCATCAATGAAATCCCATAACTGACCTTTTTCTCTCAGAGTCTGAAGTTCTGCAACAAGATCGTTAGAGCGATAAATTGCTAAAGCTTCAATTGCACCTGCAGTTTCTGTCAGCCATCTTGGTGAGAGGAAGACAAGTGTTCAGAGACAATGTGCAAAAATTTATGAACATTCAAAATCAGAATTTTACTATGCATCATATGTTGTCAGCTCACGTGCAAACAATTAGTTTCATAGCCTCCGATTGGTAGTTAAGAATAGGACAACATGGACAAAAGGATTGTGGCATTGGGGCTTTTGTGAGCATTGTATCATTGTTTTCTTTATCAATTTATTCAGCCACTCATATATTCATTAAAAGGGCCACATATCCACTACCTAGCAAAGACAACATTTCAAAATGAGAACTGTTGGTAACCTTAGGGGTGGTGTTAAGAGGAGATTCAGACAGTAACAGACCAGGCACTAATGACACCACTAAACCAACCAAGCCAAGCCCCTAACTACATAATATGACTTTCTTACCTGGTTGGCAGGAACTTTTGCTGAAAGCTCTTCTGCTGGCATAGTAGGAGCTCTTTCACAAAAACTGGAATATTTATGGGAATGGTGGTGCAAGTTACCTTGCTGTGCTGCTCTGGACCACAGGGAAAATGCAGAAATGCACTGTATTTCGCAAATATGGTCCATTCCTGTCCTTCCTCCCTGCACTAGTGCCATTTTGGCAGTCTGGCGTCAATGCAGGCATGGGTGCCTGTATTGTTAGCAGGATTGTTTTTGTGCAGGAAGGGGTGCCTTGCTGCACAAAAACAATCCATAGAAGTGTTTTCCTCTTTCTATGTGTGCTGTAGAATGCAGCACACATAGAAAGAAGAGAAACCAAGAAAAACAAAGATATTTTTCCTCGTTAGCCCTCCCCTGGGGAGGCATAAGATTTTGCTGCATTCCCAGGTTTACAAGTCCTTGGAAATATGGGAATGCATCAAAAACAATGGGAGTCACGTGGGAACACACACCGCAAAGCCCATAAAATGCCTGCCTTGTGCAGAGTAAGGCAACTCAGTGATTTGCGCAGCATAGCAGTAGTCCATATTTGTGAAGCCATTCAAAGCCACACAAAGTGGCTTTGCGTGGCTTCATAAAAATGACTTAGGGCTTTGGGTAGTACATGTACCACTTTGCATGTTGCAAGCATGATGCAAGGCACTCGTAAATATGCCCCTTGGTCTTTTTCTTGAAGTCAAAATCCTTCAGCGGGGCAGGGCAGCAGGTTATGTTCAAAGAAGGCTATGCGAGGTTAGATGGACATTGGACAAGGTCCCAGCAAAGTCATTGATTTTGGTGGGCAAAGCTCAGATTGGGGTAGATTCAAATTTTGCTCACAGGGAAATCCTGTCACTGGCTGGATAGTATTGGTGCCTTCGCTCCGTAAAGATTTCCACGTTTAGACTTAGGGCCAGATTTTGACTTTGGCGAACATGATACACCGTCGCAATAGGGATGCAGTATCCTCTTCGCCAAAGTGAAGTTCCGCCTGCCTACTCCATCTCTGATGCCTACATAAACCTCTGATGGCCTTACGTAGTAAGGGCTGCGAAAGCGGGAATCAGTTTAAATAAACTCAGTTTACCATCACACACAAGGCTAGTTCCCGCTGTACTGCAGTACAACAGGTGAATGGATTTTGGCCGTTGTATTTGAGAAGATCAGGAGCAAATCATCACAAAAATAATAATCAAAATTTGTTATTAAGTTTAGTCAATAATGGGAGTTAATTGAAGTTTTTAAGGGTTTTAATATTTCATTTTTAGTAAATCATCTTTATTCAAAATCTTTAGTTTTATTCGTATTAGTTTCAATAATCAATCAATTACAGAAATTGATAAAAGTAATGGATATTCGATTTTAATAAAATGCATTAAGCATGTTCCATAGTGAAAGAAATCCCTTTTCTAAGAATACGATGAAAAGGTGCCGGTAAGAAGCCACAAAAAGATCAAGTTCTAAAGACAGTGAGATTAAGCATAAAGCTCAAAATATATAAAAAAATCAATAATCGATCAGAACAGAACTTCCAATAAAGAGAGGTTCACAAAACTCAGCAGATTCTCAAAACAATAATGAATAAGGCAAGGGATATGTGCAGTAGCAGTAGCAACCCCTAAGGCAAAAAGGAATGAGCGTATGGTGTGGGGAATGATGTATTGGGGTAGAATCGTAGTGGGGTGGGTTCACCTACTCTAGGAACACATACTATTATAATTAGTTGAATAATTATGTTGCAGTACATTTTGCATCTTCTCGTCCTCTTGTTCAATCATCTTTCAGGGCTCTTCTTGGGAACAGGTTCACTACTCTTCTTCTCACACTAATACAATGGTTCATAGACTGTAATCTTCAAATATGCAACTTTGTTATATTAGTCTAAACTACATAGGAAGCCTTCTACATTCAGGACATCTTTTCCCACAAATGAGGCTACGTCTCTAACCTTCCAATAAAGCAAATGGTATGGTAGCTAACAACGGGCTATGTAGAAATCGAAACATCTGCAGTAACAAAAGAACATTATTTGCACTACTCCATCCTTTGGAAATAAAACAAGTATGCTAAAAGAGGTCAAGTTCAGTTTATGTGCTGCATTCTACGTGTGATTATTCTTCATAATTCTACTGAATGATAAATTCTAAACAAGTATTTAAACCTTCTTTGTATAAGTGGAAACATTTTGTAGGGTTTTTTAAACATTTATTTAATAAAACCTGATCATTGAAAGATCAAGAATTAAACATTTGATTCGTGCTTCACATCATTTGAATCAAACTACTTGCTAGGCATATGCTGCTTTAAACAGTTTTGAGGCCTAGTACGACTGATTATAGCTAGCTACTACATTTGTGCACAGTGACATTTTGTTCATTCAAGTCTGCACGTTAATATTGCACATGAATTTTAACTATGTTATTTTGTATTTTCCTAAAACACCTCTACAGGTCTATAAGAATATGAATATATGAATATGAATATAAAGGCACTTATATAGCGCACAGCTACTCAGAAGAGTGTCCCGGCGCATCAAAAGGCCCCTGACTTAAACCTCCCCAATCAACAACAGAAACACCAAAGAGACGCAAAGAAGGACACCAGAAAGCGCAGTACATTCCTCATAGTTTTTGGTTAAAAAGCAAGGTTTTGAGACGCTTTCTAAAAATGGTAAGATCCGTCACCGCTCTCAGTGAGGGGGAGCGCATTCCAGTCCTGGGCGCCGAGCAGCCCAAACGAGGAACCCCCAGCGTGAACGCGAGAAATTCTGGGGACCCTAGCTAGATTCATTGAAGAAGAACTCAACGTTCTAGAAGGAACATAGTGAGAGATCCTTCTGCACAGGTGCTTGGCCCCCGTTCCATGCCAAGCTTTAAAGAATAGCACCATCGCCTTAAATCGGATTCTGTTCTTTATCGGGAGCCAATGAAGTTCTTTAAGGAAGGGGGACATGTGCGTCCTCACCTGTAACCTAAGGATGGCTCTACCTGCGGCATTTTGTGCCACCTGCAGACGCTTAAGCAGATATTCTGGAAGGCCAAAATAGAGTATATTAACATAGTCCAATCTTGAAGTGATTAGTGCTTGAACCACAGATCTCCTGTGTTCAAGAGACAGGAGAGGAAGAAATTTCCTCACCTATAAGAGGTTTGGCCACTTGTTTGCCCACCCTATTTAGAGTGGGCAAACACATGGCCAGTTTTCACTGTCAGTCACCAACAGAGAAATCCAGTGGGAACGGGCAGAGAGAACGGCAAAATTATCTCTACGTCATGGGAGAAATTTCCCCTGGCAAGGCGATCATTGTTTCATTTTGCTTTCAAAAAGAAAATCCTGCATTGGAATCTTCTTCTTGAATTTTTTTTTAAAAAGCTGAACGTTTGACTACGTTACTGTCATGTTGATGGAGGTTTTCGTCAAACATTTGAATCATTTATAGGAACTGTCATCACGGCAGGTCCTGTAAATGCAAGAGATGTCCACTTGGTCGGTGGACATCTCAAAATTTGATAGACAGATATTCCATTAGGGCGATGGAGTACATTGCTCTGTTGCCCTGATGGAGTAATTTGCCATCTGCCAAACTCTACATCAGGCTTTAAGACTCTTTTCGGAGCTCAGTTTCCTCTGGTAGGGCAAGGCTTCAGGCAGTAGGAGAAAACACCTTTATGAGGTCAGATACCATCTCTACAAGGTCCCACCAACAAGGATTTGCCATCACAGGAAAGGTCTGAGAGAGAGAAACCTACATTTTCAGCCTATCTGCTATGCACCATAGTCAGATCTGCTTGGCATGTTTGTTTCTATTCTCCAGATGTCTTTAACCCAAAAGTTTCTAAGTGGCATGTCTTTCAGGATTGTTAGGAGGAGTAAACTTTGACACAGCCAAGGGTCCTAGGACCTCAGGAACAGCACTAGGGGCCAAGACCCACTCTAGCGGAAGTCACCAGCAGTGTCCTGGTCAAGTCCAGTTGGCACTGGTTAAGTAGGCTCCTGATGGAAGAGGCCTCCTGCAGCTTGTTGTGTCCCCGTAGCTTACATAGGAGATCCCCCAACTGACCCTTAGAGTCCATGTCTTTGTCCTGAATGCAAGTGGAAGCAGGTCATGACCGTCAAGTCTCCTCACAGGTCTCAAACAGCAGGTGCAGTCCTTCTTCTGTTCCACCACATGTCGAGTGTGTTCTGAAGAGGCTACCTAGCGGTGCCATGTTTATGCCTAAACAACAAGTGATGGACAGAATGTAGAACAATGTCATACATTCACCCCAGTACAGAGATCTGGGACTAAATCCATAGTTTTTTGCTCCCAATACCATTCCAGTTTGAACCCAGCCATATGCAAATCAGTCTTGACCCTGCGCCAAATGGGAACAGTGCAGCCCGAACTGCCAGGCCAGGCCCTCCCTGGACTGGAAACAAGCATCCTAGGACCGGTTTCGGGGTTTCACCCTTCATCAGCCAGGATAGCTTGACTCCAGTGGCATGGAGAGCACAGGACCCACGTCTGGGCATACCCGTCCTACTCGGGGTGACAAATGCAAAAACAACAAGTGATGGACAGAATGTAGAACACTGTAATACATTCACCCCAGTACAGAGATCTGGGCCTACATCCATCGTTTTTTTGCTCCCCATGCCATTCCAGTTTGAACCCATCCATATGCAAATCAGCCTTGACCCTGCGCCCAATGGGAACTGTCCAGCCCGAACTGCCAGGCCATGCCCTCCCTGGACTGGAAACAAGCATCCTAGGACCGGTTTCAGGGTTTCACCCCTCATCAGCCAGAATAGCTTGACTCCAGTGGCATAGAGAGCAGGGGACCCACGTCTGGGCATACCCGTCCCACTCGGGGTGACAAATGCAAAAACAACAAGTGATGGAAAGAATGTAGAACAATGTCATACATTCACCCCAGTACAGAGATCTGGGCCTAAATCCATTGTTTTTTTGCTCCCCATGCCATTCTAGTTTGAACCCAGCCATATGCAAATCAGTCTTGACCCTGCGCCCAATGGGAACAAATCAGCCCGAACTGCCACGCCAGGCCCTCCCTGGACTGGAAACAAGCATCCTAGGACCGGTTTCAGGGTTTCACCCCTCATCAGCCAGGATAGCTTGACTCCAGTGGCATGGAGAGCACGGGACCCACGTCTGGGCATACCCGTCCCACTCGGGGTGACAAATGCAAAAACAACAAGTGATGGACAGAATGTAGAACAATGTCATACATTCACCCCAGAACAGAGATCTGGGCCGAAATCCATCGTTTTTTTGCTCCCCATGCCATTCCAGTTTGAACCCAGCCATATGCAAATCAGTCTTGAGGGCCTGGCTTGGCAGTTCGGGCTGGATCAATTGTTTCTTTTGCATTTATCACCCTAAGTGGGAAGGGTATGCCCAGACGTGTGTCCCGTGCTCACTACACCACTGGATTCAAGCTAGCCTGGCTGATGAAGGGTGATGCCCCGAAACCGGTCCCAGGATGCTTGTTTCTGGTCCAGGGAGGACCTGGCTTGGCAGTTCGGGCTGGACTGTTCCCACAAGGAACAGGGTCTAGACTGATTTGCATATGGCTGGGTCCAAACTGGGGTGGTGTGGTGAACGCCCTGGACAATACCATTGAAATAAGTTGCGGTACGCCAAAGGACCGCCACCATACAGGGTTTTGTGGACCAGGCAAAGAGCCTTAAATTCAATACGCTGCTTAACAGGGAGCCAATGAAGGCTCCTAATGGCCCCAGAAATATGATTCAATTTAGGTATGTTGAGTAGTGTCCGAGCAGCAGTATACTGAAGGGATTGCAGCTTAGTCAGCTGCCGTTTGTCAAACCCTAAGTAGAGGGCATAACAAAAATCGATGCGAGACAATACAAGAGCCACCACCACAGTTTTCCTCAGCTCCATTGGAAGAAATGGTAGGATCTTCCGTAGGATCTTTAATGTGAAATAACAGGCTGAAGTAACTTGATTAATCTGAGCCGAGAAATTAAGCTGTGTGTCCCAGACCACACCCAAATTTCTCATCTTGTCTACTGGTGACGGACACTCTCCAGCCCCCATTGGCCACCAGGCTGTGTTCCAAATTGGAGGGCCATTGCCAAACTCCATGATTTCAGTCTTCTGTGAATTTAGTTTCAAATAGTTGGTGTGCATCCATTGTATGATGTGATCAAGACAACTATGAAACCTTGCCGACGGCAACTCATTAACTGAAGATATTGAAACTATGATTTGAGTGTCGTCGGCATATGACACAAGGGAAAAGCCAAAGTCTCTGACTAGTTTGGCCAATGGTGTCACATAAATATTGAAAAGGGTGGGTGAAAGCGCCGACCCTTGTGGGACTCCACAAGGGAGATGGTGGTGTGGTGAGCAAAAGAATGATGGATTTATCCCAGATCCTTGTGACTGGGGGTGAATGTTTGCATTGTCCAGCATTCCATCCATCAATTGCTTCTTTTGCATTTGTCGCCCTAAGTGGGAAGGGTATGCCCAGACGTGGGTCCCGTGCTCACTACACCACTGGATTCAAGCTAGCCTGGCTGATGAAGGGTGATGCCATGAAACCGGTCCCAGGATGCTTGGTTCCGGTCCAGGGAGGACCTGGCTTGGCAGTTCGGGCTGGACTGTTCCCACAAGGAACAGGGTCAAGACTGATTTGCATATGTCTGGGTCCAAACTGGGGTGGTGTGGTGAGCAAAAGAATGATGGATTTAACCCAGATCCTTGTGACTGGGGGTGAATGTTTTCATTGTCCAGCATCCGTCCATCAATTGTTTCTTTTGCATTTGTCGCCCTAAGTGGGAAGGGTATGCCCAGACATGGGTCTCGTGCTCACTACACCACTGGATGCAAGCTAGCCTGGCTGATGAAGGGTGATGCCCTGAAACCGGTCCCAGGATGCTTGTTTCCGGTCCAGGGAGGACCTGGCTTGGCAGTTCAGGCTGGACTGTTCCCACAAGGAACAGGGTCAAGACTGATTTGCATATGGCTGGGTCCAAACTGGGGTGGTGTGGTGAGCAAAAGAATGATGGCTTTAACCCAGATCCTAGTGACTGGGGGTGAATGTTTGCATTGTCCTGCATTCCGTCCATCAATTGTTTCTTTTGCATTTGTCACCCTAAGTGGGAAGGGTATGCCCAGACGTGGGTCCCGTGCTCACTACACCACTGGATTCAAGCTAGCCTGGCTGATTAAGGGTGATGCCCTGAAACCGGTCCCAGGATGCTTGTTTCCGGTCCAGGGAGGACCTACCTTGGCAGTTCGGGCTGGACTGTTCCCACAAGGAACAGGGTCAAGACTGATTTGCATATGGCTGGGTCCAAACTGGGGTGTTGTGGTGAGCAAAAGAATGATGGATTTAACCCAGATCCTTGTGACTGGGGGTGAATGTTTGCTTTGTCTAGCATTCCGTCCATCAATTGTTTCTTTTGCATTTGTCGCCCTAAGTGGGAAGGGTATGCCCAGACGTGGGTCCCGTGCTCACGACACCACTGGATTCAAGCTAGCCTGGCTGATGAAGGGTGATGCCCTGAAACCGGTCCCAGGATGCTTGTTTCCGGTCCTGGGAGAACCTGGCTTGGCAGTACGGGCTGGACTGTTCCCACAAGGAACAGGGTCAAGACTGATTTGCATATGGCTGGGTCCAAACTGGGGTGGTGTGGTGAGCAAAAGAATGATGGATTTAACCCAGATCCTTGTGACTGGGGTTGAATGTTTGCATTGTCCAGCATTCCGTCCATCAATTGTTTCTTTTGCATGTTTATGCCTGGCACTTGTTTGTGGGTAGATGGAAATCTTATCTCCTCCCTAGCTAATAAGAAATAAGTTCCCAGAGGTTACCCCACCTTCTCTTGCAGTAGTTCCTTTATGCCCTAATACAAAAAAATCTCATAGTGCCCCTCACTCACTAACCAAAGATGGAGAAATGCTTGTTATGTTATGTTATTGGGGATTTGTAGAGCGCACGTTTACCAACAGGTCTCTTGGCACTGGGTAGTTTATTTTCCATTTGGAGGCACCGTTTTGGACAGGTCCATATCTAGCTCTAGGCTTGGGTGAACAACCAGGTTTTTAGTTTTTTCTGTAGCGCAAAAGGTCAGTTTCTAATCTCAACGGAGGGGGCAGAGAGTTCCAGAATTGGGGACCCTGTGTTGAAAAGCGCGACCTTCCTATCCGTTTGCATCTGAATCTAGACACCACCAAAAGATTCATATGCATGGATCTTAGAGTACGCTGTGGAGAGTATCTCTGAATTCTTGAGGTTATATATTGCGGGCCAGTCCCATGTATAGCTTTAAACAGTATACATCCAATTTTAAACATGGAATGATGCTCCACTGGGACCCAGTGGAGTTCCTTCAGTATTGGCTTGACGTGGCGACGTCTGCCTTGTTGGTAGATCATTCTGGCTGCTTGGTTTTGGATCAGCTGCAGACGGTGTTTCTGTTTGAAGAAGAGGCCAAGGTAGATTGCGTTAGCATAGTCGATTTTAGATAAAATCAGGGCAATGGTGATTTGGATGCATGCCTCTCCGCTAAAAAACCTTCTGATTTTCCGCAGTTTCCGAAGTTGGAAAAAACAGGCTGAGGTAACTGAACCAATCTGCGAGTTCATTGAGAGGTCTGAGTCAATTTGAATGCCTAGACTCTTGATCGAATTCTTGGGAATGGGTGCGGGGCCTAGCTCCGATGGCCAGTAGGCTGGAGTCCAATGCAATAGTATATTATTCGGGATGATAATTTTAGTTTTTGGGGAATTTAGTTTTAACTGGTTATTGTTCATCCAGTTTTTGATGAACAGCATGGTATTTCTCAAAAATTCCTTGGAGGTTGTGGAGTCATCAATGGAGAAGATCAATTGCATATCGTCAGCATAGTTGTATATCCTCACCCCTAACTGACGAAGTGTCGATATAAGGGGGCGAATGTATACATTAAAAAGGTGCGGAGACAGCGAGGAGCCCTGCAGTACTCCGCAGTTCATGCTCACTATGCCAGATTTGTATGGTGTGAGCCACACTGATTTTTTTCGGTCCTCTAAAAAGGATTTAAACCAATTTAGGGCCGCCCCTCTGAGACCTGCTGCAGCAATGCATTCCATCAGGATGTCATGGTTGACGGTGTCGAATGCTGCAGACAGGTCTAAGACTATCAAGGCCTGAGTGCTATACTCATCCACCTTTCCTTTAAGGTCATCAATGACTGATAGGATGATGGATTCAGTGGAGTGGGATGAGCAAAAACCTACCTGGTGGGGGTCTAGAAAATTAGTGCTTTCTATGAAAGTACTAAATAGTTTGGCTACATGTAGCTCTAATAGTTTGGCCGGAAAAGGGCGAAGGGATATAGGCCTATAATTTTCCAGCCTTTGCAGGTCCATCCCTTGGTTTTTTTTTTGCGGGATGATCACTGCTTCTTTAAAGGCTGACAGAACCGTCCCTTGAGCTAATGAAAGATGCAGTAGGTTCAGGATTATCTCGGGAAGTTTAGAGGAGATAGATTTCTGTATATGGGGGTGGGGGGCAGGCATCTTTGGGGGAGCCTGATTTTACTTTGTTTAGTAGTGCTCTGAGCTGTTCTTTATCTAGGCAGGAAAAATTGTCCAGAAGAACCGGGTTGGGGTTTCCTGACAATGCTTCTACATCTTTGTGGTTGGTATCAATAGATTCTTGAATTGTTTTGATTTTGTCAATAAAATAAGAATTTAGATCATTACATAATTTCTGGGTGGCAATGATCGGAGGGGTCACGCTGTCAGGGTTAGATAATTCCCTAACTTTGTTGAAGATGTCTTTAGTCTTGTTGTTTGAGCTTAATACTTTATTTGTGAAAAACATCTTTTTTGCCTCCAGAATAGCTTTTTTGTAGGTCATTAGAATTGACTTATATTGTTCTCTGGATTCTAATGAGTAGGTGCTTCGCCATTTCCTTTCTGCTTGACGTGTTCCAAGTTTGGCTATGGCGGGATTTTGGGCAGAGTGATGTCACATAAAGTGAAACTGATTATGTAATGGTCTGACCATACACATGGCTGGATTACTAAGTGTTGAAGAGTAAGATTGATAGACCAGACTTGGTTGAGTGTGTGGCCTTTAATATGTGTGGGTGCACGGACATGTTGCGTGAGATTCAGACTTTGTAGTGACTCAGTCCATTTTTAGCTACCTTGCCCCCTTCTACCTCATTTGCCCAGTAGTTCATGTCGCCAATTACCAGAATTCTTGCATAGTCCACTGTCAGGGACGCGATGCAATTTGCCAATGCTTCGGGGAAAGCCAGCATCGCTGACTGTGGTCTATACAGGAGTACACATATCATTGTGCTCTGATGGGACTCTAGTTTGACTATAAGACTGTCAACTAGTGCTATCTCTAGCGGGGAGATGGCGGTGAAAGAGAGTCCATTTTTTATAACAACTGCCATCCCGCCATCCTTTTTTCCTGTCGATCTATTTGACTGTATGAGGTAGTAGTTGTCTGGGAGTGCCGCTAAAATATCTGGGGTGGATTCCTTTGTCATCCTTGTTTCTGTCAGAAGCAGCATGTCAGGCGAATCGGTATCTAAAAGGTTAAACAATTCCAGTTGGTGTTTGACCGCAGAGCGAGTGTTTAGGTACATTAGGTTTAGATTTTTTACAGAGTGTTTTTTAGTTGTGGGTCTGGTGTTTTGACAGGGGGCTTGACAGGCGCCTCTGTTCTTATCGAATTTTAGTTCCTGACCTGGATGAAAGAGCCCAAGCTCTTCTAATTTATGTTGAAGAGACGGGTTGACTAGTTGGCTGTCTATCGGGGCCATGTCTTTGAGCTCTGCCTGTGTGTATGTGAAAATGTGGGCATAGTGGTTGGCCCCTGGCCCCGGCCGGCTGTGGACGGGTGCAGACGGGCTTGCCTTTGGCGCTCCAGAGGTGCGTCCGTGCTGCGGGCATCAATTGCACCCTTTCGGAGTACAACTGACTCCACCCTCCTTCGCTCCTGATTGGCTGAGAGTCCGCTAGCCAATCAGTGTTGGGACTGTTACACAGTGGCTGCGAGGCGAAGGAGCAGGGAGAAAGCATGTAGCAACCAAATTCAAATTCAATTCACCGTGCTTTGTGAGCGGCGCAGTTAAAAAGTGAGTGTTGCTAAAAATAATTATTAGGCAGCAAGGTTATGAGTTGATCAGCCTTGTCTGCACGGTGTCTCCAAACAGCGCGTCTGCGCAGCAGGCATCAATTTCACCCTTTCGGAGTACAACTGACTCCTCCCTCCTCCCCTCCTGATTGTCTGAGAGTCCGCTAGCCAATCACCGTTGGGACTGTTACACAGTGGCTGCGAGGCGAAGGAGCAGGGAGAAAGCAGGTAGCAACCAAATTCAAATTCAATTCACAGTGCTTTGTGAGCGGCGCAATTAAAAAGTGACTGTTGCTAAAAACAATTAAAAGTATTAGGCAGCAAGGTTATGAGTTGATCAGTCTTGTCCGCGCGGTGTCTCCAAACAGAAAGTAGAACCTGTGTGCCCACCCAGAGGGGTGGCTAGGGTAATGAGGAGCCCTGTTCTCCTTGGTCACCCCAAACAAGCTCTGAGGGTACCACAATGTTTCCTGCATACTTGACTGGGAGAGAAAAAGCGAGGGCCTGTGCATGTGTGAGATACATCTATGTGTGACAGTAAAGATCCCTTTGATGTAAGTTAAGTTCCAGGGCATTGCCCACATGGTCTTCCTGCCAGAAGAACAAAATACCTTCCAACATCCAGGCCTTTGTCTTTCCTTTTGAGGCATTTTTCATATTTAATTCCCATATACCTAGGGCCTATAAATTATATACTAAAATTGGGCCTGCAACCCATATTGTGCCTCCCACTTAAGTAGCCCATTAAAACATGTCCTTATTCTGCCATTGCATCCTGAATGCAGGTTTAAAGTGCCAATTTGACTTGGCAATTTAGCCCTCTTTCCAAGCCTTAAACTTCCTCTTTATTACATATGTCATCCCTAAGGTAGGCCTTAGGCAGCCCATGGGCAGGGTGTACTGTAATTAAAAAGGTTAGATGTACTTTTAAATTTTGCATGTCCTAGTAGTGGAAAACTCCTTAGTTTTATTTTCACGACTGTGAGGCCTATCTGTCCGATATGATAACATTGGTTTACCTTATTACATTTAATGAGTGCCAACTTTTGATTGAGGACAGATAAGCTTTTCATGTTTGGTAGCTATAAAAGTGTAATTAAAAATCTTTTTTAATGGATAAGTCAGATTTTAAATTGCAATTTTGAAAATTAGTATCAATTCCAAATGCTTTATAGAGAAACCTCTTGAAATTTCTCCGAACTTCAAAGGAGCCATCGGGTATTAAAATAGGGCCCTCCGACCCACTCTTCAATTCACTTTCTGGACCTGTGTAAGATTCTTAGAGAACTGCCTGCTGCTGTGGCCTGCTGTGTACTCCACAAGACTGTTTTGCTGCACCTGGAAGGACTGCTTTGCTGGCTGAGCTTCCCTTGGACCTTCAGTGGCCAGCTTTGCTATTTGAGTCCTGTATCTTCATCCGAACCCATGAATACCAGAGTGACTCCAGGGGCTAGTTTGCTGGCCTCCTGTTTGGAGCTACAGGAACATAAAAGGCTCCCACCATCTTGAACCCCCACGTGGACACAGCCTTGATAAGTCCTGTACCCCCAAGTTGTGTCACAGTAGTCCTGGATCCTTGATTGTGGTGCTAACGGTGCCTAGATAGCCAACATACAAAACTGGGGACTTAAAAATGTTTTGGCTAAAACTGCCCTGAGAACCAAGGGAAGACCGGGACCAACTTGTCAGTTGATCCACCCAAGGTGCATTGCCAGTTGGCCTACATTTTTGGCTGCTCCTGCTATGTTCTTCTCCACAGCAGCACATTCTGTTCAGCTGTCCTTCACCAAAGGGGTATCCGATGTCCTGGAATTGTCTTCAGCTACAGCCTCCTGTCTCATTCGCTAGAGATTTTTTACATTCCAAAAATTTGTCTAAACCCAAGCGTAGAAATCTTCACTGCATCATCGTCCAGAGGCTACAACAACTCTCTCTTCTTGGACACCTTCTGCAACCTTGCCCCAGTGAACGTTACCTTCTCAGAACATTTTTCTACTAAGTCTGAAGGTAAGTGCTGCCCGGGCCTAATCCACTTCTTGTATCTGAACCATGCTCCATCGTGGTCAGCCATATTTCTCGATTTTGATCCAGTTTAGTGCAAATAGATGTCCACGCTTGGCACTTTGATCTCCAAGCACTAGTTTTTACAAAAAAGTTTAAAAATTCATTGAACCTGTTCTACTGATTGGATGCTTGTCATTTTGGTGTCAAATAATTTGTCCAACTTTACTCTACATTTCTAAATTAGTGCGGGATTTTTCTTGTGTTGTGTTTTCACTTTATTGGTGTTGTGTGCTACATAAATACTTTACACATTGCCTCTAATTTAAGCCTGACTGCTTTTTGTGCCAAGCTAGCCAGGGTTAAGCACAGGTTAGTTTAGTGACTTTTTGTGGTTCACCCTGTCAGGGATTGTTACTGTTACTTGATCTGGGCACACAACCCAGCCAACCTATAACGCAGTTTCTAACAGCAGTGACTTAATAATATTTAAAAGGAAGATTTTCTCATTTCAAAAGGGGTTATTTTGACACTTCAGTTGCAGTTCAAAATTGCATCTGCCAGGCTGCTGTGGAAGGCCAGAAGTCATATATACCTGGTCACACTAGTGGATAACACAGTGGTGCAGTGATGCATGGGTGGCATTTAACTTTCCATGCCACAGGTGTACTTGGACACCATATACTATGGACTTATGCAAAATTTAAATATGCCAATTAGGTCTTAGTCAACTCAACATGTTTTCCGGGTCAGAGCACATGAACCGGGGCTTAGTTAGGAGTGCCTCAATCCACAAAGACAAAAAGCAGACAAAAGAGGGGTAAGGCAGTAGGCTTTAATTGAAGAGGGCTCTTTAACATCAGATAGACATTGGATAATGTCCTGGTGAAGCTGTTGTTTTTGGTCATATGCAAATCAGTCTTGACCCTGTTCCTCATGGGAACAGTTCAGCCCGAACTGCCAAGCCAGGTCCTTCCTGGACCAGAAAACAAGCATCCTGGGACCGGTTTCGGGGCATCACCCCCATCAGCCAGGCTAGCTTGAATCCAGTGACACAGTGAGCCCTGGGCCACATCTGGTCATACCTGGCGCACTTAGGGCGGGAAAGCAAAAGACACACAGATGATGGATGGAATGCAGAGCAAAAAAAACATTCCCCCCCAGTCAAGAGATCTGGGTTAAATCCATTGTTCTTTTGCTCACCATGCCACCACAGTTTAGACCCAGTGATATGCAAATCAGTCTTGACCCTATTCCTCAAGGGAGAAGTCCAGCCCGAACTGCCAAGCCAGGTCCTACCTGGATCAGAAACAAGCATTCTGTGACCGGTTTAGGGGCATCACCCCTCATCAGCCAGGCTAGTTTGAATCCAGTGACACAGTGAGCCCGGGACCCATGTCTGGGCATTCCCGGCCCACTTAGTGCGAGAAAGCAAAAGACACACAGATGATGGATGGAATGCACAGCAATTCAAACATTCACCCCAAGTCAAGAGATCTAGGTTAAGTCCAGGCCTGGGCGGAGCTTGCGGAGTTAAACTTCACAGACTTCCGCTGAGTTATTGAAAAATTCTGTGAGATTCCGCGGTGTTCCATGATCGGGCAGAGTAAGGGGGATTCCAACTGGGCATGGACCTGTGACAGTACAAGTGGCGTCTGGCAAACTGCTTAAATCGTTGAGCACCTGTATCCCACTTCGCTCATTCACCCAGCTTCCATTCTGCGTTGAGCACTTTGTGACTCCCATGGCGGGCGGAGTGCACTGTCTACCAGTGCACCCAGCTGTGCAGATTTAGTGCGCAGACGCTCTAATGGGACATCCTATTAGATCCTCACACAGTACCATCCTCTTCTCACATGCAGAGCCCCATGCCCTCCGCCCGGCCTGTTCTGGACTGGCTCAAGCACACCAGCCCAGGGCTGCAGCATGCCTTGGGCTCGCCCTGATTCCTGCACTCTTCACCCTCCACACTCAGGCACTGCTGGCAGCACCAACAGTCATCCTTCACCGGGACTTCACTCAGGCACCTGGCAGGCAATGGGGGCAGCTGTCAGGAGAGCAGGGGCTGCACTCACCACTGACACTGAGGCAAAGCAAAGCCGCAAAGACACATACAGGAAACACCAAAGAGTTCATCGTGGCTGCGGCCCGCATCCTCAAGCTGTAGCATGATGACCCCTTCAACTTCCTAATCTTGCAGCCTGATAATGTTTGAGCCAGCACAGTGGTTAAAAGGGCTCTGATAACAGGGAGAGCAGAGCAGACAGTCCCAGCTGCACTGCCGCAAGCACACCCACCCCTCCTTTCCCACAA
Organism: Calotriton arnoldi; assembly: GCA_963921515.1. Taxonomy (NCBI): domain Eukaryota; kingdom Metazoa; phylum Chordata; class Amphibia; order Caudata; family Salamandridae; genus Calotriton; species Calotriton arnoldi. Next base: position 222,729 of record CAWUFW010015607.1, on the reverse strand, counting down.
ACAACCCCTCTCAGACTATGAGAGGTGAAAGGGCATTCACCAACTTGGCCTTTCGAAGGTCAGCCAACTGCACAATGGCATTGAATTAAATAGATAATGCAAAATCTTCATTCAGGCGCATTTTCTACAGTTTACGGAAAATTTTGAGATTTCATTTATAAAGCGCTTACTACTGCCCCTTAAGTGCTAGTACGCTACGTCGGGAACCAAGGTTAGTGGTTAATTTATTGGTTATTAGGTTTAGTAAAGTCTTTCCTTAGGGGAGAAACCACAAGACGCTGTCCCTTAGTAAGTTACCCGTTGCTCAGTAGCTGTTTCGAATATTGTCCCAATTAACTTTCATTCACAGTTAAAGAAGACACCAACATGTGACATCTGTAAGTACACTGAACGCTGACTCTTCTTATTTACCGTTAGCATAATTACATTTGGGTAATTTCAGTGATGGCGTTATTTTACTATCAGCAGCGGTCCGTGCAGGTAACAGCGGTGGGGCCGGATGAGGGGGGATTTCGAGGGACGATGCTGGGGGAATATTAATTATTTATTAAATTTTCCCTCTGCATCATCCCTCGAAATCCCCCTCACCCGGCCACACGCTGTTACCTACGTGGGCTGCGACTGTTTATTATGTTTTTTCCAACAGGGTTTTGCATCTTCAGTTTGGTTATATTCTGCACACAGGCGAGGACATAGAAAGTAATACCGAGTACTGGTACTTCACTTTTCATTCACATCCACTCTACAACAATCCATTTCTCTTCCATCCGAACTCTATATTACATACCCAAAAGGCTACATGCAGCAGAGCTGAGGGCCGAGCAGCACCTCGTCCTGGCAGGTCGGTTTCTACTTACAGTGAGGAAACTGCAGGCCTCGGGGGAGCAGTAGCCCGAGAGGGAGTGCCACCCACTTGGAAGCGCAGAGGCTGGACCAGGCCCTGCATACACTCCTGACAGTCTTAAGTTCGGAAGCACCACGCAAAGTGGAGACAGAGTATTCAGATCAGACTCAGAACAGAGCAGCTGCAGACAGATGGATGGAGTGCTTTTCACACTCGTGACATAGATATAAATCGCGTGGCTTTCGTCAGCAGACCGCACAACGGACCTGCTGTAAACAGTGTCACACAAACTGCATTCTTTTTGGGTGGTAACTCCACTCCGCTTGGAGGGTGGAGTCATCGCTGAACTCCGCCTTCAAAGTAGAGTGCGGAGTTGCGAAAACTCCATGAACTCCACTGGCGGAGCAGAGTTAGCTGCCCACCCGTAGTTAAATCCATCCTTCCTTTGCTCACCATGCCACTCCAGTTTAGACCCAGCCGTATGCAAATCAGTCTTGACCCTGTTCCTCATTGGAACAGTCCAGCCTGAACTGCCAAGCCAGGTCCCCCCTGGACCGGAAACAAGCATCCTGGGACCGGTTTTGGGGAATCCCCCCTCGTTAGCCAGGCTAGCTTGAATCCAGTGACACTGTGAGCCAGGGACCCATGTCTGGGCATTCCTGGCGCACTTAGGGCTAGAAAGCAAAAGTCATGGTACTGGGGTGAATGTTTGACATTGTTCAGCATTCTGTCCATCAATTGTTGTTTTTGCATTTGTCACCCTGAGTGGGAGGAGTATGTCCAGACGTGGGTCCCATGCTCTCCATGCCACTGGAGTCAAGCTAGCTGGCTGATGAGGGGTAATACCCTGATACCGGATCCAGTAGTCTTGTTTCTGGTCCAAGGAAGACCTGGCCTGGCAGTTCGGGCTGGCCTGTTGCCATGGGGAACAGGGTCAAGACTGATTTCCATATGGCTGGGTTTAAAATGGAAAGGCATGAAGAGCAAGAAAACAATGGATTTAAGCCCAGATCTCTGTACTGGGGTGAATGTTTGACATTGTTCAGCATTCTGTCCATCAACTGTTGTTTTTGCATTTGTCAGTCTGAGTGAAACCGGTATGCCCAGACATGGGTCCTGTTCTATCCATGCCACTGGAGTCAAGATAGCCTGGCTGGTGAGGGGTAATACCCCAAAACAGGTCCCAGGATGTTTGTTTTTGGTCCAGGGAAGACCTGGCCAGGCAGTTTAGGGCTGGACTGTTTCCATGGGGAAGGGGGTAAAGACTGATTTGCATATGGCTGGGTTTAAACTGGAATGGCAGGGGGAGCAAAACAATGATGGATTTAGGCTCAGATCTCTGTACTGGGGTGAATGTTTGACATTGTACAGCATTCTGTCAATCAATTATCGTTTTTGCATCAATTTAGGGTTTAACAGGGAGCTGTTGCGAGGGAGTACTCTCCCTGCCAAAGCGAAGTTTTGCCCGCCTCATATAGAGTTGGACGGAGCTTCAGAGTGCAGACATTGGAGACTATTCCGTCTCTGCTGCCTACATAAACGTCTGATGGCCCTACGGAGTCAGGGGCATTGGCGGTTTGGCCATGTGTTCACTCGCCCTATTTAGTGCACACAAAAATGATCACACTAAAGAGGCACTTTGTCACAATGCACATCCTGGATGACATTGTTCAGGCCTTCTGACATAACCTCAAATGCCAGACCACCATAGGAAACCTTGTTTCACAATGCAGAGCCAACTGTGGCTCACCTGGAAGAAAAACAATTCTTCCCCACCACTAAAGGTCCAGGAACTGGGTGGATGAGTCATCTGCCTTTACTTGACAAATGCACTGTTACCAACCTGCTCGAAGACATTCCCTAAACATTTTAATAAATGTGGATATACATTAGGTCATAAGTTCTTAATTCTTTGACTTTTATTGATGCCCACTGAATCAATACTGGAAGCTGAGGAACCCAGGCCATGTCCTTTCTATGATCTGGATGCCCCAAAAAGTCATACAACTTCAGAAACAAGTATACATCAAACAAAAACACAAATTATGAGTACATTCTTTAATTCACAAACAAAAATATACAAAGATCAAAATATATTAATATTTCAAAATGGGGTATTTCTAAAAGACAATGCATATCTGCAATATTAACTATGTCTTTTTTACTTCTAATGCACCCTCTGTTTTTGTCATTGTGTAGTATTACTTTATTTGAGACCACCAATCATCCCCACTAATGTTTGCTCTACTCGTGCTGTTTGCACAAATCAAGTACGGGATACCAATTAGTTTTTGGCCTCCAATTTCAATTGCTGCCTCACATTTTCAATTTTCAAATTAGTGTTTTATGTGTACATGTATTTTAGCAATCTGCTAAATGTATTTATTTCCTAAACAATTGTGGAACCCTGTGTAGGCAGCGTGGACCACTAGGGGTCATCATACCACAGGTTAAGACCCACTATATTAGACAAATGACTTGCATAGATATTGTGAACCCGCTTATTAAGACTGCCTTTCAACTTAAAAAAACAAGAGGCTGCATATGAAAGCTGCCTTTCAATTCTCAAAAAGTACTTTGATTGTAGTGGGTTTGATTGTAATGGTTTTTAGCAAATTGGTCCAGATATCACTGAGATAGCCTAGAGAAAAAGGAAACATGGATTTTTCCCCATTTTTATTACAAGGGCACATTAAGTTTTTTCCTTTTCTTTTTGTTAGGCACGGGGAGATTAAGTGATTTGCCCAGAATCGCAGGATGTTGAGCGTCATTGCCAAGACTTGAACCCGGTTCTCCAGCTTCGAGGTCGACCGCTCTAGCCGTAAGGCTGCATCCTCTCCCCATTGAATATGAAGACTATACCATTAATAGTTGAAAGATTGTTGACACTGTATTGCAACCTCCTTAAAAAGTAGGTTGGTGGTTGTCAACATTATGTTGCATAAAACAAATAGGAAACATCTATTTCAGGGTTTATGGAAGCAAGAAATATAAATATGGACTGAGGCTGCCGAGCAGAGACATCTTGTGTAGGTACATTTTGTTAATTTCCCAGAAATATTTTTATGGGTTTTTATGCATAGGGTTAGCATAGTATCATTCACACCAAGCTGTAAAATGAAAAAAGCCTTTTACCACTCCAGGCACGGTATTACAGCTTTGGATTGGTAAAATACAATCCCGGCCAACTTGGTATTATGCCCGGCAGCAGTTAAATATTAATTTCTGTTAAAAAACCCCATAGAAATTCACTGAAAAAAACAAAGGTTACAGGGATGTTATAGTTAGGAAATAGAATTGAAAAAACCTTAGAAATTCACACAAAAAAAACAAAGGATACAGGGATGTTATAGTTAGGTTCAGATTTTACACACATAAAACCATAGAAATTCAGCAATTTTTAGCAAAAACTGCTAAACAAAATTACACTAAATTATGCAGGAAGCTAGATCTTGGTCCGCAAATTGTGCTTTTTGTGATTTGGTGTAAATCCGTTCAGTAGTTTTTTGAGATATTAAGGGCGAAAAATAATTGTACATTTTGGCAGTCTGGCTTGTGGTAGGCCCATGAGCCTCTGGCGGGAGTGCAAAATCAAAAATGAAATGGAGCCCTGTGATTGGTCAAGAGGCCCCTTTTTCCCACGAGCCTTCATGCTCTCACGGCTGCCTCTCGCTCCCGCAAGCACTCTGATTGGGTGCTGTTGGAATCTTAGGAATGAAAAGAAATGGCCACCATTACTGTATACTGTGAAAAATTAGGTGTTGTGGAAATGAAGTAAAAAAGCTATATAAGGGGGAAGCAGAAAGGCATGCTGTCCCCCTAGATTTAGAGAGGAAGTGTATAAGGAATAACTACTGTGATGAAAACAAATGTATATTACTTTTAAGGGATTTGTATGATCTTGCGTGACACTCACAGGATCATGAATAGTAAAAAGGAGTAGATGAGTTCTCAATACACTCCACTAGTAGGAATGCATATTGTGGTTGTTGTTTTTGAAAGAAAGTGTGTAAGAGATAAGCACTGTGATGATTAGAAGGTTCAAATTTGTTTGAAAAGATTTTTTACAATCTCACAAGACTCTTGCGGGATCATGAAAATTAGGAAGGAGTAGGTGATGTTTGAATACAATCTGCAATGCACACTTGCTACTGTATGAAGGAGTCTTACTGGAAATGGTGTTTATCAGACTCTACTATTTATGCTCATTGATTTGAGAAGAATTGTGAGTAGAGTTAAGGTTCATCCAAACACCCTACTATGCACACCCGTCATTTGAGATAGAGGTTTGAAAGGAAAGGGCAGTCCCTCCCCACACCCTACTATGCATACCAGTGATCTGAGATAGAGGTCTGAAAGGAGAGGCCAGTCCTTCTCCACACCCTGCTACACACACCTATCATCACAGAGAGAGGTCTCAGCAGAAAGACCAGTCCCTCTACACACACTATGCACACCATCAGCAAAGACAAAAGTTTGACTGTAGAGGCCAGGACCTCCCTACATTCTACTACACACACCTGTGATCTAAGAGAGAGGTCTAAGTGAAGAGGCTAATCTCTGCCCGTATCCAAATATGTATCAAAGAGAGAGGTGTCTGCGGAGGGGCCAGTCTCTCCCAATCTCTAGTATGACAGTTGTACTTGAAGAGAGAGGCATTAGTGGAGGTGTCAGTCCATCCAGACATCTAACTACTGACAAACGTCATCCAAGAGAGGGGTCTCAGTGGAGAGGCCAGTCTCTCCACACACACCACTACATACACCTGTCATCTGACACAGAGGTGTATGTGAAGAGGCCAGTCTCTCCCCACATCCTACCATGCATACCTGTCATGTAAGAGATTGGTTTCAGTAGAGAGGCCACTTTGTACAACACACAATTATTTCCCTACAATTTTGTTGAAATCCCGCGACAATCCGTGAGAGTAGCTCACAAGCTTCAGGAAGTGAAGCTTGCTGTATGGACATGAGCAATCTCACAAGAGGCTTGTGAGACCTGAAGGAAAATTACTTAGTTTACCACGAGGTGTTTTACGATACCACAAGAGTTTTGCAAGATTGTAATGGGAAAAAGTAGAAAATAAGAGCTAAGGCTAGGCCAATAGTTACCATTCTTATTACATGGTTGGAGAAAGAGACTGGTGTAGCCATTTGCATTTAAGAAAGAACTCCAAGTTCAGGTATTTTGCATTTATATTTCAACAACTTTATTGTAAAGTGTTGGTAAGTGTTCTGATGTTGGTACACACATTCTACCGTATGTTTACAGAGTAAAATGTTTTTGGGGGAAGTGTAGATGTGTAAATATACATTTTTAGAGGTTCAGATTAGAATGTAGAGTGATGTGAAGAAGGTTTGCAGATTGTGCTAAAAAATTAAATGTACAAACTGTGTGTACCTATAAGTAAATGAAGCGGTGTTTCCCAAATGATAAAACAAAGAATGTAATAATACAAGCTATTCTGTTGTTATGAGCCTCATTATACATATACTTTTGCCCTATGAAATGTTTGAGTGGTGATATTGCTATTTCTAGAGTGAAAAGCTGCAGTGAGTTTTAGCAAAGGTGTCTAAAGAGGAATGTTTTACTTTATAAACTTTTATGAAATAAGGTTGGATGGTATGTTATAGTTTATTTGTGAAAAAAGTGCATTGGGTGAGGGTGTGTAATTTTTCAGGAGAAAGGAATTAAGTTACTGGTGCATTAGATATAAATATGTGACTGTAAGTGAAAAACGTAGAAATGTTTATGAAATATACTGATGTATTACTGTTATCAATTATTGACCTGTATGTAGCTTTCATCTTTTTGGCTATTTTGTCTTTTTTTAGGATGAAAATGGAAACTTGTCTCAGAGGAAATATTTATCTGCTTACATAAGCGGCAAAGAAGAGCCTTGTTAAGAGAAGCAGGATTATTGTGTTTTTCAGCCATAACTACGTCTTTAGGCACAGTCTTTTCAGGTTGGAAGAATGTGGAGTCGTCCAAACAGTTGAGTACTTCAGCAGCATGAGCTAACTGTGGACGAGCTAGGCTTTGTGAACCGTAAATATATACAGACTTTATTGTCACCTAGCCTGCTATAACATAGCACAAATATAAAGACTCTTTGACAGGCTAAGGTGGCTAAAAGACTGAAAAAGAAGTGCTACCTACATCAAATTGACTAGGCAAATACAGCGAAAAGGGGGAGGAGGCTGTTTTTCAGAGGTGCTTTTGAGCATCAGAATTTTTTTACATTTATTTTAAAGTTGTTATTTTCATGTAATAGTTGTTTATTTTGTTTGTTAATGTAGTTGGTGTAGTTTGGTATTGTTGTTAAATTGTTTTGTTGAAATAAATACATTTCAAGTTACTTTGGATTAGTTTCCTTAATACTTATTATAATTTTCAAGTTTATTATAACATTGCAAAATTATGTGTATGTATGTATGTGAATTGTAGTGTGCTCATTTTTTATCCTATAAACAGTTGGTAATAGAGGAGCCAATTAGTTTGCAATGCTGGTCTGGTTAGTTGTCATTCAACAGTGAGGTGTCGCATGCTGTAGTATAGGTAACTCTAATGCAAGAGATGGATCTTCGCACAGAGGTAGGTGCACGTTTATACTCTAATACACACTTTTATCAGTTGCTGTGCACACCGAATTATGTATGGGAGTTGCCATTGGGAGGTGATTGAAACACAGGTAAGTATATCTCCACAATGAAATATGGACACAAGTTATCCAAGACACAGTTCTGAACAGAGAAGGTACTCCATTTTATACTCCACTGTGAATGAACTATGAAGAAAGGTGTGTGCAGAGAGAACAGTTTCTACCTACAGTCTACTTTGCACATGTTATTCTGGGGAGATGTCTTGCCTGAGAGAGCAGTGTGTTTTCATATCATAGTCTCTATAGATTTTATGTAAGACATACTTTTGAGCATAAATGTAATTTCAACTCCATACTTCACTTGTAATTTTGTCATACTGGGGAGAGGTGTGACCACAAAGGTAAGCCACTTTTCATATCCTGATTTGCACAAGCATTACCCAAGCAACACATCACAGGAGAGAGGCCAGTCAGCATGAGAAGAGGTATGAGTAGAGAGATACATTTCTCTCAAACCGTACTAGAGATAACTCTTACCCTAGTAAGATATGCTAGCAGAGAGATGAGACACTTCCCACATACAACAGCACTGCATATTGCTATTGTTCTAAGGAGAGGTGTGAGGACAGAGGCCATTGGTTCACTATACTGTACTGTACATCCAAGTTGTCCTGGAGATAGGTGGTAGTGCAGAAGAAAATGTTTCCCTACATACTACTGAATATATCTGTGATGCTGGGGAGAGCTGTGAGTGGCCTGGAAAATCCATTCCCACACACTAATAAATGTGATTATTTCCCTGGGGAGAGGTGCCAATGGGGGAGGGGTGGACTAGTACTTGGTATACTTAGTATGGAATAGTGAGGTGTTACATGTGAGGTGAGTACCATCCCCACCCTATTATGCATACTACTGAGCCTGGAAAACATGTGAATGGAGAAGCAGTGTCTCTTTACGCCATACTCTACACAATAGTTATCTTCATGCAAGTTCTTAGTGGAGAGGCCATCTTTTCCACATAGTCTAGTAGTGGGGATTGTAAGAAATAAGCATTGTAATGAAGGAAAATATAGATTAGTCCTCTAAAGTATTTTTACGATCTTGCAAGAGTCTTGCTGCATCGTATAAAAAAGGGGTATCGAAAATCTGGTGAATATAAATTATATCTATGACAACAGGATATGTTCAGTGAAAATGCAAATTCCATTATAAAAGTACGCTCTAATGAGAGGCCCACAAGAGGCAACCACGCTACGTATGAGAACATCATGGCTCTCGCTAGTGTCCTTCTGAAAGTCATCAACAAGGAAAAAAAAGGGTAACAGTACAATCAACATACATAATAAAAGTATTGGGTAGCTGTGAAAACAGCCTTTTTAATTAACATATTTTAACAACTGTATTTTTTTACATTTTAATTTTTTTTAAAACAACAATACAGTAAAAAAAAAGAAATTGGGAGTAAGCTAAATAACAACATCACCTTCAAAACAAAGAGGAGAAAAAAGTAGGAAAAAAAAACACTGCCCAAATGGGCATTTATGATCATGGACAAGCCTGTCCCATGCAGCCCCGCTTGTCTCAACTTGCATAGGCAGCAAAAAAGGCTTTGTTAAGATAAGCAGAGTTGTTATCTGCTTGAGTAGTGAGTACCTGGTTAGGCACAGTGTCCACAGGTTGAAAAGATGTGGACACCCCTGATGAGTTATCAAGCTCTGCAGCACGGACTAACTCAGCATGAGCAAGGCGTTGAGGGTGCATGGCCCTCAAATATCATCACAACCCAGTGGTACTCATACTGTATTGATTGTTCTGGCTGCCCCTACTGAACTCCTTTTTACATAGTTTACAAAGCACATCATATTTCTCAGATACAATTTTCCCACCTGGCCTCATTGGAAAGAATTGCCACACCAAGGCTTCCTTGGGTGGCTGATGTGGCTGAGTTGCAGGAACAGCAGTAGGGTTCTCATCTGAATCTGAGGATGACATTCTGGTGACAGAAAATCAGCAATGTCATAGAGCTAGCCAAAAAGGTCTAACCACAGCCAAACACAATAGGTAAATGAAGCAACAAGAAAGGAATCTTTCTTTGCTAAATAAAGACATCCATATGAACCAATCAAAATCCTTCCTTGGGATGTCTTTCCTCTCCCAGGCATTCCTTGGTGTCTGGAGATTGTAAAAAGAGAGAACTTTCTTGAGATCTCAAATGCAATAATACATCAACTGTTTTTCTACTTCAAGCATCACTTCTCATGTCTTACTTTCTTCAAAATGACAAAAATACACTGTTATGAACTTAATTCCAAATGTATGTTCTCGCGAGCCAATCATGAGAGCTGGACAGGAAGTACAGCCCCCTCGTAGTCCACGCAGGAGATTGTGTGTTTGACTACCATGATCTTCTCGCGAGGACCCTAAGTTTGTAATCAAAATAATTAATACAATATACATACTTTATTATTAAAGATTAGCATTCAATAATAACTTATCACATGAAAACAATCTCTGTACAATAGATTAGAACTAAATTTATAACTCTACGATCTCGCAAGTCTCCCGAGAGCCAACCTCGAGCCTCCGGCGAGAGCGATCACACACCTTAAAAATGGATGTACATAGTGAAAACACATAGTTTACAGTAAAGGAAAAACTGATCAGTATCTTTTGGAAGTATAAATATGAAGTTTATGTAAAGACACACACAAAGAGTATGAAAAATATGATAGGAATATTTCTGTATATGTGAGTTTAAAAAAGTAAGAAGTTGAACATTAACATAAACACGTTGAGCATAAACATTCTTGGAGTAGTTTGTTTCTATGTATTTTTAAATATATATATATATATTTTTTTAAAACCCTTCAAATTAAGTGGAAAAAACAAAGGTTGAAGTAATGTTATAGTTTAAAAAAAAAAATGTTTATTGATTTTCCAAGCAAGGAAAACAACAGGCCGCATTCCAAGTTACAGTATAGTCAATATGATTAGGCGAAGATACCGTTCGAATGCGCAAACGCAAAAACATAACAGAACAGTCAGGAAGCAATACATTCTATTGCAGTATCAAATATCTTCTTTGATAAGGCCTAATTCTCAATTTCATTGTAACGATGCAGCACATGTGACATTTTCATACAGGGCCCCACTGGCGGGCAGCGCTCAAACACCTAGTTAGCATGGTCTGCCAACTAGGCAGCCTGGCACCCCATTCACACCTGTGTATTCTAGGCTAGCCGAATCTTTAAGTGTCAGCCAATATTGGGGAGGGGGCATTGTCATCTTGCAGTGTCTTCAACCAGTCTATCAAGTGATCCCATATGGGTTTGGGTCGTGAGGCTATTGGTATTAGCTCCCAAAAGGTGGTCAGTTGGGTATGGCTGAAAGTGACGTCTTGTATCCACGCCTTGCTGGTGGGGGCACGCCTATCTCCCCAATGTATAGATATTCTTCGTTTGGCAAGCAAGAGTAGCATGGCTTGCAATTTACGATTTTCTGCCTTGGTGGCTTTAGCATATCCTAATAAGCCGACGAGCGGATGAGGCTCGCTTGAGGTTCCTAGCATCTCCTGGATTCTGCTAAATATGTCTGCCCAGAAGGCTGCTATGGGTGGGCAGTACCAGAACATGTGCAGAAAGGTAGCGGGGCATAGCCACACCTCCAGCAATTCTCATCAGGTCTAATCCCTATATGTTACAATTGAGAAGGAGTCCTATAGAACCTGTGCAAGTACTTAAAATGTATAAACCTTAGTTTGTTGTTGGGTGAGAGCATTTGGAGTTGGCCACAGCTGAAAGCCCAGACATCGTCTGTTATTTGGTCATCTAAGTCCAAATTCCAACTGTGCTTAGCCCTAGGCGCAGTTAATGGTGCTGTAGTTTGTATGGAATTGTACAATCGTGTGATTAGTCTACAGGTAGATGGGTTTGTAATCATCTGCTCGAGTGCTGGCAGTGAAAAGGGGGGGCTCGGAAAGGTGGTGTGGAGTTGTCTACATGTCGCTCTTATTTTGTAATATAAAAACTGCTCGGAGAAGTTCATTGTGCCCTCCACCATAGGGCCCGGCGGGCTGCAGAAGGCGTCATCAGGATAAAGGTCTGCAAAGGTCTCAAGTCCCATGGATTTTGCCATAGAGACATTCCCGCCGTCTGCCAATGCCGGGGTCATGAGGGTTCTGCGCAAGTGGGATAGAAGGGGCGAATAATATCTGCATGCAAGCTCTGGTGCGTAGTCTATCCCAGGCCCAGCGAAGAGTCTCGACAGTGTCTATGCCATCCCGCGGTCTGCGGTACGCCTGGCAGATAGCTACCCGGAGGGGAATTGGGGCAGCCACGTCCATCTCCACAGCCACATGGGGCTGACACAGGGTAGGATGTAGCCAATAATGTAAGAATTGAGCTTGCGTGCAGAATGCATAAAGCGGTATGTCCAGGGCTCCCAGTCCTCCCTGTGTGAGGGGGAGTGTGAGCAGCTCCCAGAAAACGTGCGATTGCTTCGCGGCCCAGACCATCGAAATCAGCAGCGATCGAATAGACTGGAAAATAGCCAGAGTGAGCGGAATTGGTATGTTCACAAAGAAGTATAAGAAATTAGGCAAGACGACCATTTTAGCTTTGGCAATCCTGCCAGCCAGGGAAATCGGCAGCCGAGACCAAGTTTTTGCCTTGTCTTCCAGCCATGATATCGCACGCCTGTAGTTTAAATTCCAAATTTCCTGTTCATCCAGGCTCAACCAAATACCCAGATATTTTACCGGGCCATCCGCCCATTTCAGCGGGTGGTCCAGATCAAAAGGCTTAGTTTCCTCTGTAAGCGGAAATAGAGTAGACTTGGCCCAATTTATAAATATGCCAGCGAGTCCACTGAATTTAGCGAGCTCCCTGAGCAGCGGGCTTAAATTAGCCTCAGGATCTGCAATGTACAGTGTCATGTCGTCCGCGTATAAAGAAATAAGAAGCCCCCGAGTACTGATTCCCAAGCCCCTCGCCGCATGATGTTGTCGAAGCCTGGCTGCTATTGGTTCCATTGCAATGGCAAAGAGGAGAGGGGATAAGGGGCATCCCTGCTGAGTTCCTCGTGTGATAGAAAAGGAATCTGACAAGAGCCCATTCATACGCAATCTTGCCGAGGGGGCCATCTAGAGGAGTTTTATTAACGCTATAAAAGTCGGGCAAATGCCTATTCTCCCCAATATGGCGAACAGGTATGGCCATTCCAACGGGTCAAAAGCTTTGGTCGCATCAAGGAATGTCACGAGCGCCTTAACTTTAGGGTTTAAATAATGCAGCACCGTGAAAAAAGTACGGAGATTGTGGGAGGTTGATCTGCCCGGGATAAAGACAGATTGGTCAGGTCTCGCAATAAGAGGGAGCAGGGGCTGCAGTCGATTTGCAAGCAACTTGGCCTAAATCTTAACATCAATATTAATCAGGGAAAGCGGCCTATAGGAATCTATCTTGTGGCTTGGTTTACCAGGTTTTGGGATAGACTGAATAATCGCCTCTCGCATAGAAGGGGAGGGTATTCCAGATGTCTGAGCCTCCTCAAAGACCGCAAGGAGCTGGTGTGCCAGCAAGTCAGCATATGCTTTATAAAATACGGTCATCAAGCCGTCAGATCCCGGGCCCTTATCCATGGGAAGACTGCTAATTACTTGCAAGATGTCATTGGACGTAAAAGGTTCATCTAAGTTTTCTCTGTGCGCCCTCCCAAGCCACAGTAATTCAATAGACTAAAGGAAGGATTGGAGCTCCTCTGGTGCTGACTGATGAGTAGCAATGTACAATTTAGTATAAAATTCGGTAAATCGGTCCATGACTCCCTGAGGCCCTCTTACTACAGTAGAATCCTCTCCCGCAATCTCAGATATGTAAGTGACTGTGTGTGGCTTCTTGAGCATGTTCGCCAGGGTTTTGCCAGGTCTGTCCCCCTCCCCATAGCGCCTAGGAATTGTACCTCCCTGCGGGCCTCTACTTCAAATTCAATGAGTAGTATCTTAATGGACAATAGGAGTACAGGGTCTTCTGTGGTGTAATACATGGTTTCCAGCTCTCTAATGCGAGTTTCTAAAGCAGTCAGTAGCCCTCTAATAGCCTTAAGTACCCCAGCTTAGCGCGAAATACATTTCCCCCTTATTATCACTTTAAATGCCTCCCAAAGCGTTGCCTGTGTAGAGACAGATCCAGCATTTGTGAAAAAGTACTCCTCGATGTCCCTATATATTTTCTCTCTAAAGGCGGAGTCTAGCAGGGCGTTGGGGGCAAGTCTCCAGCTAAACGTTTTGTGTGGTGTGTTAGGGACGGTTAGCCGTAACAGACAGGGGGCACGATCAGACAGCGTTCTGGGGAGGTGCATAGTATCTATGGTCCATGCCGCAATGTCACGAGAAACCAGCCAATAATCCAGCCGAGACCAGGCTCCATGATGAGCTGATATACACGTGCCCTCCGGCACCCCCGGGTGTCTCTGCCTCCAAATGTCTATCAGGCTGCCTTCTTCTGCTATATTGTTTAGGACTACCCTAGAGTTGGGATGCTGTGTGCGAGAGCTGCCTTTTCTGTCCAAAGTATCATTCAGCACCACATTGAAATCCCCCCCCCCCATATTATGGTGTCACACCCAATGATTTGCATTTTGGCCCATACAGTGCGAAAAAAGTCAGGACAATCATTATTTGGGCCATAAACTGCAGCAATTATCATCTTCACTCCCCCTAATATCCCACCAAGGACCACAAAACTGCCCTCAGGGTCTGTCTGCGAGTCTATGGTCTTCCAGTCTAACCCCTGCCAAATCACTATCGTCACTCCTCTCGCATAATTGGAATAAATGGAGGAGAAGGTATGTCCCCAATATTTGTTGTGTAATTTAAGGTGGGATGTGTTGTTCAGATGAGTCTCTTGGATCAGGCATATATCAATATGATGTCTGCTTAAGTAAGAGTGGACTAGTCTGGTCTTCCTGCAATCATTTAGCCCCCAGATATTCCAGGTTAGGAACTTGTATTCAGTCATCCCCAACTGAGGTGTGTATGAATAATGACCAGTGTTGGTGAGATCAGTGTATAGGGTGCCCAGTCTTCTCCATGTGCCACCATCTTTAAAACAGCTAAGGCCTGTGAGTCCCGCTCAAACCTGTTCTGAAGGTTGCAAGTAATTTCATGGTTTAGCTCTGCATTGAATGCTATCCTGACAAACTTACCCAACGTGTCAACGCCAACCCTCCGTCCACCCACACCAACCCCCCAATTAGGTTGTGTGATACATCCTCCCTTAGATAAAAAACAAATCTGTGTACCCTAGATCAACACCTGGTAGCAAAACTTGGGAGCTCTCCCCGGAGGCGTGGGTTAACCGGCAAACAGCCCTGCCAGAAGGCGGGGTGGCCAAGAATAAGAAAGGGGACCAACGGCACATGATTTATGATTCTAACCGCCTATCACATCTATGTCTGCGGGGTAGCTATAGGGCAATACAATAGTTCCACAAGGGACCCGAGATATATGTGCAATGGCCCCATGATATTTAACAGGCATTTGCCAACAATCATAAACAGTGTTCAATCATTATCACTGAGGTTCTTGCCAGAGTTCAGAGTCTTCGCAGGTTTCGCAGCTCGTCTCTGCCCACATATGTGTTTAGCAAACTTCATGGCGGATTTTGCGTCTGTGAAGAAGTGAGCGGTGCCATCATGAGAGACCTTTAATTTAGCAGGGTAGAGTAACGCATAAGGAACTTCTGCCTGCAGGAGCATACAATTGACTGGCACAAACACTCGGCATGCCGCCTGCACAGTAGGGGTAAAATCAGGGAAAAAGGAGATAGTGTTACCTTTATGTTGGATAGTCCCACGTTCCCTAGCCAGGCGCAACACAACATCACAATCCCGATAATTCAACAGCCGGGCCAGGATTGGACGGGGGGTGGAACCTACAGGTGGCTTCGGTCCCAGCGTACGTTGTGCCCTTTCAACAATGAAGACAGTTGATAGGTCTGCTCCGAACAGCTCGCGTCGGAGTTCCTCCACAAATGCCTCCATTTTATAAATTGCTGTTGTCTCAGGCACTCCTGTGATGCGAATATTATTGTGCCTGGACCGAGCCTCCAGGTCGTCATTCTTACCTCTAATCAGGGTTAGGACCCTGTCCATCTGCAACAGCTGTTCCTTAGTCTCGACCTGGAAGTCATGGGCATTGGAAGCGTGGTTCTCGAGCTGATCCAGTCTGTTTTCGTGCATGTCCACGTGTTTTCTGACCTGGTCCAGTTGGGAGGTGAGAACATCGAGTTTGGTATCTATGGTCTTCAGGCTTGACCTCATCTCCAGCAGGAGTGCACGAAGATCCTCTCCCTGGTCATCTGTGTTGGTTACGGCAGGGTTGTCTCCCTCCCCCTCTATCCCAGAGTCCATTTGCCTTGTCAGCCTCTTATTTTCAAAGGACAGTTTTGACTGTTTGGTGTCATGCTTGCCCATGTTCATGTAGCGGTGAGGGTCATGGATGTACTCGGAAATTTAGGCAGCCCGCTCAGCCCCAGTGAGGCACGAGGTGTGCCCGGTGCTCCAATCACCATACACGGGCGTCCACACCCTACGGGACAGCAGCGCCAATGCTAACAACTAGGCTGGGGAACCTTTATAGGTTCAGGGATCTCAGTTGTTAAAAGCTCGCCCATATCTTCTTGCTCAACTCCGAGGGCATCTGCTGTAATCTAAGCTGTGCATATAGAGTATCTTTACCTCCTGTCAGCAGCGGTGGGTTATTGTACACTGCAAAATGCTCACAGCGCCGCCTCCGGCAGTAACTCTAGGCCATCAGAGTGAGAATCTCGCTGCACACTTCCCACGGCGTGCCCTCGGCTCCAGCAGCGGCTGATTAATGCCCCACAAAAACCAGAGAGTAAGCCCTCGGCTGAAGTCTAGATGTACCTGTTGCAAGAGGCTCACTGCGCGTTTCTCCGCAGTGTGTGGCTAGGCTGGGTGCTCAAGAAAACCTCCCTTAGCTCCCTCCGTGGCATGCTTGCAGCTCCACGCTCTCCAGCTTCAGCGGTGGTCTGCCAATGTCAACAAATGTCCCAGGGTAGGCCCCAGTGAGACCGCAATGGCCTGATCACAGGGGGTTGGTATCGCTACTCCCGATTGAGTCTCTAGGCCGCACAAGCGTAAGTCTCCCCCTGCACTCCCCGCGGCGAGTCTAAGAGCGTCTCGTCCCAGTGCCAGAGACAGGTCTAGTCACATCGATGTGAGATAGGGTCGGGTGTGCGTTTTATGGATTTCCTCAATCTCCTGTACAACAGAGGCCAGGGGAGTAGGCCGCCGCAGCTCCGATGCTTCAAGCAAAGGCCCCCAGCGGTCCGCCTCTCCCGCCCGACTCCTCACCTCCGCGTGTGCTCCGGGTTTCACTGCCAGGATTCCCCCAGCTGCGACACAATTCCTTCTTTTCCGGGTCTGCTCCGGAGCTCCCCCGCGTCAGCACAGGAGTCGCTGCACATTCGCAAACGGACGCTCGTTCCTCCACACCCTCTCTACAAAATGGCGGTTTTGCTGATCTCGGGTTCCTGCCCCATGGGCAGTCGCACTCTCCGGCACTCCGTACACAAATGGTGTCACCCGGCCTGCCAGCAGGATCTCACACTGCCCTCTTCGGAGCTACGGGCCTCCAGCGCCCGGGTCAGCGCAGGTGTCCAACAGGCTGCGCGGCTCGGTGGGTGTCACGGCATGGCCGCAGCCCGCTATCAGCCCAGCGGAGCTACCCGGAGTCGTCTCACCCCCTCAAACAGCGTCAATGTATGCTCCGCGCTGCCGGGGACACGATGGTTAGGGTTTCTTGTGCCATTGGTCCCGCTGATGGATGGATTTTAAGCAGATTTTACCTCGGCCGGCAGAGCACACTCAGAGAGCGGCTATCCTGCTGCTCGGCGAGACCACACCCCTCAAGTAATGTTATAGTTAGGGGTAATAAAAATGTGTTTTTAATTGAAATAAACCTTTAAAATTCACAGAAAAAGCAAAGGTTAAAGTAATGTTATAGTTAGGTTGAATTTCACAGTGACAACGTTAACGTTTTGAACTACAAAAACCACAGAAATTCACCAGTTATAGTTGTAACTGTAACTTATGGCATCACATGTAATCACTCATGACATGTTCTATGACATCATTTATGACATTACTAATGACACTATCCACATTTCGTTTTCCCACATATTGCTGTATAAATTGCTATGACTTTGCACGTAGCATAGTTCACATTAACAATCAACCACAGATATATGGCAAACTGCCATTGAGTACGGTATTCAATCAGTATAAATCTGAGCAGAGAAGGTCAAAATAGTGAATGCCAATTCAAAGAAATGCCCTACTATGGAAAGCTTTTATCTGTATCAAACTCCTGACACACACTGAACTTGCATTAAGAAATGAAGTTGATATCAGTAGAGAACTGAGAATTGTAAACTAGTGTATACTCTAGTGAGAGAGTTCATTCTAGACCACACTGTTTGCTAACAATGAACCTCTCATGAGAAATGCACGACAGAATATTCAAAAGAATCTACTAAAAACAGTGTACATTCTATGCAATAGTTGTAAAAAACACACTATTTGTTAAAGAATAAACAAGATCTGAAAGTACTAAAGATCCTATTACCTGCACCCTTCATAATGTGGTGAAAAGTTTACAGCTAGCCCTTCTTCTGAAGCGGAACAAGCACACCTACATAGGTTAGTACCTGGTGCACACACTCTTTTATGTTAAGTATAAATTTTCATACTGACACAATTCTCTCCCTAATAACTCAAGGCTGCTTACAAAAGTTAGTATATATTATGTAGAATCTTTCTAAAGATGGAAACATTTTCTGCAGAACCAAAACGTTGTGTGGAGCATAATGAATACAAGACAACTGTCACTTGTACACAGAGATACTCTTGAATGTTAACATTATAATGTGTTCAATACCTCTACACATCTATTGTGTATTAAGAGCACACTCGTTTTGCAAACACTTTCACCCTTTAGCTGAACCAAAGCTGTACAAACTTTAGTAGAATTAATATGGTAGTTACTCTGCATTATGTAAACTATAAAACAAATTTAAGCACTCACTGGATGATGTCATCAGCGATGTCATAGAACATGTCATGAGTGATGTCATATGTGAGGTTATAAGCAGTGCACGGCAGAGGCGCAAGTTATAGATAGTGCTGCCTATGCTATAAGTGGCGAATTTCAGTTTTTATTCTAAATGGTAAAGTTGTCACTTAGGAATTCACTTAAATATAATGTTGCTTTGAGCTTTGTTTAGTTCAGTGAGTATATATATATATTCACTGAAAAAACCATAAGGTTTTAGGGACAGTTATAGTTAGTTGGACATTGCACTCGTACAAAACCCGTGAAATTCCCCCGTTATAGTTAGTTCAGCTAACTATAACTCGCGCCCCGCAATGCACTGCTGATGACGTCACATATTACATCACTCATGACATGGTCAGTGACATCACTGATGACATCACTGATGACATCTCAAATGACATCACTGATGACATCACTGATGACATCATCCAGTGACTGTGTGTTTGTGTAAAGTTTAAATATGTTTAATATATATAGGGAAAGGCATATTGAAGAATGAGTGGGTGTATAAGCGTCTGAATGGATGATTTAGTAGGTGCGTGACTGAGTCTATAAGTGAGTGATTAAACGTATCTTACTGGATGCATGGGTGAGTGACTAAACTGTGTGAATGTCTGTATCCGTCTGTCTGTTGTTGTGTAAGCAGCTGCATGGGTTTCTGACTAGCTAAATGAGTGTCTATATGGGTTATGGATTGGTTCTCTGAGTATCTGTATGGGTGCCTCAGTGTTTGTGTGGGTGGGGTGTGTGTGACTCTGTGCATAGATGTGTGAGTGGGTGATTCACTGGGTGCATGGTTTCAAGAGTGCGTCTGTGATGGACTGTATGGGTGGGTGAGTGTGTGTATGGGTGTGTTAGTGATTGAATGTATATCTCAGTGGTACATGTGTGAGTAACTACATATGTGAAAGGCAGTATATATGTGTGTTGGAGTATATAAATGGCTATAAGTGAGAGTGTGTGATTGTGAGAGTGGCTATATGGATGAGTGTGTGCTTGCATCAGTGATTTCATAGGAGCGTAAGAATGTGCTAGTATTTTTATGAGTAAGTGAGCTGGTGTGTATAACTGTATAGGTGAGTAAATGGGAGTGTGATTAATTATTAGTATGACTGACTAGGTGTGTGAGTACCTCTATGGATGAGTTGCGTTGTGTGAGTGTTTATATAGGTATATGAGTGCATATGATAGTCCTGTACTGAGTGACTGTAAGTATGAGTGACTGTACGGGTGAGTGAGTAGATGTGTGTGTGTAGACCTAAGAATCAGTGAGTGGGTATGTACTTATTGGTATTGGAGTGTGTATGGTTTTGAGAATGGCAGTTTGTAATTTAGAGTGGGTGCATCAAAAGTTATATTAGGGTGTGAGAAGATGCATTAAATTCTCACATGGATGATGTCATCAGTGATGTCATTTGAGATGTCATCAGTGATGTCATCAGTGATGTCACTGACCATGTCATGAGTGATGTAATATGTGACGTCATCAGCAGTGCATTGCGGGGCGCGAGTTATAGTTAGCTGAACTAACTATAACGGGGGAATTTCACGGGTTTTGTACGAGTGCAATGTCCAACAAACTATAACTTTCCCTAAAACCTATGGTTTTTTCAGTGAATTTCAAAGGTTTTTTAAATGCTAAACCCTAACTATAACAGGCCTGAAACCTATGGTTTTTTCAGTGAATTTCAAAGGTTTTAAAATGCTAATTCCTAACTATAACAAGCCTGAAACCTATGGTTTTTTCAGTGAATTTCAAAGGTTTTTTAAATGCTAATTCCTAACTATAACATGTCTGAAACCTATGGTTTTTTTCAGTGAATTTCAAAGGTTTTGTAAATGACAATTTTTAAATGTATTAATTGTTATATTTATTTTTTTGATACTGATTTACTACATTTTTTAAACTATTTATTTTTAGATGTTTTATTTTTTAAATTACATTGTAATTACATTATACATTACATTACAAAATATACTTTCTCAGAATGAATTACTTTAGTTTAAATACTTTGCAAATAGGCAATAGACTTTTAAGTACACTAGTTACAGTTGTTGCAATGGGCAACACAATTTCAAACACAATGCAACATTGAGCTCAATGTGAATTTCTACCTAAATGCAATTAGTTACTTTATGGATTACTTTTCTAACCACAGGACTGGATCCTAGATTCAGTCCTGGGACATCTCCTGTAAACAGATGAGTAAAAGCGTTTTGGTTACAGTAGTGATTTTTAAGGAATATTATTGTATTTTAAAAGTTGACACTTAGAAACTTTTTCACATAGAATCACCAATGTTATCCTATGGGAGGAAATTCACTTAGCAGGTAAGTAGTGTTATCGTTACTTTTTCTTACTCAGTGGTGGATCCTGGATCCAGCACTGGTGCATCTCCTGTAAACAGTTGAAAGAATGCGTTTAAGTCATACAGGCGATTTTTAAGGAATATTTGTAGTTTGTGAAAATCAACACTTTGAAACTTTTCTGCTGAAAACCAGACAATGGATTCCTATTTAAGGAAATATAAGTTACTGGTAAGTACGGTTAAAATTACTTTTCAGGATCAGTACTGTGCTGAAAGATGCAGCACTGAGGTCTCTCCTGATAACAGGTGAGTAAATCGGAATTCGTATTTTGGCTGATTTTAGAGGAATATTTGTATGTTTCAAAAATCGACACTTAGAAACTTTTTCAGCAAAAAGCAGGCAATGATATCCTATGGAAGGAAATTCAAGTTACTGGTAAGTACGGTTAAAATTACTTTTCAGGATCAGTACTGGGCTGAAAGATGCAGCACTGAGATCTCTCCTGATAACAGGTGAGTAAATCGGAATTCGTATTTCGGCTGATTTTAGAGGAATATTATAAAGTTCCAAAACTCCACACTTAGAAGAATTTCCAAGTGAAACCAGTCAATGATATCCTATGGAAGGAAATTCAAGTTACTGGTAAGTACGGTTAAAATTACTTTTCAGGATCAGTACTGGGCTGAAAGATGCAGCACTGAGGTCTCTCCTGATAACAGGTGAGTAAATCGGAATTCGTAGTTTGGCTGATTTTAGAGGAATATTTGTATGTTTCAAAAATCGACACTTAGAAACTTTTTCATCAAAAAGCAGGCAATGATATCCTATGGAAGGAAATTCAAGTTACTGGTAAGTACGGTTAAAATTACTTTTTAGGATCAGTACTGGGCTGAAAGATGCAGCACTGAGGTCTCTCCTGATAACAGGTGAGTAAATAGGAATTCGTAGTTCGGCTGATTTTAGAGGAATATTTGTACAATGGTGAAGGGAGGGGGCAGGGCCTGAGGTGACATCTGTGCAAACGCGCCCCGTGGCGCGTTTTAAGTTGGGGGATTAAGTCCCCTTGAATCATGAGGATCCATGGGGTCCAACTAGCCCACCCTGTACCTCCAGTATGCGCCAGGAGGCTGCGTTGCAGAGAGGTTTTCAGAGGCCACGCCCTTTTTGCACCTCTCTGCAATGCAGCTCTGTGGCGCTTTCTGGACGTACCTGTTGGGCTAGTTGGCCCCAGGGACCCTCAGGATTGAAGGGGATTTAATTCCCCATCTTAAAATGCGCCACGGGGCCTGTTTGCACACATGTCACCTGAAGCCCGCCCCCTCCCTTCACCACTGTGCAAACGCGCCCCGTGGCGCGTTTTAAGTTGGGGGATTAAGTCCCCTTGAATCCTGAGGGTCCCTGGAGTCCAACTAGCCCACCATGTACTTCTAAAAAGCGCCACAGAGCGGCGTTGCAGAGAGGTGTAAAAAGGGGCGTGGCCTCTGTACACCTCTCTGCAACGCAGCCCCCTGGCGCATACTGGAGGTTCCTGGTGGGCTAGTTGGCCCCAGGGACCCCCAGTATTCAAGGGGATTACTTCCCTTCTTAAAACGCGCCAGGGGCGCGTTTGCAAGTACTGCTGGGAGGGCGGGGCCTCCGGCACGATGCCGGTCGTTTTTTTTTTTTTTAATGGGAGGGGGCTGCGTGGCCCCCTTCCCTTGGCCACTTTTGGCCCCGGGGACCCCATCCCCCGGGGCCTGAGCATTTAATTTATTTTTTTAAATAATAAAAAAAAAACGGGAAGGGGGCCGTGTGGCCCCCCTTCCCTGGGCCTGTGTTGGCCCCGGGGACCCCATCCCCCGGGGCATGCCCTCTATTTGTATTTTTTAAATTTGGAGGGGGGCTGCGTGGCCCCCCTCCTCAGGCCATTTAAGGCCCCGGGGACCCCATCCACTGGGGCCGGCCTTGCCCTTTTTTATTTTATTTTTTATTTTTTTAATTTGGGGAGGGGGGCTGCGTGGCCCCCCTCCCTGGCCACTTATGGCCCCGGGGACCCCATCCCCCGGGGCCTGGCCTCTGGTTGGGGTCTGTGGGGGGGTCCCCAATCCCCCCACAGTCCCAGCCGGCTCCCCGCCTCCTGCGCGAGCCGGCATTGCTTTTCCACATGGGGAGCAGCTTACATGCTGCTCCCCATGTGGAAAAGCAATTGGGTTTGCATTTTGAAAGAGAGAGCAGGTTTCCTGCTCTCTCTCTCTCTTTCAAAATGCAAACCAAGTTTGCTATGACAGGACGGGAGTCGCGAGGCTCCCGTCCTGTCATAGCAAACTACAGTGTCCCGGGGGTAGGCACCCCGGGACACTGCAGGAGCCGGCCCTGGGGGGTGGCGGTCCCCAGGGCCATCAAGGGCTCCAGGAGGGGGGCCGCGCGGCCCCCCTCCCAACCATTTCACAGCCCCGGGGAGGTGGTGGTCCCCGGGGCTTTGGGGGTCCGTAACGGACCCCCATATTCAAATCTTTAGTGCCCCGGGGAGGTGGCGGTCCCCGGGGCGTGTGGGGGGGCTGGAGCCCCCCCACACAGGTCAAAATAATTTTTAAAAAAAGAAGCCCCGGGGGGTGGCGGTCCCCGGGGCTGCGGGAGGGCCAAGAGCCCTCCCGCACCATTATTTTTTGAAAGCCCCGGGGGTGGCGGACCCCAGGGCTTGGGGGCCTTAGAGGCCCCACATTAAATTTAAACCCCCCAACCATGCCCCCGGGACTTGGCCCACCCGGGGGCAAATTAACATCGAGCGCGGGAGACCGCGCTTCGATTTTATTTCTCGGCGGGATTTGCGCACCCTAAGCGCATCCCGCCGATTGTTTAAAAAAAAATGCTTTTTTCTGCCCAGTGGGTCCTTGTGAGACCCCCTGAGCAGACCTAGGGGGTCAGGGTGTTTCTACCCTGCCCCCTTTGTGCGTTTTGCGCACTTGTTTCTTTTTTTTTTTCTCGGCGGCATCCGCGCACCCTGAGCGCATCCTGCCGATTAAAAAAAAAAATGCTTTTTCTGCCCAGGGGGTCCTTGTGGGACCCCTGAGCAGGCCTAGGGAGTCAGGGTGTTTCTACCCTGCCCCCTTTGTGCGTTTTGCGCACTTGTTTTTGTGCCTCGGTTCTACCGAGGGACAAAATGGCTGCCAACACTTCCTGGTTTGGAGTGTTGACAGCCAGCTGACAGCCAATTAGCATGCAGCTCGTGATCGGGACGGTGCGCGCAGGGTGCGCTGAGGGTACGCGGACCCTACTCGGCCATAGATATATATGTGACTTTACTTTTGATTTTCTCAGGAACTACTGAACGGATTTACACCATTTAAGCAAAAGGCACCAGTCTGAACCAAGGGCTACCTCTTTGCCAAATTTGGTGTAATTCCGTTCAGCAGTTCGGGCTGTAGCTGCGACTAAAGGTTCCTATGGAAAAATGAATGGGGAAACGCGTTTTGGGACCCCCTTTTTCTCGGCCCCCGCTTGACGAATCAACCCAAGACTTTCAGGGTAGGAGCGGAGCGCCCCAACAAGTTGGAAACTTTCGCGAAGATTCGTCAACCGGCGCCAACGTTATTTCAAATAGAATGTTGCAGATTTCCTATGGATAATAGGTCCTAACTATAAATATCTACTGGCGACCGCCAGTAGATAATATATATATATATATATATATATATATATATATATATATATATATATATATATATATATATACACACATATATATCCAAAGAGAAAGTTTGCAGAAAATCAGCGAGAGGGAGCAGGCACTCAAAATCAGGGTTTTGCATCTTGCTTATTCAGTCAGGTCACACAGGACACTGGAACACCACAGAGACGTGTTTCGAGAGTAACACTGCATTTTTCAATCTCAGGTGTACCATGTTGGTTATTATTTTTATACTTTAAAATCAATCAACCTAGATGATGCACTATCTTTTAGCAGCAAGATAACATATATATATATATATTTTTACTGTGTACATATCAGGAAGCTGATGACGTTTAATTGTTGGCAAAACATGCTGACTGAGCAATATGCTGTTATTCATTTTTATTAATTCCTTGCACTTAGCACTTTATAAATATATATGTTATGACTAGCGTGTGTTACCAGTGATATTTTCAATTGCACAGTCTACTTTCTATGTCTATTCATGCTTGAAGGAGGGAGGAGGGCTGTATATACCTGAAACTCTATGGCGCCAATTAGATTGATAAAGCTTGCTGTGCAGGAGAAACGCGTCTCTCTTTAAACGCTGGGTCGTGGGAGACCTGACTTTCAAATAAATAAGCCCTATTCCTACATACCTGATGTACGTGCCTCTTCTTCGTTGGAGCAGGATTGTCTTTTTGTATATATATATATATATATATGTATATATATATATATATATATACCAACATAAATTTCAGGAAGTCTCCAAGAAAAACACCAGAGCCCAGATCCATATACGTGGAAGTTTAGTTTATTCCAGTGGCAAACGCGTTTGCCAATGGAATAAACTAAACTTCACGCATATGGATCTGGGCCTCTTGAGACTTCCTGAGACTGATGTTGGTATAATATGAGGTTCGCTACCTCGCCGGAGCCCGCCGTCGCTTGAGGCAGAGTACACGCGACTCTTTCTGTTGATATATATATATATATACACATATATATCCAAGAGAAAAGTTTGCGGAAAATCAGCGAGAGGGAGCAGGCACTCGAAATCAGTGGTTTGCATCTTGCTTATTCAGCCAGGTCACACAGGGCACTGGAACATCACAGAGACGCGTTTCGACAGTAACACTGCATTTTTAAATCTCAGGTGTACCATGTTGGTTCTTCTTTTTATACTTTAAAATCAATCTACATAGATGATGCACTATCTTTTAGCACTATCTTTTAGCAGCAAGATAACATATATAAATGTATATGATAGGAGTTCTTAAGTGAACCTAAAAGGCAGCATTACTGTGAATAATATTATTTTAAAAGCTGATTTCAGTGCATGTCGTTTGGTCTTTTTAAAGACAATTAAATGCCGGTTCTGCAGCTGACAATCTCAAATTACTTTCCAGTCTGGTTTTTGACATGAGCTAAAAAGGTGATTGATGGGACTTTGAAGAAAACTGGTACCTCCTGTAAGTCCTACGCATTGGAATTCCTGAGAACTTGTCGGAGGCCCAGACCCCTTTCTCCACCACTCTGCAAACGTGACTGCTAGTTAAAAAACCTTAGAAATTCACTGAAAACAACTCAGGTTTCAGGGACGTTATAGTTAGGATTAAGCATTTAAAATCCTTAGAAATTAATGGAAAAAACCAAAGGTTACAGAGACGTTATAGTTAAGCTGACATTTCACTTGTACAAAACCAGAGAAATTCAGGCATCATAGTTAGCTGAGCTAACTATAACTCGCACCCCTGCAATGCACTACTGATGATGTCACATATTACGTCACTCATGACATGGTCAGTGACATCACTGATGACATCTCAAAAGACATCACTGAAGACATCACTGTGGACATCATCCACATAATCTCTGATGCACCTACTCACACCCTAATAAAACCTTTCATACACCCACTCCAAAATTCAGACTACCATTCTCGAAACCATAGACACACCAATACCAGTTAGTACATACCCACTCACTGATTCATAAGTCTACACACACATCCACTCACTCACCCATACAGCCACTCATACATGCAGTCACTCACCAATACAGCCACTCATATATACACTCATACACCCATACAGACACTCACACACCGCCACCCATAGAGTTGCTCACACACCCAGTCAGACACCCAAAGAGTCAATCACACTGCCATTTACTCACATATACAATTATACACACACCACCTCACTTATTCATATAGATACTAGCACATACTTACTCGGTTATACAATCATTGAAACAAGCAGACACTCATCCATACAGCCACTCTCACAATCACTCACTCTCACATACAGTTACTAAAAAACTCCAGCACTCACATATACTGCCTTTCACATATGCAGTTACTCACCCATATACCACTGAGATATCCATTCCCTCCCCGACACAGCCATATGCACACTAACTCACCCATACAGCTCCTCGCAGACGCATTAATGAACCCATACACCCAGTGAATCACCCACTCACACATGCTTGCAGGGAATCACCCCCCACCCACCCACACAGCCACTCAGGCACCCATGCAGGTACTCAGACAACTAATCAATAACCCATATAGACACTCATGTAGCTTATCACCAACCTATGCAGCCACTTACACACCAACTAACTCACTAATACAGACATTCACATCGATTAGTCACTCACCTATACATCCACTGAGCCATGTATAATCACTCACTTACACAGTCAGTTACACACCCACTAAATCATCCATACAGACACTCATACACCCATTCATTCTTTAATACACCTTGGCGATATATATATATATATATATATATATATATATATATATATATATATATATATCACGAAGAAATCCCAATGTCACGACAGACACTCCGGCGCAACACACGGGCACAGACTCCAAAAGCTGGTGTGGAAAAGATGAAGGTTTATTCACACATCAAACAAGGTCCAACATGACGCATTTCGGCTGCCAGACATGCAGCCTTGATCACATAGCGCTATGAACAGACATGTGCAGTTTATATACACAGGTGAGTGTAGTTTGGATGTAGTAGTCTGATTACTATGTCCATTATCATGAGTGAGCATTTTACTACAGCTAGCGCCAAAAGTCATATGTGTCATTTTACTGCAAGCAGGAAAAGCGAGCTACTAGTGACATGATAAGGTATGGAAACAACAGGAACAACAGACTATGCACAGATAAAAATAAAGATAAAGATAACATCCTGTGGCGTGCGAAATTCATTACAAATGCTATGCATGCCCGAGAAAAACTTCCAACTCGCTGGCTATTACACGGCCTGAGTAAACAGACATCTCATTCTGTATGTGTAAAACAAAATATGATGCGATGAAGGAGTCAGCCTTCTATCGTGTACTGGCGTGTGACTTACTAAAATGCCTATGACTCTGATTAAGGCTCATAAACTATCAGCCGCGGGGGCCCTGGGATGACCCTGTCAGTACATAAAAAAATCATCAAAAGACCGTGCCTGGAGCTAAGGAGGTGAAAAAATCGGGACTAAAATGATGGGTGCGCCTATTTCAGAATGTCAAAGAGTGCCATCTGCTTCGTAAGCCTCTGTGATGTGTGCTGCAATACTTCGTCCTGGCAACCTGAGGCCCAGAGACAAGCACCCAACTGGACAAAGGTAAGAGGCTACTACAATATCAAACTGTGAATGGAACGCACATGGTGAGAGTGGTAGAGAGGGTGTGCATAGAGGAGAGTGGAGGAGACGTACGTAAAAAGTGCACAGTGAATTTAGTGGTGAAAATAACTACCTTAAATAAAAATCTCCTCCAATCCAAAGGACTCGTGGTTAAAAATATCTATATGCCATGTTGAAACTAAAAGTAACACGTGCATACAAGTCAAGGAGAACCTAAATATCCTTGATGTGTGGATCTAGTCAGCCTAACCTAAAGTGTGTGGCGACAAAAACATGCGTGTTGCCGGTAATGTATATGTAATAAGTGGCAAGCGACAAATTTACTAAATAACTGCTTAAATGCAAGACGTCAAACAAATACATTAATAACATTAGAGTAAAGTAAAGTTGAAAAAAGAGAAAGAAAAGAAAAAGAAAAGAAAAGGAAAAAGAAGAAGAAACATACAAAGTCAAGTATATGTTAACTACAGAACAACAGATGTAACAGACCATCTAGTCCTAGGTGCCAGGATAGCAGCCCACTGGTAAATACATATATTGGTAGATTTACAGAAAGTGGTATAAATCCTCACTGGTATTGAGGCCCGCAGGCGCCTTGGTTTTGAATTGCAATATATATTTGCTTTCCATTTGCCGTAACAGCTTCTCCCTGTTACCTCCCCTTCTGAGTGTTGGAATGCAGTCAATGACCGAGTACCTCAGGTGTTCCAGGTTATTACGGTGTGTCTCCTTAAAGTGTCTGGCCACTGGATATGTGGGGTCACTATTCACAATGGCTCTCAGGTGTTGTAGGATGCGCATGTGTACTGCTAACTTGGTGCTCCCGATGTAACGGAGACCACACTCACATTCCAGAATGTAAATGGCATACTCTGTTCTGCATGTTAAGTGGTATTTAATGATGAGAGGTGTCAGCCTGAATGTGGAATCTAGTTGTGTTATATTTTTCCCAAATTTACATGCCCTACAGCTGTTACACTTGAAAAACCCCTTTCTGTCGGATAACCAGTTTGCTGTGCACTTAATTTCTGGGCTATTTCTGACGAGAGCGTCATGCATGGATCTGGCCCGTTTATATGTGATGTCTGGGTAAGTAGCGACTAGAGGGCCCAGGGTTGGGTCAGACCTAATGATTCCCCAATGTCTGTTGATCACTGATCTGATAGCCCTCACCTCAGTGTTGTGGGTGATGATAAGTCTAGTACTGACTGTCTGTTGGTTCTCATTAGTCAGGATACTACTATTTTCTAGTTCGACGATGCCACCTCTAGGAGTGTGCCCTACGCTAGGTAGATTGGGAACACTATCTACACTAGATCCTCCAGTTCCCTTCAGGGAGTGCCTCTCGAGGTTGTGCATTAGCTCTATTCATAGCTTTGTTGATATTAGCTGTGGAATATCCACGTGTTCTAAATCTGTTAGCTGCCTCCTTTTGACAAATCAATAGATCTGTGGGGGAGCTACAGATCCTCCGTAGTCTAAGCATTTCTCCGTAAGGGATGCTTGCTATTAAATGCCTAGGGTGGAAACTGGAGGCGTGCAGGACAGAATTACCTGCCGTAGGTTTTCTGTGAAGTTTGGAGTGCATGATGTCATTGGATATGTACAAAGTAACATCAAGAAATTCAATGGAAGTGTTGCTGATGTTTGCATTGAATTCTAGATTCAAGGTGTTGTTGTTGATCTGCATGATGAACCTGTTAGCACTCTCAGTGTTACCTTTCCAAATTAAAAAGACATCATCGATATACCTCAGCCAGGTGATGATGTTGTCCTGCCAGGCCTTGTTATGTACTCCCTTGAGGACCTGTTCCTCCCACCACCCTACATGGAGACATGCGTAGCTGGGTGAGAAACAGGCTCCCATGGCTACTCCCCCTAAGCTGTTGGTACACTGCTTTGTTGAATAAAAAATAGTTATGTGTGAGACACCAGTGAATGAGCTTGAGGAGCATGGCATTATGATTATGGCATTGTATAGGTCTTTTATCTAGAAAGTGTTTGCAGGCATTCAACCCATCATTATGATGAATGCTAGTGTACAAAGACGTGATATCAAGTGAAATTAAAAGATAATCATTGTGCCATGGAATATCTCTAATTTTACACAGAAAGTCACTGGTATCCTTGATGTAAGAGGATTGACTGGAGACAATGTCTTGGAGAAAAAGTCCACATATTTTGATATGTTTTCACACATACTTTTTCTAGCCGAAATAATGGGGCGACCTGGAATTGGGAAGGAGTTTTTGTGAACCTTGGGAAGGAAATATAGGAAAGGCAAGACAGGTGATTCAGTACTGAGAAAAGCGGTTTCCTCCTTGCTCAGTAGTCCTTGCGTCCTGTAGCCATTTAGAAGTTTCCTTAATTCTTTGTTGCTACTAGCCACTTCTTTGTGATTAGATACTTTATAGCAGCCTTGATCCAATAGATGTCTGTTGGCCTCCTCGAGGTACAGCTGCCTTGGCCAAAGCCACGATATTACCCCCTTTATCAGACTTATTGATAATCACTTCATTTTCATTTTGAAGTTTGGTCATAAGTCTGTGATATTTAAGGTTTTGTTTATTGCGTCTGGCAGAGTTTCTTGCAGTCTTAAGGTGTAATGTTTTTAAGTTCATCAATAATCACATCATTATATACATCAATAGCATCTTTCGGCATCATTGGTGTAAAGGTAGAGTGTGGTTTAAAAGGACTAGGTATTCTTGTTTGTATTGTAATTCCTTCATTAAGGCAAAGTTGTTGTGTGTTGACGGGGGCGTCGGGGTTGCTAATTCAGTCATAGTGCGGATGACGGCAATATCAGCAACTGAAAGGGTAGCATCCGTTGGCGCTTTGCTTGAAACCATTTCCTGATCAGTTCTGGTGCCTTGCTTCCAATTTGAAGAATTTTTAGTAGTTTTAGTTTTCTGATAAATTTGAATACATCAATACGTGTGCTACTATAGTCAAAACTGCTCTCGGGGCAGAAGGTGAGGCCCAGCGAGAGAAGTTGTTTTTCTGCCTCAGTGAGATTGATACTGCTGAGGTTAATGATCGTTTTAGTGTCCGCATTTACTTGCGCCTCCAGTTTCCTCGCCTCTTGTTGTTTGATTGCGATTTTTCTGCATTGCCTTCTTTCACGCCGCCTGCGGTTCCTACGGTGCCTTGTTTCTTTGGCGGTCTCGGCCGCAGGGTTTGCCTCCGGTCGAAGACTAAAAAATTCATTTCGTCCCCCAGGCCAATGTCCGATGCACCGGCCTCATTTCTTCCTCGCCATCTTATATATATATATATATATGGTGAAAAAATGTAAAAAGAATTACCTGGCTATTTGGGACATTACTTGCACGTAGCGCGTTATGTGATCAAGGCCGCAGGTCGGTGGCCGAAACGTGTCATTTGGACCTTGTTCTGATGGAATAAATCTACACATTAACTGGAGTCTGTGCCCGTGTGTTTTTCCACAGCGGGGGAACCTGGGATCTCTCTGTGAATATATATATATTCATGGAAAAAACCAAAGGTTACAGAAACGTTATATTTAGGCTGACATTTCACTCATACAAAGCCAGAGAAATTCAGCCATTATAGTTAGCTGAGCTAACTATAACTCGCGCCCCTGCAATGCACTGCTGATGACGTCACATATTACATCACTCATGACATGGTCAGTGACATCACTGATGACATCTCATATGATATCACTGATGACATCACTGATGACATCATCCAGTGACTATGAGTATGTGTTTCTAAAAAGTTTATGAGTGTAATATATATATATATATTTGGTCACTCACAGTCACTGGATGATGTCATCAGTGATGTCATCAGTGATATCATGTGAGATGTCATACTCGAAGGAGTAAATAGAATGTCTCTGACCAAAAGTGATCGGAAAAGCTGACATGCCAATGGTGTTTGCACTCGAATATGTGTCACCAAAGTGCTGAGGTCAAAGATATGTGCTTGGGGCTGTCAAATGACACCAATGACATAGAAGTGCAGAATATGAGGAAAAGGAGTGCTCTAGTGTGAAAAATATCAAGATAGAAAAACGAACTTATATTCGAGTCTAGCATAAACGCAAAGTTGATACTGAAAATAAGTACCTAGTCGGATGTCGAGAGGTTCCAGGCGGAACATACAGTGTAAGGTACAATATAAAAATCAGAGTC
Source organism: Calotriton arnoldi (assembly GCA_963921515.1). Lineage (NCBI taxonomy): Eukaryota > Metazoa > Chordata > Amphibia > Caudata > Salamandridae > Calotriton > Calotriton arnoldi. Next base: position 190,354 of record CAWUFW010015607.1, on the reverse strand, counting down.
TTCCTAGAGCAACACATTAGATGCTAATAGAAATGCATACAACATCAAACGGAAATCTGTGCACATATAGCTGCTTGAATGCAGAGTTTCAGATAACAGAACAAAGGAATATCAACACAGGAATGTACAATACGCTGTCACATGAAGGCAAATCTGTGCACATATGGCTGCTCGAATGCAGAGATTTAAATAACTGAACAAAGGAATAAACAATGCAAGAATGTACACTGCGCTAACACAAGAAGGAAAACAGGAACAAACATTACAGTTATGAAGCGGTGTTTATAGATAGTTGTACAAATCCTCACTGATATTCAGGCCAGACTGGAACGTGTCTCCAATTGTCTAAGCCTTTTCTCATGGTTACCCCCGCGTCTAAGTGTAGGTACACTGTCAATGACAAAATACCTGAGGTGTTTGAGGTTGTTGTTATGAACCTCCTTGAAATGCCTGGCTACTTGATATGCAGGGTCATTGTTAATGATAGCCCTCAAGTGCTGTAAGATTTTCAAGTGGACTTGAAGTTTGGTGCTACCCACATATCTGAGGACACAACTGCACAGTAATGCTTATACTGCAAACTCAGTTCTGCAAGTGTATCTACTCTTGATTGTAATAGGTTCAGTGCGGAAAGTGGCGGTGACTTAAGTGGTGTTGATATCAAACCTACAAGCTCTACAGGTGCTGCATTTAAAGAAACCTTTAATGTCCGAGAGCCAATTAAATTTAACACTGACTTCAGGGCTTCTCTTGACCAACGCATCCCTCATGGAAAATGCACGACAGTACGTGATCGTAGGCCGCTTGGCAACTATGGGGCCTAGGACAGGGTCAGTCAAAATGATGCGCCATTGTTTGTTAATAATGGATCTAATGGCATGTTCTTCCTTGCTGTAAGTAATGACTAATCGGGTGTCAACCGTCTCATTCTCATTGGCATTAGGAATGGTACCGGTGTTGCTTTGTTCGTTGCCCAGTCTGCCTGTCAAGAGTTGTTCCCTAGGTATGGTGTTGGCTCGGGTTCTAGCTCTATTAATTATGTGTTCAGAATACCCACGTGCTGCAAATCTAAGGTGGGTGTCCTTTTGGCACTGTTCGCGGTCACTGTCAGAACTACAAATCCTACGGAGCAATAGCATTTCACCATAGGGGATGCTAGCTATGAGGTGCCTGGGATGAAAGCTAGATGCATGCAGTGTGGAATTCCCAGCAGTGGATTTGCGGTGTAGCTTGGAATGGAGTGTATCCTTCTCTATGTAGATAGTGACATCTAGAAATTATATGGAGGTGGTGCTGATGTTAGCGTTGAATTCAAGATTGAAATCAATAACATTTAGAGCAGAAATAAACAATAGTGCACTCTCCCTAGTGCCATTCCAAATAACAAAAACATCATCGATGTATCGGAGCCATGAGACTATATGTGCACTCCAGGCTGCATGATGCACCACCTTGAGAACATGCTCCTCCCACCAGCCCACATGAAGACATGCGTAGCTAGGGAAGAAGCAGGCTCCCATTGTGACACCACTGCTGATAGATTTCCCTGTCAAACATGAAGAAGTTATTATTCAGGCACCACTCTATCATGAATAAAATCAGCTTGTTATGTTTATAGCAGTGTATTGGCTTGTCCTTAAGGAACTGTTCACAAGCTCTCAACCCATCACAATGCTTGATACTGATGTACAGGGAGGTAATGTCCATTGACATCAGTATGTAGTTGTTAGACCATGGGATATCCTTGATTTTGAGCAGAAAGTTGCTCGTGTCACGTAGGTATGACGGTAGCTGTGTGACAAACTCCTGCAGGAAGTAATCCACGTATTTTGACATGTTTTCACATAAGCTATTGCAGGCTGAAATGATCGGACGTCTAGGGACCGGTGATGTACCCTTGTGCACTTTTTGAAGAAATTATGACACCGGGAGCACTGGTGTTTCATTACTGAGGAAAATAAATTTGTCTTTAGTCAAAAGTCCTTCTGATTTGTAGTAATTCAGTTTCCTTTTCAATTCTTTGCTCTTAGTTGTTACTTCCCTTATGTTTGATCTCCTGTAGCAGGTATCATCATTCAGGTGTCTATGTGCCTCTTCAAGATATAGGGGTCTGGGCCACAGCACAATATTACCACCCTTGTCAGATTTGTTGATCACAACCTGATTGTTCTTTTGTAGCTTCTTGATTAAATCAAAATATAGCTTGATACGATGGTGATATCTGTGTTGCCTCCGAGTGCTTTTGTGATGTAATTCCTCAATGATGACATTGTTGAAAGTATCGATAGCATCTCTGGGCATCATTGGGGTAAAAGTAGACTGACGTTTAAAGGGACTACCAATGGCTTTGGAAATATCGATGCCTTTTTCACGTAGGATGTGCTGAGTGGAAGAAGACTGTGACATGGATTCAAGTTCATGTAGAGTCCGAATAGTGGGAATGTCAGATACCACCAGATTACTTCCAGCTTGTGGTGGTAAAGAGGAAGGGAGAGAGGTAACCGTGCTGGTGTGTTTAAGTTTAAAGAATTTGATCAGTTTTAACTTTCTGATGAATTTAAAAATATCAATGCGAGTCCTGCTGTAGTTGAAACTACCTTCCCGGGCAGAAAGTTAGACCAAGGGAAAGGAGTTGAATCTCTGCTTTACTGAGAGTTAGATCTGTGAGGTTCACTATAGTGTTGGAATTTAAGTTTGCTTCCGCCTCCTGCTGCTCTTTATTCTGTTGTTTGCCATTGGATTGCCTGCATTTTCTCCTTTCCTGTCTCTTTTGGTTTAGTTGGTGCCTTGTTTCTTGGGCAGTCATGGACGCAAGGTTTGTTGTCAATCCAACCGTAAAAAATCCAATTCTTCAGCGAGAGTAAAGTTACACATAGCTGTCTCGCTACGTTCAGGACAGCCTCTCCCGTCTTCCGAGTCGGTTCCACTCTCCAAAGCTGAGCTTAAGTCAGATGTAGAAGCTGTATTAGCCTCCTGAATAGTCGCTCCGTCCCCTGAGCTACCATACCAGGTTTATTCAATTTGTACCTCTTTGCTGTGTCATACTTTCTGGCAAAGGTAAAAATTTGACCTGATTCATAGTCAACCTTGTCCAGGGCAAACTTGAATGCTTTCCTTGTCTTTATTGTTTCTTCCAGTTTTTTTAATCTTGCTGTATTATCATCTCGTCCCTTGGCAATGAAATCCTTTTTCTCCAATTTTTCAAGCTCACAGTTAATGCGTTCAATTTCCTTCATGGTAGCAATGCGATCAATTTCAGCATATTTGAATAAGATAACAATTAATCTCATTGAGGCATCAAGATTGCTCTCTGCTCATTCTTTGAGCATTAAGGGGTTAGGGTTTTCAAAGCTGGGGGTCAGCATGATTTTCAGTCCGCGTGGAACCCGCCCCACATCGCAGTATTTTTGCAAAGATTTACCCTCCCACCATTTCGTTAGTTCTGTTTTCATGTGCTTTTCCAAAGATTTGAGTAATGCTTTATAGTCCTTGTTGCAAGTGCTCTGGGTCAGACCAGTAGCACTTGTTTGGTTATGGACATCCGGCAAATTCTCAAACAGTGCTTCTGTATCTGCCTCACGCTCACGTAGCGTATCAATGGACATGTTCAATGTTAATCAGAAATACAGGGTTGTGAAACTGACAGCAGTAGCCTGTGCTCGTTGTCAGTACAACAACACACACCTCTCCAGACCTGACACTCACAATGCTTCTTGTTGACTCACCGCCAGGCTACGAGATGACACACGTGTCCTCCGACTCGCGCTGCACCTCCACCACGACAGCTGTAGATGAAGTCCTAGTTGAGGCAGGGGGCAATGACTAGTCCTTTCTCCTTCTGGAAAATCCACTCGCTCACGGCTGCAAATAGTCACGGTCGCCCAAAATTTTGTGAAGAGGGGGTCTGTGGCGCGGATACAGCCGAAATATCACAGAGAGATCCCAGGTTCCCCCGCTGTGGAAAAACACATGGCCACAGGCTCCAGTTAATGTGTAGATTTATTCCATCAGAACAAGGTCCAAATGGTGCGTTTCGGCGTTGATCACATAACACGTTACATAACGCCAGTAGATACTTACAGTTAGCACCTTGCTTCTATTCAAAAAGCGTTTTTTCTTTTGCCAATATCTTTGGCGCCGGTTGACGAATCTTTGCAAAATTTTCAAAACTAATGGCCCGCTCCAGTCAGCTCCAGTCTTGAACGTTTCAGGGTGATTCGTCAAGCGCAGGGCTGAGAAAAAAGGGGGGTCCCAAAACGCGTTTTCTCCAATTTCCATAGGAAACTTTTGTCGCGGCTACATCCCGAACTGATGAACGGAGTTACGCCAAATTTGGCAGAGAGGTAGCTCTTGGTCCAGAGTGCGCTCTTTGCTTTAAATGGTGTAAATCCATTTAGTAGTTCGTGAGAAAGTTATATACAAAGAAATATTAGTATCTGGTGACCGCGGTGGATCCCCGAACCCTCCCGATCACGTGCTGACTTCTGATTGGCGGCCAACACTTCAAACCAGGAAGTGTTGGCAGCCATCTTGTGACTCGGAGACCAAGTCACAAGAAAAAAGGTAAAATAAGAAGAAAAGGGGGCAGGGTAGAAACACCCTGACCCTTAGGGCTGCTCAGGGAGTCCCACAGGGACCAGAGGGCCCAAAAAGCATTTTTAAAAGAATTTGGCAGGATTCGTGTAGGGTCCGTGAATCTGGCCAAAAATGTCAAAAATCTTCCGCACTTCGTTTTCTTGAAGCCCCCGGGTGGGCAGGTCCCCGGGACATTACAAAATTGGGTTGCAGAGGCCCTGTGGGGCCCTCGCAGCCTGGGGGACCGCCACCTCCATGGGGCATTGCTCATTTAAATGTGGGGGGCATGCGGCACCCTTCAGCCTCGGGGACCGCCACCTCCCTGGGGCTTTATTTTAATTAAAAAAATGGGGGCTTTAATTATTAGATGGGGGCATGCAGCCCCCGACAGCCCTGGGGACCGCCACCTCCCCGGGGCTCTGCTTTTAAAAAATATGTAGTGTGGGGGTTCTCGAGTCCCCCCACACATCCCAGGGACCACCACCTCCCAGGAGCATACATAAATAATTAAGTGCGGAGGTCTGTTGCGGACCCCCGGCCCCGGGGACCACTGCCTCCCCAGGGCTTTACACACGAAGGGAGTGGGGCCACGCGGCCCCCCTCCAGGAGCCTTTCATGGGCCTGGGGACTGCCATTCCCCAGGCCCAGCTTCAACAATGTCCCGGGGTGCCCACCTCTGGGACATTGCAGTTTGCAAAGCAAACAGTGTACTCACTTTGAACAAGAGAGAGCACTTTGCACTTGCTTGTTCAAAGCTAGTACACTTTGATTTTAACCCCCAGGGAGCTGCATGTTAGCAGCTCCCTGGGGGTAAAAAGCAATGCCGGCCCCCGCAGGAGGCGGCAGCTGGCCGGGTCCGCTGGGGCCTTCAGACGCAGCCCCACGGTCCCTTTAAAGATAGCCATGCCCCGGGGGATGGGGTCCCCGGGGCCAAAAATGGCCCGGGAAGGGGGCCACATAGCCCCCTCCTTGAAAATGACATTCTTTTTTTGTTTAAAAAGGCCAAGCCCTGGGGGATGGGGTCCCCACGGTCAAAATCGGCCTGGGGAGGGGGGCCTCCGATTTAAAAAATAAAATAAATAAAGGCCTATATATTTTTTAAATTGGCTCCAAAAGGATAAGGGGAAGGGGGGCCACAGAGCAGCCCCTTCCTAAAATAAAAAAAAATAAAAAGGAAGCCCCGCAACTCCTGGAAGCCCCGCCCCCTTTCATCACTACTCTTTAAACGCATCTCCTGGTGCGTTCTAGGTTGGGGATGAAGTCCCCTTCCCTACTGAGGGTCCTTAGGGGCCAACTAGCCCACCTCTTACCTCCAGTAAGCCCCACACAGTGGGATTGCTGAGAGTTAGTTGGAGGCCACGCCCCTTTTCCCACCAGTCTGCAAACACGCCTTTTGGCGCACTGCTGGTAGGGCGATGAGGTCCCCTTGCGTCCTGAGGGCTTCAGGACTAAAGTGGACTTTATCGTCCAAGCAGAAGTGTGACAGGAGGCGCAATTGCAGAGGGGTGTAAAATCGGGGCATGGCCTCTGACTACCTCTCAGCAATCCAGCTGTGTGGGGCTTACTGGAGGTAACAGGAGGGCTAGTTGGCCCCAAGGGACCATCAAGAGGTAAGGGGACTTCATCCCCCAACCTAGAGCGCGCCAGGAGGTGTGTTTGCAGAGTGGTGGAGAAAGGGGGTATGGCCTGCAACCACCTCTCAGCAATCCCACTGTGTGGGGCTTACTGGAGGTAACAGGTAGGCTAGTTGGCCCCTAAGGACCCCCAGCAGCGAAGGGGACTTCAATCCCCATCCAAGAGCGCACCAGGGAGCGCGTTTGCAAAGTGAAGGGCAAATGGGGCGTGTCCTTGCTATGATAATTTAGCAATCCTGCTGTGTGGGACTTACTGGAGGTAACAGGAGGGGTAGTTGGCCCCCAAGGATGTCCTTGGGGGCCAACTACCCCTCCTGTTACCTCCAGTAAGTCCCACACATTGGGATTGCTAAGAGGTCTTTGAAGGCCACGCCCCCTTTCACCATCACTCTGCAAACGCACCTCCTGGAACACTACTGGTTGGAGGATGAAGTCCACTTTACTCTTGAGAGACTTTTGGGGCCAAGAAGCCCTCCTGGTACCTCCTGTAAGTCCTATGCAGCAGAATTCCTAAGCGCTGGTCGGAGGCACAGCTCCCTTTCTCCAGCACTCTGCAAACGCGACTACTAGTTAAAGAAGCAATGCAATAGGTCTCGCATTTGCGAGCGTTAGAGCTATTGGCGTTGTAAATGTAAAAGTTTTTACTAATGTTTTTTGGAGTGGAGTGGATGTACGCTGTGAGTAGTGAAATTATGTGGTATGTTGTGCAGTGAAATTATGTGGATAGAAAGTATGTGGTATTTAGTGTACAGGGATTATGTAGAGTGGGATTATGTGTTATGGACAGTAATTATGTGGTATGGTAGTCTGTGTTGTGGAGTGGTAACCTCAGGTTTAGTCTGCCTCGTTTCCATAGACGCTAAACTATAAAGTCAATGGGACAAAAAAAAAGAAGGAACAACTGTGGAGCACTTCTGGACCTAGTCGGAGGTATGAGCAGGGCCACTGGAATTATGCGACTGTTCAGCTGCACCGACTTTCGCATAAATATACATTTTCTGCATTTGCCACATAATCCATCATCTGCTGCATAATGTGTAGATTTGAACAAAAAAAACTTGTTTCTAGCTCAAATGTTACCAAAAATGCAGTGACAAGTGTTACAGCGTGGTGGAAGGCCCTTTGCAAAACTGGAATGGTCACCTGAAACTTATTGCTAAATGTGGGTATTAAATTGGTACTAATGGTGCACAAACCAATCTTCCTTCTTTCTGTGCCTCACTCTCACGCACGCCCTGGTCACCAGCAGACTCGACTACGGCAATGCACTCTACGCTGGAATAAACAAAAACCTCACCCGCAAGCTACAGAACATCCAGAACGCCACCGCAAGACTGGTCCTCAACCTGCCAAAACACTGCCACATCTACCAGCACCTGCACACACTCCACTGGCTCTCTGTCGAGGCGAGAATCACCTTCAAGATGCTCACCCACGCACACAAGGCCCTCCACGGCACCGGACCAGCATACCTGAACAGCCGACTCAAATTCCACGCACCCCAAAGGACCCTACGATCAGCCCAGCTCTCCTACTCCGTGGTCCCCTGCACCAGAAAGACCAGATCGGGAGGCCACTCCTCCTTCCTCACGGCCAAAGCATGGAACGCCCTTCCGCTCCACCTCAGACAGACAACATCGTTCCCCATCTTCGCAAGAAACCTCAAAACCTGGCTCTTCGACAGACCCCCTCCTTGATGGAATGGAACCTGCACCCCCCTCACCCCAGCGCCTTGAGACCCTTATGGGTGAGTAGTCGTGCTTTAACAAACCCCTGATTGATTGATTTATTGCCTCTTTTGCCTCTTTCTGCATTTCTCTTGCTTCTTTCTGCACCTTTCTTCTTTTTTCTGCACTTCTCTTGCCTCTTTCTGCACATCTTTTCCACTTTCTGCACTTCCCTTCTTTCTGCACCTGTCGCTTCTTTCTGCACCTCTCTTGCTTCTTTCTTCTGCACCTCTTGCTTCTTTCTGCACTTCTCTTGCCTCTTTCTGTACCCTCTTTCTGTACCTCTCTTGCCTCTTTCCACACCTCTCTTGCCTCTTTTTGCACTTCTCTTGCCTCTTTGTGCACCTCACTCTCTTCTTTCTGCACCTCTCTTACCTCTTTCCCTAATTCTCTTGCCTCTTTCTGATCCCCTCTTCCCTCTTTCTGCACCCCTTTTCCTTCTTTCTGCATGTGTCTTGCCTCTTTCTGCACCTCTCTTTCCTCTTTCCGCACCTCTGTTGCTTCTTTCTGCACTTCTCTTGCCTCTCAGTGCACCCCTCTTGCCTATTTCTGCACCTCTGTTGCTTCCTTCTGCACTTCTCTTGTTTCTTTCTGCACCTCTCTTGCCAGTTTCTGCAAATCTCTTGCCTCATTCTGCAGTTCTCTTTCCTTCTTCTGCACCTCTGTTGCTTCTTTCTGCACTTCTCTTCCCTCTTTCTGCTCCTCTCTTGCCTCCTTCTGCACCCCGGTTCCCTCTTTCTGCACCTCTCTTTCCTGTTTCTGCACCTCTCTTGCCACTTTGTGCAGTTCTCTTGCCACTTTCTGCAACTATTTTGCTTCACTCTGCACTTCTGTTGCTTCTTTCTGCACTTCTCTTGCTTCTTCCTGTACCTCTCTTGCTTCTTTCTGCACCCTGCTTGCCTCTTTCTGCTCCTCTTTTGAGTCTTTCTGCACTTCTCTTGTGTCTTTCTGCACCTCTCTTGCTTCTTTCTGCACCCCTATTGCCTCTTTCTATAGCCCTCTTCCCTCTTTCTGCACCTCTCTTGCCTATTTCTGCACCTCTCTTGCCTCTTTCTGCACTTCTCTTGCCTCTTTCTGCACCTCTGTTGCATCTTTTTGCACTTCTATTTCCTCTTTCTGCATTTCTGTTGCTTCTTTCTGCACTTTTCTTGCCTCTTTCTACATTTCTGTTGCTTCTTTCTGTACTTCTCTGGCCTCTTTCTGCGCCCCTCGTACCTCTTTCTGCACCTCTATTGCTTCTTTCTGCACTTCTCTTGCTTCTTTCAGGACCTTTCTAGCTTCGTACTGTACCCCTGTTGCCTCTTTCTGCACCCTCTTCCCTCTTTCTGCATCTCTCGTGCTTCTTTCAGCACCTCTCGTGCCTCTTTCTTCACTTCTCTTGTCTCTTTCTACACCTCTGTAGCTTCTTTCTGTACTTCTGTTGCTTCTTTCTGCACTTCTCTTGCCTCTTGCTACACCCCTTTTCCCTCTTTCTGTACCTCTCCTGCCTCTTTCTGCACTTCTCTTGCTTCTTACTGCAACCACTCTTCTTTCTGTACCTCTCTTGCCTCTTTCTCCACTTCTTTTGCCTGTTTCCACACCTCTGTTGCTTCTTTCTGCACTTCTCTTGCCTCTTTTTGCACCTCACTCTCTTCCTTCTGCACCTCTCTTGCCTCTTTCTGCACTTCTCTTGCCTCTTTGTGCACCTCACTCTCTTCTTTCTGCATCTCTCTGGCTTCTTTCTGTACTTCTCTTGCATCTTTCTTCACTTCTCTCGCTTCTTTCTGTACTTCTCTTGCCTCTTTCTGCATCTCTCTTGTCCTTTTCTGCACCTCACTTGCTTCTTTCTGCACTTCTCTTCCCTCTTTCTGCTCCTCTCGTGCCTCCTTCTGCACCCTGGTTCCCTCTTTCTGCACCTCTCTTTCCTGTTTCTGCACCTCTCTTGCCACTTTGAGCAGTTCTCTTGCCACTTTCTGCAACTATGTTGCTTCATTCTGCACTTCTGTTGCTTCTTTATGCACTTCTCTTGCTTCTTCCTGTACCTCTCTTGCTTCTTTCTGCACCCTGCTTGCCTCTTTCTGCTCCTCTTTTGATTCTTTCTGCACTTCTCTTGTGTCTTTCTGCACCTCTCTTGCTTCTTTCTACCCCTATTGCCTCTTTCTATAGCCCTCTTCCCTCTTTCTGCACCTCTCTTGCCTATTTCTGCACCTCTCTTGCCTCTTTCTGCACTTCTCTTGCCTCTTTCTGCACCTCTGTTGCTTCTTTTTGCACTTCTATTTCCTCTTTCTGCATTTCTGTTGCTTCTTTCTGCACTTTTCTTGCCTCTTTCTACATTTCTGTTGCTTCTTTCTGTACTTCTCTGGCCTCTTTCTGCGCCCCTCGTACCTCTTTCTGCACCTCTATTGCTTCTTTCTGCACTTCTCTTGCTTCTTTGAGGACCTTTCTAGCTTCGTACTGCACCCCTGTTGCCTCTTTCTGCACCCTCTTCCCTCTTTCTGCATCTCTCGTGCTTCTTTCAGCACCTCTCATGCCTCTTTCTGCACTTCTCTTGCCTCTTTCTACACCTCTGTAGCTTCTTTCTGCACTTCTGTTGCTTCTTTCTGCACTTCTCTTGCCTCTTGCTGCACCCCTTTTCCCTCTTTCTGTACCTCTCCTGCCTCTTTCTGCACTTCTCTTGCTTCTTACTGCACCCACTCTTCTTTCAGTACCTCTCTTGCCTCTTTCTGCACTTCTCTTGCCTGTTTCCACACCTCTGTTGCTTCTTTCTGCACTTCTCTTGCCTCTTTCTGCACCTCACTCTCTTCCTTCTGCACCTCTCTTGCCTCTTTCTGCACTTCTCTTGCCTCTTTGTGCACCTCACTCTCTTCTTTCTGCATCTCTCTGGCTTCTTTCTGTACTTCTCTTGCATCTTTCTTCACTTCTCTTGCTTCTTTATGTACTTCTCTTGCCTCTTTCTGCATCTCTCTTGCCCCTTTCTGCACCTCACTTGCTTCTTTCTGCACTTCTCTTCCCTCTTTCTGCTCCTCTCTTGCCTCTTTCTGCACCCCAGTTTCCTCTTTCTGCACCTCTCTTTCCTGTTTCTGCATCTCTCTTGCTGCTTTGTGCAATTCTCTTGCCACTTTCTGCAACTATTCTGCTTCATTCTGCACTTCTGTTGCTTCTTTCTGCACTTCTCTTGCTTCTTCCTGTACTTCTGTTGCTTCTTTCTGCACCCCTCTTGCCTCTTTATGCTCCTCTTTTGATTCTTTCTGCACTTCTCTGGTGTCTTTCTGCACCTCTCTTGCTTCTTTCTACACCCCTTTTGCCTCTTTCTATACCCCTCTTCACTCTTTCTGCACCTCTCTTGCTTATTTCTGCACCTCTCTTGCCTCTTTCTACACTTCTCTTGCCTCTTTCTGCACCTTTGTTGCTTCTTTTTGCACTTCTATTTCCTCTTTCTGCATTTCTGTTGCTTCTTCCTGTACTTCTCTGGCCTCTTTCTGCGCCCCTCGTACCTCTTTCTGCACCTCTATTGCTTCTTTCTTAACTTCTCTAGCTTCTTTCAGGACCTTTCTAGCTTCGTACTGCACCCCTGTTGCCTCTTTCTTCACCCTCTTCCCTCTTTCTGCATCTCTCGTGCTTCTTTCAGCACCTCTCGTGCCTCTTTCTGCACTTCTCTTGTCTCTTTCTAAACCTCTGTAGCTTCTTTCTGCACTTCTGTTGCTTCTTTCTGCACTTCTCTTGCCTCTTGCTGCACCACTTTTCCCTCTTTCTGTACCTCTCCTGCCTCTTTCTGCACTACTCTTGCTTCTTACTGCACCTACTCTTCTTTCTGTACCTCTCTTGCCTCTTTCTGCACTTCTCTTGCCTGTTTCCACACCTCTGTTGCTTCTTTCTGCACTTCTCTTGCCTCTTTTTGCACCTCACTCTCTTCCTTCTGCACCTCTCTTGCCTCTTTCTGCACTTCTCTTGCCTCTTTGTGCACCTCACTCTCTTCTTTCTGCATCTCTCTGGCTTCTTTCTGTACTTCTCTTGCATCTTTCTTCACTTCTCTTGCTTCTTTCTGTACTTCTCTTGCCTCTTTCTGCATCTCTCTTGCCCCTTTCTGCACCTCACTTGCTTCTTTCTGCACTTCTCTTCCCTCTTTCTGCTCCTCTCTTGCCTCTTTCTGCACCCCAGTTTCCTCTTTCTGCACCTCTCTTTCCTGTTTCTGCATCTCTCTTGCTGCTTTGTGCAATTCTCTTGCCACTTTCTGCAACTATTCTGCTTCATTCTGCACTTCTGTTGCTTCTTTCTGCACTTCTCTTGCTTCTTCCTGTACTTCTCTTGCTTCTTTCTGCACCCATCTTGCCTCTTTATGCTCCTCTTTTGATTCTTTCTGCACTTCTCTGGTGTCTTTCTGCACCTCTCTTGCTTCTTTCTACACCCCTTTTGCCTCTTTCTATACCCCTCTTCACTCTTTCTGCACCTCTCTTGCCTATTTCTGCACCTCTCTTGCCTCTTTCTGCACTTCTCTTGCCTCTTTCTGCACCTCTGTTGCTTCTTTTTGCACTTCTATTTCCTCTTTCTGCATTTCTGTTGCTTCTTTCTGCACTTTTCTTGCATCTTTCTACATTTCTGTACTTCTCTGGCCTCTTTCTGCACCCCTCGTACTTCTTTCTGCACCTCTATTGCTTCTTTCTGCACTTCTCTTGCTTCTTTCAGGACCTCTCTAGCTTCGTACTGCACCCTGCTGCCTTTTCTGCACCCTCTTCCCTCTGCATCTCTCGTGCTTCTTTCAGCACCTCTCTTGCCTCTTTCTGCACTTCTCTTGCCTCTTTCTACACCTCTGTAGCTTCTTTCTGCACTTCTGTTGCTTCTTTCTGCACTTCTCTTGCCTCTTCCTGCACCCATTTTCCCTCTTTCTGTACCTCTCCTGCCTCTTTCTGCACTTCTCTTGCTTCTTACTGCACCCACTCTTCTCTCTGTACCTCTCTTGCCTCTTTCTGCACTTCTCTTGCCTGTTTCCACACCTCTGTTGCTTCTTTCTGCACTTCTCTTGCCTCTTTCTGCACCTCACTTCTTCCTACTGCACCTCTCTTGCCTCTTTCTGCACCCAGTTTCCTCTTTCTGCACCTCTCTTTCCTGTTTCTGCATCTCTCTTGCTGCTTTGTGCAATTCTCTTGCCACTTTCTGCAACTATTCTGCTTCATTCTGCACTTCTGTTGCTTCTTTCTGCACTTCTGTTGCTTCTTCCTGTACTTCTCTTGCTTCTTTCTGCACCCATCTTGCTTCTTTATGCTCCTCTTTTGATTCTTTCTGCACTTCTCTGGTGTCTTTCTGCACCTCTCTTGCTTCTTTCTACACCCCTTTTGCCTCTTTCTATACCCCTCTTCACTCTTTCTGCACCTCTCTTGCCTATTTCTGCACCTCTCTTGCCTCTTTCTGCACTTCTCTTGCCTCTTTCTGCACCTCTGTTACTTCTTTTTGAACTTCTATTTCCTCTTTCTGCATTTCTGTTGCTTCTTTCTGCACTTTTCTTGCCTCTTTCTACATTTCTGTTGCTTCTTTCTGTACTTCTCTGGCCTCTTTCTGCGCCCCTCAGACCTCTTTCTGCACTTCTATTGCTTCTTTCTGCACTTCTCTTGCTTCTTTCAGGACCTTTCTAGCTTTGTACTGCACCCCTGTTGCCTCTTTCTGCACCTCTTCCTCTTCTGCATCTCTCGTGCTTCTTTCAGCACCTCTCGTGCCTTTTTCTGCACTTCTCTTGTCTCTTTCTACACCTCTGTAGCTTCTTTCTGCACTTCTGTTGCTTCTTTCTGCACTTGTCTTGCCTCTTCCTGCACCCCTTTTCCCTCTTTCTGTACCTCTCTTGCCTCTTTCTGCACTTCTCTTGCCTGTTTCCACACCTCTGTTGCTTCTTTCTGCACTTCTCTTGCCTCTTTTTGCACCTCACTCTCTTCCTTCTGCACCTCTCTTTCCTGTTTCTGCATCTCTCTTGCTGCTTTGTGCAATTCTCTTGCCACTTTCTGCAACTATTCTGCTTCATTCTGCACTTCTGCTTGCTTCTTTCTGCACTTATCTTGCTTCTTCCTGTACTTATCTTGCTTCTTTCTGCACCTCTCTTGCCTCTTTCTATGCTCCTCTTTGTGACTTCTATCTGCACTTCTCTTGCTTCTTCCTGTACTTCTCTTGCTTCTTTCTGCACCCCTCTTGCCTCTTTATGCTCCTCTTTTGATTCTTTCTGCACTTCTCTGGTGTCTTTCTGCACCTCTCTTGCTTCTTTCTACACCCCTTTTGCCTCTTTCTATACCCCTCTTCACTCTTTCTGCACCTCTCTTGCCTATTTCTGCACCTCTCTTGCCTCTTTCTGCACTTCTCTTGCCTCTTTCTGCACCTCTGTTGCTTCTTTTGCACTTCTATTTCCTCTTTCTGCATTTCTGTTGCTTCTTTCTGCACTTTTCTTGACTCTTTCTACATTTCTGTTGCTTCTTTCTGTACTTCTCTGGCCTCTTTCTGCGCCCCTCGTACCTCTTTCTGCACCTCTATTGCTTCTTTCTGCACTTCTCTTGCTTCTTTCAGGACCTTTCTAGCTTCGTACTGCACCCCTGTTGCCTCTTTCTGCACCCTCTTCCCTCTTTCTGCATCTCTCGTGCTTCTTTCAGCACCTCTCGTTCCTCTTTCTGCACTTCTCTTGCCTCTTTCTACACCTCTGTAGCTTCTTCCTGCACTTCTGTTGCTTCTTTGTGCACTTCTCTTGCCTCTTCCTGCACCCTTTTCCCTCTTTCTGTACCTCTCCTGCCTCTTTCTGCACTTCTCTTGCTTCTTACTGCACCCACTCTTCTTTCTGTACCTCTCTTGCCTCTTTCTGCACTTCTCTTGCCTGTTTCCACACCTCTGTTGCTTCTTTCTGCACTTCTCTTGCCTCTTTTTGCACCTCACTCTCTTCCTTCTGCACCTCTCTTGCCTCTTTCTGCACTTCTCTTGCCTCTTTGTGCACCTCACTCTCTTCTTTCTGCATCTCTCTGGCTTCTTTCTGTACTTCTCTTGCATCTTTCTTCACTTCTCTTGCTTCTTTCTGTACTTCTCTTGCCTCTTTCTGCATCTCTCTTGCCCCTTTCTGCACCTCACTTGCTTCTTTCTGCACTTCTCTTCCCTCTTTCTGCTCCTCTCTTGCCTCTTTCTGCACCCCAGTTTCCTCTTTCTGCACCTCTCTTTCCTGTTTCTGCATCTCTCTTGCTGCTTTGTGCAATTCTCTTGCCACTTTCTGCAACTATTCTGCTTCATTCTGCACTTCTGTTGCTTCTTTCTGCACTTCTGTTGCTTCTTCCTGTACTTCTCTTGCTTCTTTCTGCACCCCTCTTGCCTCTTTATGCTCCTCTTTTGATTCTTTCTGCACTTCTCTGGTGTCTTTCTGCACCTCTCTTGCTTCTTTCTACACCCCTTTTGCCTCTTTCTATACCCCTCTTCACTCTTTCTGCACCTCTCTTGCCTATTTCTGCACCTCTCTTGCCTCTTTCTGCACTTCTCTTGCCTCTTTCTGCACCTCTGTTGCTTCTTTCTGCACTTCTATTTCCTTCTTTTCTGCATTTCTGTTGCTTCTTTCTGCACTTTTCTTGCCTCTTTCTACATTTCTGTTGCTTCTTTCTGTACTTCTCTGGCCTCTTTCTGCGCCCCTCGTACCTCTTTCTGCACCTCTATTGCTTCTTTCTGCACTTCTCTTGCTTCTTTCAGGACCTTTCTAGCTTCGTACTGCACCCCTGTTGCCTCTTTCTGCACCCTCTTCCCTCTTTCTGCATCTCTCGTGCTTCTTTCAGCACCTCTCGTGCCTCTTTCTGCACTTCTCTTGTCTCTTTCTACACCTCTGTAGCTTCTTTCTGCACTTCTGTTGCTTCTTTCTGCACTTGTCTTGCCTCTTCCTGCACCCTTTTCCCTCTTTCTGTACCTCTCCTGCCTCTTTCTGCACTTCTCTTGCTTCTTACTGCACCCACTCTTCTTTCTGTACCTCTCTTGCCTCTTTCTGCACTTCTCTTGCCTGTTTCCACACCTCTGTTGCTTCTTTCTGCACTTCTCTTGCCTCTTTTTGCACCTCACTCTCTTCCTTCTGCACCTCTCTTGCCTCTTTCTGCACTTCTCTTGCCTCTTTGTGCACCTCACTCTCTTCTTTCTGCATCTTTCTGGCTTCTTTCTGTACTTCTCTTGCATCTTTCTTCACTTCTCTTGCTTCTTTCTGTACTTCTCTTGCCTCTTTCTGCATCTCTCTTGCCCCTTTCTGCACCTCACTTGCTTCTTTCTGCACTTCTCTTCCATCTTTCTGCTCCTCTCTTGCCTCTTTCTGCACCCCAGTGTCCTCTTTCTGCACCTCTCTTTCATGTTTCTGCATCTCTCTTGCTGCTTTGTGCAATTCTCTTGCCACTTTCTGCAACTATTCTGCTTCATTCTGCACTTCTGTTGCTTCTTTCTGCACTTCTGTTGCTTCTTCCTGTACTTCTCTTGCTTCTTTCTGCACCCCTCTTGCCTCTTTATGCTCCTCTTTTGATTCTTTCTGCACTTCTCTGGTGTCTTTCTGCACCTCTCTTGCTTCTTTCTACACCCCTTTTGCCTCTTTCTATACCCCTCTTCACTCTTTCTGCACCTCTCTTGCCTATTTCTGCACCTCTCTTGCCTCTTTCTGCACTTCTCTTGCCTCTTTCTGCACCTCTGTTGCTTCTTTCTGCACTTCTATTTCCTCTTTCCTCTTTCTGCACCTCTATTGCTTCTTTCTGCACTTCTCTTGCTTTTTTCAGGACCTTTCTAGCTTCGTACTGCACCCCTGTTGCCTCTTTCTGCACCCTCTTCCCTCTTTCTGCATCTCTCGTGCTTCTTTCAGCACCTCTCGTGCCTCTTTCTGCACTTCTCTTGTCTCTTTCTACACCTCTGTAGCTTCTTTCTGCACTTCTGTTGCTTCTTCCTGTACTTCTCTTGCTTCTTTCTGCACCCTGCTTGCCTCTTTCTGCTCCTCTTTTGATTCTTTCTGCACTTCTCTTGCTGTCTTTCTGCACCTCTCTTGCTTCTTTCTGCACCCTATTGCCTCTTTCTGTAGCTCTCTTGCCTCTTTCTGCACCTCTCTTGCCTATTTCTGCACCTCTCTTGCCTCTTTCTGCACTTCTCTTGCCTCTTTCTGCACCTCTGTTGCTTCTTTCTGCACTTCTATTTCCTCTTTCTGCATTCCTGTTGCTTCTTTCTGCACTTCTCTTGCCTCTTTCTACACTTCTGTTGCTTCTTTCTGTACTTCTCTGGCCTCTTTCTGCACCTCTCGTACCTCTTTCTGCACCTCTATTGCTTCTTTCTGCACTTCTCTTGCTTCTTTCAGGACCTTTCTAGCTTCGTACTGCACCTCTGTTGCCTCTTTCTGCACCCTCTTCCCTCTTTCTGCATCTCTCGTGCTTCTTTCAGCACCTCACTTGCTTCTTTCTGCACTTCTCTTCCCTCTTTCTGCTCCTCTCTTGCCTCTTTCTGCACCCCAGTTTCCTCTTTCTGCACCTCTCTTTCCTGTTTCTGCATCTCTCTTGCTGCTTTGTGCAATTCTCTTGCCACTTTCTGCAAATATTCTGCTTCATTCTGCACTTCTGTTGCTTCTTTCTGCAGTTCTGTTGCTTCTTTCTGCACTTCTCTTGCTTCTTTCTGCACCTCTCTTGCTTCTTTCTACACCCCTTTTGCCTCTTTCTATACCCCTCTTCACTCTTTCTGCACCTCTCTTGCCTATTTCTGCACCTCTCTTGCCTCTTTCTACACTTCTCTTGCCTCTTTCTGCACCTCTGTTGCTTCTTTTTGCACTTCTATTTCCTCTTTCTGCATTTCTGTTGCTTCTTTCTGCAATTTTCTTGCCTCTTTCTACATTTCTGTTGCTTCTTTCTGTACTTCTCTGGCCTCTTTCTGCGCCCCTCGTACCTCTTTCTGCACCTCTATTGCTTCTTTCTGCACTTCTCTTGCTTCTTTCAGGACCTTTCTAGCTTCGTACTGCACCCCTGTTGCCTCTTTCTTCACCCTCTTCCCTCTTTCTGCATCTCTCGTGCTTCTTTCAGCACCTCTCGTGCCTCTTTCTGCACTTCTCTTGTCTCTTTCTACACCTCTGTAGCTTCTTTCTGCACTTCTGTTGCTTCTTTCTGCACTTCTCTTGCCTCTTGCTGCACCACTTTTCCCTCTTTCTGTACCTCTCCTGCCTCTTTCTGCACTACTCTTGCTTCTTACTCCACCCACTCTTCTTTCTGTACCTCTCTTGCCTCTTTCTGCACTTCTCTTGCCTGTTTCCACACCTCTGTTGCTTCTTTCTGCACTTCTCTTGCCTCTTTTTGCACCTCACTCTCTTCCTTCTGCACCTCTCTTGCCTCTTTCTGCACTTCTCTTGCCTCTTTGTGCACCTCACTCTCTTCTTTCTGCATCTCTCTGGCTTCTTTCTGCTACTTCTCTTGCATCTTTCTTCACTTCTCTTGCTTCTTTCTGTACTTCTCTTGCCTCTTTCTGCATCTCTCTTGCCCCTTTCTGCACCTCACTTGCTTCTTTCTGCACTTCTCTTCCCTCTTTCTGCTCCTCTCTTGCCTCTTTCTGCACCCCAGTTTCCTCTTTCTGCACCTCTCTTTCCTGTTTCTGCATCTCTCTTGCTGCTTTGTGCAATTCTCTTGCCACTTTCTGCAACTATTCTGCTTCATTCTGCACTTCTGTTGCTTCTTTCTGCACTTCTCTTGCTTCTTCCTGTACTTCTCTTGCTTCTTTCTGCACCCTGCTTGCCTCTTTCTGCTCCTCTTTTGATTCTTTCTGCACTTCTCTTGTGTCTTTCTGCACCTCTCTTGCTTCTTTCTGCACCCCTATTGCCTCTTTCTATACCCTTCTTCACTCTTTCTGCACCTCTCTTGCCTATTTCTGCACCTCTCTTGCCTCTTTCTACACTTCTCTTGCCTCTTTCTGCACCTCTGTTGCTTCTTTTTGCACTTCTATTTCCTCTTTCTGCATTTCTGTTGCTTCTTTCTGCAATTTTCTTGCCTCTTTCTGCACCTCTATTGCTTCTTTCTGCACTTCTCTTGCTTCTTTCAGGACCTTTCTAGCTTCGTACTGCACCCCTGTTGCCTCTTTCTGCACCCTCTTCCCTCTTTCTGCATCTCTCGTGCTTCTTTCAGCACCTCTCTTGCCTCTTTCTGCACTTCTCTTGCCTCTTTCTACACCTCTGTAGCTTCTTTCTGCACTTCTGTTGCTTCTTTCTGCACTTCTCTTGCCTCTTGATGCACCCCTTTTCCTTCTTTCTGTACCTCTCCTTCCTCCTTCTGCACTTCTCTTGCTTCTTACTGCACCCACTCTTCTTTCTGTACCTCTCTTGCCTCTTTCTGCACTTCTCTTGCCTGTTTCCACACCTCTGTTGCTTCTTTCTGCACTTCTCTTGCCTCTTTTTGCACCTCACTCTCTTCTTTCTGCATCTCTCTTGCCTCTTTCTGTACTTCTCTTGCATCTTTCTTCACTTCTGTTGCTTCTTTCTGCACTTCTCTTGCCTCTTTCTGCTCCTCTCTTGCCTCTTTCTGCACCCCAGTTTCCTCTTTCTGCACCTCTCTTTCCTGTTTCTGCATCTCTCTTGCTGCTATGTGCAATTCTCTTGCCACTTTCTGCAACTATTCTGCTTCATTCTGCACTTCTGTTGCTTCTTTATGCACTTCTCTTGCTTCTTCCTGTACTTCTCTTGCTTCTTTCTACACCCCTCTTGCCTCTTTCTGCTCCTCTTTTAATTCTTTCTGCACTTCTCTTGTGTCTTTCTGCACCTCTCTTGCATCTTTCTACACCTCTTTTGCCTCTTTCTATACCCCTCTTCACTCTTTCTGCACCTCTCTTGCCTATTTCTGCACCTCTCTTGCCTCTTTCTACACTTCTCTTGCCTCTTTCTGCACCTCTGTTGCTTCTTTTTGCACTTCTATTTCCTCTTTCTGCATTTCTGTTGCTTCTTTCTGCACTTTTCTTGCCTCTTTCTACATTTCTGTTGCTTCTTTCTGTACTTCTCTGGCCTCTTTCTGCGCCCCTCAGACCTCTTTCTGCACCTCTATTGCTTCTTTCTGCACTTCTCTTGCTTCTTTCAGGACCTTTCTAGCTTCGTACTGCACCCCTGTTGCCTCTTTCTGCACCCTCTTCCCTCTTTCTGCATCTCTCGTGCTTCTTTCAGCACCTCTCGTGCCTTTTTCTGCACTTCTCTTGCCTCTTTCTACACCTCTGTAGCTTCTTTCTGCACTTCTGTTGCTTCTTTCTGCACTTGTCTTGCCTCTTCCTGCACCCCTTTTCCCTCTTTCTGTACCTCTCCTGCCTCTTTCTGCACTTCTCTTGCTTCTTACTGCACCCACTCTTCTTTCTGTACCTCTCTTGCCTCTTTCTGCACTTCTCTTGCCTGTTTCCACACCTCTGTTGCTTCTTTCTGCACTTCTCTTGCCTCTTTTTGCACCTCACTCTCTTCCTTCTGCACCTCTCTTGCCTCTTTCTGCACTTCTCTTGCCTCTTTGTGCACCTCACTCTCTTCTTTCTGCATCTCTCTGGCTTCTTTCTGTACTTCTCTTGCATCTTTCTTCACTTCTCTTGCTTCTTTCTGTACTTCTCTTGCCTCTTTCTGCATCTCTCTTGCCCCTTTCTGCACCTCACTTGCTTCTTTCTGCACTTCTCTTCCCTCTTTCTGCTCCTCTCTTGCCTCTTTCTGCACCCCAGTTTCCTCTTTCTGCACCTCTCTTTCATGTTTCTGCATCTCTCTTGCTTCTTTGTGCAATTCTCTTGCCACTTTCTGCAACTATTCTGCTTCATTCTGCACTTCTGTTGCTTCTTTCTGCACTTCTCTTGCTTCTTCCTGTACTTCTCTTGCTTCTTTCTGCACCCATCTTGCCTCTTTATGCTCCTCTTTTGATTCTTTCTGCACTTCTCTGGTGTCTTTCTGCACCTCTCTTGCTTCTTTCTATACCCCTCTTCACTCTTTCTGCACCTCTCTTGCCTATTTCTGCACCTCTCTTGCCTCTTTCTGCACTTCTCTTGCCTCTTTCTGCACCTCTGTTGCTTCTTTTTGCACTTCTATTTCCTCTTTCTGCATTTCTGTTGCTTCTTTCTGCACTTTTCTTGCCTCTTTCTACATTTCTGTTGCTTCTTTCTGTACTTCTCTGGCCTCTTTCTTCGCCCCTCGTACCTCTTTCTGCACCTCTATTGCTTCTTTTTGCACTTCTCTTGCTTCTTTCAGGACCTTTCTAGCTTCGTACTGCACCCCTGTTGCCTCTTTCTGCACCCTCTTCCCTCTTTCTGCATCTCTCGTGCTTCTTTCAGCACCTCTCGTGCCTCTTTCTGCACTTCTCTTGTCTCTTTCTACACCCCTGTAGCTTCTTTCTGCATGTCTGTTGCTTCTTTCTGCACTTCTCTTGCCTCTTCCTGCACCTGTTTTCCCTCTTTCTGTACCTCTCCTGCCTCTTTCTGCACTTCTCTTGCTTCTTACTGCACCCACTCTTCTTTCTGTACCTCTCTTGCCTCTTTCTGCACTTCTCTTGCCTGTTTCCACACCTCTGTTGCTTCTTTCTGCACTTCTCTTGCCTCTTTTTGCACCTCACTCTCTTCCTTCTGCACCTCTCTTGCCTCTTTCTGCACTTCTCTTGCCTCTTTGTGCACCTCACTCTCTTCTTTCTGCATCTCTCTGGCTTCTTTCTGTACTTCTCTTGCATCTTTCTTCACTTCTCTCGCTTCTTTCTGTACTTCTCTGGTGTCTTTCTGCACCTCTCTTGCTTCTTTCTGCACCCCTTTTGCCTCTTTCCATACCCCCCTTCACTCTTTCTGTACCTCTCTTGCCTATTTCTACACCTCTCTTGCCTCTTTCTGCACTTCTCTTGCCTCTTTCTACACCTCTGTTGCTTCTTTTTGCACTTCTATTTCCTCTTTCTGCATTTCTGTTGCTTCTTTCTGCACTTTTCTTGCCTCTTTCTACATTTCTGTTGCTTCTTTCTGTACTTCTCTGGCCTCTTTCTGCACCCCTCGTACCTCTTTCTGCACCTCTATTGCTTCTTTCTGCACTTCTCTTGCTTCTTTCAGGACCTTTCTAGCTTCGTACTGCATCCCTGTTGCCGCTTTCTGCACCCTCTTCCCGTTTTCTGCATCTCTCGTGCTTCTTTCAGCACCTCTCGTGCCTCTTTCTGCACTTCTCTTGTCTCTTTCTACACCTCTGTAGCTTCTTTCTGCACTTCTGTTGCTTCTTTCTGCACTTCTCTTGCCTCTTCCTGCACCCGTTTTCCCTCTTTCTGTTCCTCTCCTGCCTCTTTCTGCACTTCTCTTGCCTCTTTCTGCACCCACTCTCTTCTCTCTGCACCTCTCTTGCCTCTTTCTGCACTAATCTTGGCTGTTTCCACACCTCTGTTGCTTTTTTCTGCACTTCTCTTGACTCTTTTTGCACCTCACTCTCTTCCTTCTGCACCTCTCTTGCCTCTTTCTGCACCCCAGTTTCCTCTTTCTGCACCTCTCTTTCATGTTTCTGCATCTCTCTTGCTGCTTTGTGCAATTCTCTTGCCACTTTCTGCAACTATTCTGCTTCATTCTGCACTTCTGTTGCTTCTTTCTGCACTTCTCTTGCTTCTTCCTGTACTTCTCTTGCTTCTTTCTGCACCCATCTTGCCTCTTTCTGCTCCTCTTTTGATTCTTTCTGCACTTCTCTGGTGTCTTTCTGCACCTCTCTTGCTTCTTTCTACACCCCTTTTGCCTCTTTCTATACCCCTCTTCACTCTTTCTGCACCTCTCTTGCCTATTTCTGCACCTCTCTTGCCTCTTTCTGCACTTCTCTTGCCTCTTTCTGCACCTCTGTTGCTTCTTTTGAACTTCTATTTCCTCTTTCTGCATTTCTGTTGCTTCTTTCTGCACTTTTCTTGCCTCTTTCTACATTTCTGTTGCTTCTTTCTGTACTTCTCTGGCCTCTTTCTGCACCCCTAGTACCTCTCTCTGCACCTCTATTGCATCTTTCTGCACTTCTCTTGCTTCTTTCAGGACCTTTCTAGCTTCGTACTGCACCCCTGTTGCCTCTTTCTGCACCCTCTTCCCTCTTTCTGCATCTCTTGTGCTTCTTTCAGCACCTCTCGTGCCTTTTTCTGCACTTCTCTTGTCTCTTTCTACACCTCTGTAGCTTCTTTCTGCACTTCTGTTGCTTCTTTCTGCACTTGTCTTGCCTCTTCCTGCACCTTTTTTCCCTCTTTCTGTACCTCTCCTGCCTCTTTCTGCACTTCTCTTGCATCTTACTGCACCCACTCTTCTTTCTGTACCTCTCTTGCCTCTTTCTGCACTTCTCTTGCCTGTTTCCACACCTCTGTTGCTTCTTTCTGCACTTCTCTTGCCTCTTTTTGCACCTCACTCTCCTCCTTCTGCACCTCTCTTGCCTCTTTCTGCACTTCTCTTGCCTCTTTGTGCACCTCACTCTCTTCTTTCTGCATCTCTCTGGCTTCTTTCTGTACTTCTCTTGCATCTTTCTTCACTTCTCTCGCTTCTTTCTGTACTTCTCTTGCCTCTTTCTGCATCTCTCTTGCCCCTTTCTGCACCTCACTTGCTTCTTTCTGCACTTCTCTTCCCTCTTTCTGCTCCTCTCTTGCCTCTTTCTACACCCCAGTTTCCTCTTTCTGCACCTCTCTTTCCTGTTTCTGCATCTCTCTTGCTGCTTTGTGCAATTCTCTTGCCACTTTCTGCAACTATTCTGCTTCATTCTGCACTTCTGTTGCTTCTTTCTGCACTTCTCTTGCTACTTCCTGTACTTCTCTTGCTTCTTTCTGCACCCATCTTGCCTCTTTATGCTCCTCTTTTGATTCTTTCTGCACTTCTCTGGTGTCTTTCTGCACCTCTCTTGCTTCTTTCTACACCCCTTTTGCCTCTTTCTATACCCCTCTTCACTCTTTCTGCACCTCTCTTGCTTCTTTCAGCACCTCTCGTGCCTCTTTCTGCACTTCACTTGACTCTTTCTACACCTCTGTAGCTTCTTTCTGCACTTCTGTTGCTTCTTTCTGCACTTCTCTTGCCTCTTCCTGCACCCGTTTTCCTTCTTTCTGTACCTCTCCTGCCTCTTTCTGCGCTTCTCTTGCTTCTTACTGCACCCACTCTTCTCTCTGTACCTCTCTTGCCTCTTTCTGCACTTCTCTTGGCTGTTTCCACACCTCTGTTGCTTTTTTCTGCACTTCTCTTGCCTCTTTTTGCACCTCACTCTCTTCCTTCTGCACCTCTCTTGCCTCTTTCTGCACCCCAGTTTCCTCTTTCTGCACCTCTCTTTCATGTTTCTGCATCTCTCTTGCTGCTTTGTGCAATTCTCTTGCCACTTTCTGCAACTATTCTGCTTCATTCTGCACTTCTGTTGCTTCTTTCTGCACTTCTGTTGCTTCTTCCTGTACTTCTCTTGCTTCTTTCTGCACCCATCTTGCTTCTTTATGCTCCTCTTTTGATTCTTTCTGCACTTCTCTGGTGTCTTTCTGCACCTCTCTTGCTTCTTTCTACACCCCTTTTGCCTATTTCTGCACCCCTCTTCCCTCTTTCTGTACGTAACTTGCCTCTTTCTGCATCTCTCTTGTCTCTTTCTGCACTTCTCTTGCCTCTTTCTGCACCTCTGTTGCTTCTTTCTGCACTTCTATTTCCTCTTTCTGCATTTCTGTTGCTTCTTTCTGCACTTTTCTTGCCTCTTTCTACATTTCTGTTGCTTCTTTCTGTACTTCTCTGGCCTCTTTCTGCACACCTCAGACCTCTTTCTGCACCTCTATTGCTTCTTTCTGCACTTCTCTTGCTTCTTTCAGGACCTTTCTAGCTTCGTACTGCACCCCTGTTGCCTCTTTCTGCACCCTCTTCCCTCTTTCTGCATCTCTTGTGCTTCTTTCAGCACCTTTCCTGCCTCTTTCTGTACTTCTCTTGCCTCTTTCTACACCTCTGTTGCTTCTTTCTGCACTTCTGTTGCTTCTTTCTGCACTTCTCTTGCCTCTTCCTGCACCACTTTTCCCTCTTTCTGTACCTTTCTTGCCTCTTTCTGCACTTCTCTTGCTTCTTACTGCACCCACTCTTCTTTCTGTACCTCTCTTGCCTCTTTCTGCACTTCTCTTGCCTGTTTCCACACCTCTGTTGCTTCTTTCTGCACTTCTCTTGCCTCTTTTTGCACCTCACTCTCTTCCTTCTGCACCTCTCTTTCCTGTTTCTGCATCTCTCTTGCTGCTTTGTGCAATTCTCTTGCCACTTTCTGCAACTATTCTGCTTCATTCTGCACTTCTGTTGCTTCTTTCTGCACTTCTCTTGCTTCTTCCTGTACTTATCTTGCTTCTTTCTGCACCTCTCTTGCCTCTTTATGCTCCTCTCTTTGCTTCTTTCTGCACTTCTCTTGCTTCTTTCTGTACTTCTCTTGCTTCTTTCTGCACCCCTCTTGCCTCTTTATGCTCCTCTTTTGATTCTTTCTGCACTTCTCTGGTGTCTTTCTGCACCTCTCTTGCTTCTTTCTACACCCCTTTTGCCTCTTTCTATACCCCTCTTCACTCTTTCTGCACCTCTCTTGCCTATTTCTGCACCTCTCTTGCCTCTTTCTGCACTTCTCTTGCCTCTTTCTACACCTCTGTTGCTTCTTTTTGCACTTCTATTTCCTCTTTATGCATTTCTGTTGCTTCTTTCTGCACTTTTCTTGCCTCTTTCTACATTTCTGTTGCTTCTTTCTGTACTTCTCTGGCCTCTTTCTGCGCCCCTCGTACCTCTTTCTGCACCTCTATTGCTTCTTTCTGCACTTCTATTGCTTCTTTCAGGACCTTTCTAGCTTCGTACTGCACCCCTGTTGCCTCTTTCTGCACCCTCTTCCCTCTTTCTGCATCTCTCGTGCTTCTTTCAGCACCTCTCGTGCCTCTTTCTGCACTTCTCTTGTCTCTTTCTACACCTCTGTAGCTTCTTTCTGCACTTCTGTTGCTTCTTTCTGCACTTGTCTTGCCTCTTCCTGCACCCCTTTTCCCTCTTTCTGTACCTCTCCTGCCTCTTTCTGCACTTCTCTTGCTTCTTACTGCACCCACTCTTCTTTCTGTACCTCTCTTGCCTCTTTCTGCACGTCTCTTGCCTGTTTCCACACCTCTGTTGCTTCTTTCTGCACTTCTCTTGCCTCTTTCTGTACCTCACTCTCTTCCTTCTGCACCTCTCTTGCCTCTTTCTGCACTTCTCTTGCCTCTTTGTGCACCTCACTCTCTTCTTTCTGCATCTCTCTGGCTCCTTTCTGTACTTCTCTTGCATCTTTCTTCACTTCTCTTGCTTCTTTCTGTACTTCTCTTGACTCTTTCTGCATCTCTCTTGCCTCTATCTGCACCTCACTTGCTTCTTTCTGCACTTCTCTTCCCTCTTTCTGCTCCTCTCTTGCCTCTTTCTGTACCCCGGTTCCCTCTTTCTGCACCACTCTTTGCTGTTTCTGCACCTTTCTTGCCGCTTTGTGCAGTTCTCTTGCCACTTTCTGCAACTATGTTGCTTCATTCTGCACTTCTGTTGCTTCTTTATGCACTTCTGTTGCTTCTTCCTGTACTTCTCTTGCTTCTTTCTGCACCCATCTTGCTTCTTTATGCTCCTCTTTTGATTCTTTCTGCACTTCTCTTGTGTCTTTCTGCACCTCTCTTGCTTCTTTCTGCACCCCTATTGCCTCTTTCTATAGCCCTCTTCACTCTTTCTGCACCTCTCTTGCCTATTTCTGTACCTCTCTTGCCTCTTTCTGCACTTCTCTTGCCTCTTTCTGCACCTCTGTTGCTTCTTTCTGCACTTCTATTTCCTCTTTCTGCATTTCTGTTGCTTCTTTCTGCACTTTTCTTGCCTCTTTCTACATTTCTGTTGCTTCTTTCTGTACTTCTCTGGCCTCTTTCTGCGCCCCTCAGACCTCTTTCTGCACCTCTATTGCTTATTTCTGCACTTCTCTTGCTTCTTTCAGGACCTTTCTAGCTTCGTACTGCACCCCTGTTGCCTCTTTCTGCACCCTCTTCCCTCTTTCTGCATCTCTCGTGCTTCTTTCAGCACCTCTCGTGCCTCTTTCTGCACTTCTCTTGCCTCTTTCTACACCTCTGTAGCTTCTTTCTGCACTTCTGTTGCTTCTTTCTGCACTTGTCTTGCCTCTTCCTGCACCCCTTTTCCCTCTTTCTGTACCTCTCCTGCCTCTTTCTGCACTTTCTCTTGCTTCTTACTGCACCCACTCTTCTTTCTGTACCTCTCTTGCCTCTTTCTGCACTTCTCTTGCCTGTTTCCACACCTCTGTTGCTTCTTTCTGCACTTCTCTTGCCTCTTTTTGCACCTCACTCTCTTCCTTCTGCACCTCTATTTCCTGTTTCTGCATCTCTCTTGCTGCTTTGTGCAATTCTCTTGCCACTTTCTGCAACTATTCTGCTTCATTCTGCACTTCTGTTGCTTCTTTCTGCACTTCTCTTGCTTCTTCCTGTACTTATCTTGCTTCTTTCTGCACCCCTCTTGCCTCTTTATGCTCCTCTTTTGATTCTTTCTGCACTTCTCTTGCTTCTTCCTGTACTTCTCTTGCTTCTTTCTGCACCCCTCTTGCCTCTTTATGCTCCTCTTTTGATTCTTTCTGCACTTCTCTGGTGTCTTTCTGCACCTCTCTTGCTTCTTTCTACACCCCTTTTGCCTCTTTCTATACCCCTCTTCACTCTTTCTGCACCTCTCTTGCATATTTCTGCACCTCTCTTGCCTCTTTCTGCACTTCTCTTGCCTCTTTCTACACCTCTGTTGCTTCTTTTTGCACTTCTATTTCCTCTTTCTGCATTTCTGTTGCTTCTTTCTGCACTTTTCTTGCCTCTTTCTACATTTCTGTTGCTTCTTTCTGTACTTCTCTGGCCTCTTTCTGCACCCCTCGTACTTCTTTCTGCACCTCTATTGCTTCTTTCTGCACTTCTCTTGCTTCTTTCAGGACCTCTCTAGCTTCATACTGCACCTCTGCTGCCTCTTTCTGCACCCTCTTCCCTCTTTCTGCATCTCTCATGCTTCTTTCAGCACCTCTCGTGCCTCTTTCTGCACTTCTCTTGTCTCTTTCTACACCCCTGTAGCTTCTGTCTGCACTTCTGTTGCTTCTTTCTGCACTTCTCTTGCCTCTTCCTGCACCCGTTTTCTCTCTTTCTGTACCTCTCCTGCCTCTTTCTGCACTTCTCTTGCTTCTTACTGCACCCACTCTTCTTTCTGTACCTCTCTTGCCTCTTTCTGCACTTCTCTTGCCTGTTTCCACACCTCTGTTGCTTCTTTCTGCACTTCTCTTGCCTCTTTCTGCACCTCACTCTCTTCCTTCTGCACCTCTCTTGCCTCTTTCTGCACTTCTCTTGCCTCTTTGTGCACCTCACTCTCTTCTTTCTGCATCTATCTTGCTTCTTTCTGTACTTCTCTTGCATCTTTCTTCACTTCTCTTGCTTCTTTCTGCACTTCTCTTGCCTCTTTCTGCATCTCTCTTGCCTCTTTCTGCACCTCTCTTGCTTCTTTCTGCACTTCTCTTGCCTCTTTCTGCTCCTCTCTTGCCTCTTTCTGCACCCCAGTTTCCTCTTTCTGCACCTCTCTTTCATGTTTCTGCATCTCTCTTGCCTGCTTTGTGCAATTCTCCTGCCACTTTCTGCAACTATTCTGCTTCATTCTGCACCTCTGTTGCTTCTTTCTGCACTTCTGTTGCTTCTTCCTGTACTTCTCTTGCTTCTTTCTGCACCCATCTTGCCTCTTTCTGCACCTCTTTTGCTTCTTTCTGCACTTCTCTGGCTGTCTTTCTGCACATCTCTTGCTTCTTTCTGCACTCCTCTTGCCTCTTTCTTCACCTCTCTTGCCTCTTTCTGCACCTCTCTTACCTATTTCTGCACCTCTCTTGCCTCTTTCTGCACTTCTCTTGCCTCTTTCTGCACCTCTGTTGCTTCTTTCTGCACTTCTATTTCCTCTTTCCTCTTTCTGCATTTCTGTTGCTCCTTTCTGCACTTTTCTTGCCTCTTTCTACATTTCTGTTGCTTCTTTCTGTACTTCTCTGGCCTCTTTCTGCGCCCGTCGTACCTCTTTCTGCACCTCTATTGCTTCTTTCTGCACTTCTCTTGCTTCTTTCAGGACCTTTCTGTGAGAAGTTGGCCTGGCATATGCTGTCCACTAATTATAGTGGGCACCTTGCACCAGTCCAAACAACCCCTTATTGGAGATAGGTTAAAGACAACCTTATTGAAAGCTATCCTAGTGGTAGCTATGGAGAGCAGCCTTCAGGCTAAGTCTTGAAGGAATGTAAAGCAGCTTGTTTTACCAGTCTATAATCTCTTGAGTGACCAAATGAAAGAGCACCACACCAGGTATATATTCAAAATATATGTATTTATTGCTAAACACACCCCTCTAGTCTCTTTATGAGGCTAGAGTTTGAAATACATAAGTTATAAGTTATTAAATCACAGTAATAGCACAAATACACGTTTGGGCCCTAGGGGCGTACCAAACCATATACCAATAAAGTGGTATGCGAACCACGACTGAACTAGACACTAGGCCTAGAGCCTCTAGAAGTGCTTGGACCACAAGGAACCACCCAAGGTAGTGACACAGGGGACCCACGGGAGACGCGTGCAGTGTAAATACACAACCGCGATACGCCGTTGACTTCTATGGAGAAAGTCGGGATCGGGAAATTAGAGAAAGGGACACTTAAAAGAGGACTAGGACAAAACCCTTTGAGATCTAGGACTTTGAAGAGTCTCTACCCACGGGAGCACCGGAGTACTCGTGTTACCTCACCCAGGGAAGCCGGGTGCATAGGTGCCTTTCGGGGTCGGGTTTCGTCGTCGATTCGAATGGCGATCTGCTGCAAAGTGCTGCTGGCGGCCAAGAGAAAAGTGTCCGGGTGGATCCAAGAGTGGATCGGAGTTCTGAAGAACCTGAAAGCAGAGGGGACAGAGTCTGGGTCACTAGCCAGTGACCAGGAAGGTGATGGACAGATGCCCACCGATGTTGAGTGCTTCAGGTGCGTTGACGGTTGTCTTGACTCTTCAGCCACGAGGACCAGGAGGCGTTGTCGGCAACCAGGAGCAGGATTCGGGCTGGTACACGATGTCTGTCGAGTGCTGAGGTGTCGGCGACCGGATTGAACCCAACAAGCCTTGGCAACGGCAAGTCTCGGTGAAGATGTAGATCGTCGATGGTGCAGACCAGCAAGGTCTGTAGAACTCACCCAGCGAGGGTAAGTGAGGGCAGGCCTGGAGCAATCAGGATGCCAAGTAAGAAAAGGATTGGCCTTCGTTAAGGGCTACTAGCCAACGGGCTAGCGACCGCGAAGGAGCCTCGTGATGCCGCACGTGGATCTGGCTTACAGGACACTCGTGGAGTGGGGGCCAGTGATCTTCGGTGCAGGTGGTGCTGGAGGCTAGGGCTACTCGGAGCCCAAAGCACGACTTCTTGGGAGACCCAGAAGAGGATGCACTTGCAAATGTGCTCGGTGTCCAGGGGTCATGGTCTCAAGTCACCCACGATAGCCACGGGCCTCAGCTTTGCTGGGGACTCAGGGTAGCCTCGGGGAAGTCTGAGAATCCACCTCTGGTGATGCGATGACTTCGGCGTCCGACGGGAGCTTCAGAAATGCGAACCAGACAGATGCTTCTTTGGTGCCTGCCAAGCAGGGAGTCACTCCTTGACCCCAAGGGAGATTCTTCAGTCCTCTAATCGTGAGTAGAGCGTCGAAGGTCCAGGATTCAGTTTCAGAGTTTCGTCCAGGGATAATCTAAAGTCCTAAGGACTGGGTTCCTACCTTTATACCAAAGATAGGGGTTGGACTACTCTGTGGCCCCACCTATGGGTGGGTCAGGGCAGAGGGTGGCTACACCCCTTTCCCTTTGTCCAGTTCACGCCAAAGCAGGGGCTGCAAGCCCCTGATCCGGTTTGAACTGGGGTATGCCTAGGGACACCAAATGTGCCCCCAGTGCAGGACTTCAAAGCACCCGAAAGTGCTCCCGCCCAGCCCCAATACACATTATCCTGTCTGGGGAGGTGGTCACACCTCCCTGGGACAGGAAACCTATTGTCCAGGCCTCCCCTGCCGGAGTTTCGTCCAGCAGCAGGAGGCCAGACTCGTGTCTGTGGCAGCAGCATCCATTTTGTGATGCCAGGGCTCTGGAAAGAAGTTACCGGACTAGTCAGAGTTAACATGTCTTTCCCTCTAGAAGGGTGGAATGCTACCCCCGCCGCCAGGATTGGCGGGGGGTAGTATTCCAAGATGTTTGACACCAAACACGACATGTTTAGGTGCAGCCATTCCAAAGTTAGCATTTTACCGCGAGGATATAATGCGCTTAAGAGTATATGGTCAGGCTGCACTACAAACAGCATCAGAGATGGTCTCCGAACGCTGCAGAGGGGCCCTGCTCATGCAGGGGCACCCTCTCACATAGGAACCATGCACTCTGCCTTTAGGATTGATAAGGCCTGCCTTAGGAGTGACTTATAGGTTTATATGTGTGTATGTATTTAGTGATATAGGTAACCTATATCACAGTAAGGGGTGCATGCACCACCTTACCCAGGCTGCAGTAGCAGACCTGTGGTGTCAGTTTGGATGGCCTTCCAGGGGTGGCATAATACATGCTGCAGCCCCTGGCAGGCCTCTGAGGTACCTATGCCCTTGGTACATAGTATACCATATACTAGGGACTTATAAGGGCACTCCAGATCCCAATCAGTGATGTGCCTAAGGCACATGGAAACCATTTTAGAGAGGAAGCAGCTAGGCTGGGGTTCTGATTAGCAGTGCCCCAGCCAGACTAATGTCGAAAAACAGTGAAGCATCAGCAAAAATTGGGGGTACCCATGTGAAGCAGATCCTACTCTCCTACACTTTCTAGCTTCGTACTGCACCCCTGTTGCCTCTTTCTGCACCCTCTTCCCTCTTTTTGCATCTCTCGTGCTTCTTTCAGCACCTCTCTTGCCTCTTTCTGCACTTCTCTTGCTTCTTTCTACACCTCTGTTGCTTCTTTCTGCACTTCTGTTGCTTCTTTCTGCACCTCTCTTGCCTCTTCCTGCACCCCTTTTCCCTCTTTCTGTACCTCTCTTGCCTCTTTCTGCACTTCTCTTGCTTCTTTCTGCACCTCTCTTGCTTCTTTCTGCACCTCTCTTGCCTCTTTCTGCACCGTCTCTTGCCTGTTTCCACACCTCTGTTGTCTCTTTCTGCACTTCTCTTGCCTCTTTCTGCACCTCACTCTGCTTCTTTCTGCACCTCTCTTTCCTCTTTCTGCATCTCTCTTGCTGCTTTGTGCACTTCTCTTGCTCTCTTTCTGCACACTATTCTGCTTCATTCTTCACCTCTGTTACTTCTTTCTGCACTTCTCTTTCTTCTTTCTGTCACTTCTCTTGCTTCTTTCTGCACCTCTATTGCCTCTTTATGCATCCTCTCTTGCTTCTTTCTGCACTTCTCTGGCTGTCTTTCTGCACTCTCTTGCTTCTTTCTGCACCTCTTTTGCCTCTTTCTGCACCCCTCTTTACTTCTTTCTGCACCTCTCTTGCCTCTTTCTGCACTCTCATGCTTCTTTCTGCACTTCTCTTGCCTCTTTCTGCACCTCTGTTGCTTCTTTCTGCACTTCTCTTACCTTTTTCTGCATTTCTGTTGCTTCTTTCTGCACTTTTCTTGCCTCTTTCTACATTTCTGTTGCTTCTTTCTGTACTTCTCTTGCCTCTTTCTGCACCCCTCATGACCTCTTTCTGCACCTCTCTTGCTTCTTTCTGCACTTCTCTTGCTTCTTTCAGGACCTTTCTTGCCTCGTACTGCACCCCTGTTGCCTCTTTCTGCACCTCTCTTGCCTCTTTCTGCACCTCTCTTGCTTCTTTCTGCCCTCTCTTGCCTCTTTCTGCACTTCCTCTGCCTCTTTCTACACCTCTGTTGCTTCTTTCTGCACTTCTGTTGCTTCTTTCTGCACTTCTCTTGCCTCTTTCTGCACCTCTTTTCCCTCTTTCTGCACCTCTCTTGACTCTTTCTGCACTTCTCTTGCTTCTTTCTGCACCCACTCTTCCTCTTTCTGCACCTCTCTTGCCTCTTTCTGCACTTCTCTTGCCTGTTTCCACACCTCTGTTGCTTCTTTCTGCACATCTCTTGCCTCTTTTGCACCTCTCTTGCTTCTTTCTGCACCTCTCTTGCCTCTTTCTGCACTCTCTCTTGCCTGCTTTGTGCACCTCTCTTGCCACTTTCTGCAACTACTCTGCTTCTTTCTGCACTTCTGTTGCCTCTTTCTGCACTTATCTTGCTTCTTTCTAGACCAATCTTGCTTCTTTCTGCACCCCTCTTGCTTCTTTCTGCACCTCTCTTGCTTCTTTCTGCACTTCTCTTGCTTCTTCCTGTACTTCTCTTGCCTCTTTCTGCACCTCTCTTGCCTCTTTCTGCACCCCTCTTGCCTCTTTCTGCACTTCTCTTGCCTCTTTCTGCACCTCTCTTGCTTCTTTCTGCACCCCTCTTGCCTCTTTCTATACTCCTCTTCCCTCTTTCTGCACTTCTCTTGCCTCCTTCTGCACCTCTCTTGCCTCTTTCTGCACCCCCGTTGCTTCTTTCTACACCTCTGTTGCTTCTTTCTGCACTTCTCTTGCCTCTTTCTGCATTTCTGTTGCTTCTTTCTGCACTTCTCTTGCCTCTTTCTACATTTCTGTTGCTTCTTTCTGCACTTCTCTTGCCTCTTTCTGCACCTCTCTTGCTTCTTTCTGCACTTTTCTTGCTTCTTTCAGGACCTCTCTAGCTTCATACTGCACCTCTGCTGCCTCTTTCTGCACCCTCTTCCCTCTTTCTGCATCTCTCGTGCTTCTTTCAGCACCTCTCTTGCCTGTTTCTGCACCTCTCTTGCCGCTTTCTGCACCTCTGTTGCTTCTTTCTGCACTTCTGTTGCTTCTTTCTGCACTTCTCTTGCCTCTTCCTGCACCACTTTTCACACTTTCTGTACCTCTCTTGCCTCTTTCTGCACTTCTCTTGCTTCTTTCTGCACCTCACTCTTCTTTCTGTACCTCTCTTTGCCTCTTTCTGCACTTCTCTTGACTGTTTCCACACCTCTGTTGCTTCTTTCTGCACTTCTCTTGCCTCTTTCTGCACCTCACTCTGCTTCCTTCTGCACCTCTCTTGCCTCTTTCTGCACCTCTCTTGCCTCTTTTTGCACCTCTCTCTCTTCTTTCTGCACCTCTCTTGCCTCTTTCTGCACTTCTCTTGCCTCTTTCTTCACCTCTCTTGCTTCTTTCTGCACTGCTCTTGCCTCTTTCTGCATCTCTCTTGCCTCTTTCTGCACCTCACTTGCCTCTTTCTGCACTTCTCTTGCCTCTTTCTGCTCCTCTCTTGCTCTCTTTCTGCACCTCTCTTTCCTCTTTCTGCACCTCTCTTGCCTGTTTCTGCATCTCTCTTGCTGTCTTTGTGCACTTCTCTTGCCTCTTTCTGCAACTATTCTTGCTTCTTTCTGCACTTCTCTTGCCTCTTTCTGCACTTCTGTTGCTTCTTTCTGCACTTCTCTTGCCTCTTTCTGCACCCATCTTGCCTCTTTCTGCTCCTCTTGTTGCTTCTTTCTGCACTTCTCTGGTGTCTTTCTGCACCTCTCTTGCTTCTTTCTGCACCCCTTTTGCCTCTTTCTGCACCCCTCTTCACTCTTTCTGCACCTCTCTTGCCTCTTTCTGCACCTCTCTTGCCTCTTTCTGCACTTCTCTTGCCTCTTTCTACACCTCTGTTGCTTCTTTCTGCACTTCTCTTGCCTCTTTCTGCACTTCTGTTGCTTCTTTCTGCACTTCTTCTTGACCTCTTTCTACACCTCTGTTGCTTCTTTCTGCACTTCTCTGGCCTCTTTCTGCGCCTCTCGTACCTCTTTCTGCACCTCTATTGCTTCTTTCTGCACTTCTCTTGCTTCTTTCTAGGACCTTTCTAGCTTCGTACTGCACCCCTGTTGCCTCTTTCTGCACCCTCTTCCCTCTTTCTGCATCGTTCGTGCCTCTTTCTGCACCTCTCTTGCCTCTTTCTGCACTTCTCTTGCCTCTTTCTACACCTCTGTTGCTTCTTTCTGCACTTCTGTTGCTTCTTTCTGCACTTCTCTTGCCTCTTCCTGCACCCCTTTTCCCTCTTTCTGTACCTTTCTTGCCTCTTTCTGCACCTCTCTTGCTTCTTTCTGCACCCTCTTGCCTCTTTCTGCACCTCTCTTGCCTCTTTCTGCACGTCTCTTGCCTGTTTCTGCACCTCTCTTGCTTCTTTCTGCACTTCTCTTGCCTCTTTCTGCACTCTCACTCTCTTCCTTCTGCACCTCTCTTTCCTGTTTCTGCACCTCTCTTGCTGCTTTGTGCACTTCTCTTGCCTCTTTCTCCAACTTTTCTGCTTCTTTCTGCACTTCTCTTGCTTCTTTCTGCACTTCTCTTGCTTCTTCCTGTACTTATCTTGCTTCTTTCTGCACCTCTATTGCCTCTTTCTGCATCCTCTCTTGCTTCTTTCTGCACTTCTCTGGTGTCTTTCTGCACCTCTCTTGCTTCTTTCTGCACCCCTTTTGCCTCTTTCTATACCCCTCTTTACTCTTTCTGCACCTCTCTTGCCTCTTTCTGCACTTCTCATGCTTCTTTCTGCACTTCTCTTGCCTCTTTCTGCACCTCTGTTGCTTCTTTCTGCACTTCTATTTCCTCTTTCTGCATTTCTGCTTGCTTCTTTCTGCACTTCTCTTGCCTCTTTCTGCATTTCTGTTGCTTCTTTCTGTACTTCTCTGGCCTCTTTCTGCACCCCTAGTACCTCTTTCTGCACCTCTATGTACGGTAGCTGGAATCTGACTATCTGGTCTGCCCTCACTTCTCTTTCTGCATGTCTGTTGCTGCTTTATGACTTAGTCTGGCACTGGGATCCTGCTACTTCAGGGCCCTCAGTCTATCTGCTTTCTCTGTTAAAGGTTTCCATGTGCCTTAGGCACATCTCTGATTGGCATCTGGAGTGCCTCTTATAAGTCCCTAGTATATGGCTATACTATGTACCAGGGCATAGGTACCTCAGAGGCCTGCCAGGTGCTGCAGCATGTATTATGCCCCCTGGAAGGCCATCCAAACTGACACCACAGGTCTGCTATCTGCAGCCTGGGTAGGTGGTGCATGCACCCCTTACTGTGATATAGGTTACCTATATCACTAAATACACTACTTACACATATAAACCTATAAGTCACTCCTAAGGCAGGCCTTATCAATCCTAAAGGCAGAGTGCATTGTTCCTATGTGAGAGGTGCCCCTGCATGAGCAGGGCCCTCTGCAGCGTTCGGAGACCATCTCTGATGCTGTTTGTAGTGCAGCCTGACTCATATACTCTTAAGCGCATTATATCCTCGCGGTAAAATGCTAACTTTGGAATAGCTGCACCTAAACATGTCGTGTTTGGTGTCAAACATCTTGGAATACTACCCCCTGCCAATCCTGGCGGCGGGGGTAACATTCCACCCTTCTAGAGAGGAAAGACATGTTAACTCTGACGAGTCAGTAACTTCTTTCCAGAGCCCTAGGCATCACAAAATGGATGCTGCTGTTACCAGTCTATAATCTCTTGAGTGACCAAATGAAAGGGACCACACTAGGTATATATTCAAAATATATGTATTTATTGCTAAACACACCCCTCTAGTCTCTTTATAGGCTAGAGTTAGCTCATCGTTCTAAGATAGTTATCAGCAGTAATAGCACAAATACACGTTTCAGCCCTGGGGCGTACCAAACCATATACCAATAAAGTGGTATAAGAACCACGACTGAGCTAGACACAAGGCCTAGAGCCTGTAGAAGTGCTTGGCCCTGAAGGAACCACCCAAGGTAGTGACACAGGGGACCCACGAGGGGACGCGTGCAGTGTGAGAACACAGCCGCGAGCCACCGTTGACTTCTATGGGGAATGTCGCGGTTGGAGTTTTAAAGAAAGGGACACTTAGAGGGAGGACTTGGAGCAAACCCCTTTAGAACTAGGTTTTTCTAGAGTCTCTACCCACGGGAGCACCGGAGTACTCGAGTTACCTCATCCAGGGAAGCCGGGTGCATAGGTGTCTTTCGGGGTCGGGTTTCGTCGTCGTTTTCAATGGTGATCTGCTGCAAAGTGCTGCTGGCGGCTAAGTCGAAAGTGTTCGGGTGGATCCAAAGGTGGATCGAAGATCTGAAGGACCTGAAAGCAGAGGGGACAGAGTCTGGGTCACTAGCCAGTGACCAGGAAGGTGATGAGCAGATGCCCACCGATGTTGGGTGCTTCAGGTAGGTTGACGGTCGTCTTGACTCTTCAGCCACAAGGTCCAGGAGGCGTCGACGATGACCAGGAGCTGGATTCAAGCTGTCCCACAACGTTTGTCGATTGCAGGGGTGTCGGTGACCGGATTGGACCCAACAAGCCTTGGCAACGGCAAGTCTTGTCGAAATAGAAGAAGGACGGTGGTGCAGACCAGCAAGGTCTGAGGGACTCACCCAGTGAGGGTAAGTCAGGGCACGTCTGGAGCAACCAGAGAAGCCCAAGCAGAAGAAGAGTAGCCTTCGGGAGGGCCCACTAGCCAACAGACTAGCGACCACGAAGGAGCCTCAAGTGGACGCACTTGGAGCTGGCTCACAGAACACTCATGGAGTGGAGGCCAGTGATCTTCGGTGCAGTCAGTGCTAGAGGCGAGGGCTACTCGGAGCCCAAAGCACAACTTTGGGAGACCAGAAGAGGATGCACTTGCAAAAGTACTCAGTGTCCAGGGGTCACGGTTCCACATTACCCACGACAGCTACGGGCCTCAGCTTTGCTGGGGACTCAGGGCAGCCTCGGGAAGTCTGGAAATCCACCTCTGGTGTTGCAAAGACTTCGGCGTCCGGCGGGAGCTTCAGCGATGCAGACCGGACAATTGCTTCTTAGGTGCCTGCCAAGCAGGGGAGTCACTCCTTGACCCCAAGGGAGATTCTTCAGTCCTCTAATCTTGAAGTAGAGCGTCGAAGGTCCAGGATTCTGTATCAGAGTTTCGTCCAGGTAAATCTAAAGTCCTAAGGACTGGGGTCCCAAACTTATACCAAGTTAGGGGGTTGGACATACTCTGGGGACCCACCTATGGGAGGGTCAGGGCAGAGTGGTGGTTACACCCTTCTCCCTTTGTCCAGTTTTGTGCCAGAGCAGGGGCTGGAAGCCCCTGAGCCGGTTTGAACTGGTGTATGCACAGGGACACCAAATGTGCCCCCAGTGCAGGACTTCAAAGCACCAGAGAGTGCTCCCGCCCACCCAGCCCCAATACACACTATCCTGTCTGGGGAGTTGGTTACACCTCCCTTCGACAGGAAACCTATTGTCCAGGCCTCCCCTGCCGAAGTTTCAGTCATCAGCAGGAGGCCAGACCCGTGTCTGTGGCAGCGGCATCCATTTTGTGATGCCAGGGCTCTGGAAAGAAGTTACCGGGTTGCCCGGTGTGTACATGTCTCTCCCCTAGAAGGGTGGAATGCTACCCCCGCCACCAGGACTGGCGGGGGGTAGTATTCCAAGATGTTTGACACCAAACACGACATGTTTTGGTGCAGCCAGTCCAAAGTTAGCATTGTACCGCGAGGATAAAATGCACTTAAGAGTATATGGTCAGGCTGTACCACAAACAGCATCAGAGGAGGGACTCCGAACGCTGTAGAGGGGCTCTGCTCATGCAGGGGCACCCTCTCACATAAAAACCAAGCACTCTGCCTTCAGGATTGGTAAGGCCTGCCATAGGAGTGACTTATAGGTTTATATGTGTGTGCAATGGTAGTGATATAGGTAGCCTATACCACTGTAAGGGGTGCATGCACTCCCTTACCCAGGCTGCAGTAGCAGACCTGTGGTGTCATTTTGGGTGGGCTTCCAGGGGTGGCACAATACATGCTGCAGCCCCTGGTAGGACTCTGAGGTACCTATGCCCTGGGTACATAGTATACCATATACTAGGGACTTATAAGGGCACTCCAGATTCCAATCAGAGATGTGCCTAAGGCACATGGAAACCATTTTAGAGAGGAAGCAGCTAGGCTGGGGTTCTGATTAGCAGGGCCCCAGCCAGACTAAAGTCGAAAAACAGTGAAGCATCAGCAAAAAGTGGGGGTACCCATGTGAAGCAGATCCTACTCTCCTACACAACCCCCCAAATGTAGGGACATTAAACTAACCTTGACCAGTTGAGTCTTCATGTTCTAAGTGGAAGTACCTAGAGAGTCCATCTGCATTGGCATCGTTACTCCCAGGTCTATGTTCCACTGTAAAGTCCATCCCCTGTAGGGAAATGGACCACCTAAGCAGTTTGGGGTTTTCACCCTTCATTTGTTTTAGCCATAGGAGGGGCTTGTGGTCTGTTTGAACAAGGAAGTGAGTACCAAACAAGTATGGCCTCAACTTCTTCAGAGCCCAAACCACAGCAAAGGCCTCCCTCTCTATGGCTGACCAACGTTTCTCTCTACTGGCTGATCCTGACCTTCATCATTCAATTGTGACAGTACAGCCCCTACCCCCAATTCAGATGCATCTGTTTGGACAATGAACTTCTTGGAGTAATCAGGACTCTGTAGAATGGGAGCAGTGCACATGGCCTGCTTCAGGTCATCAAATGCCTTTTGACAGCTAACTGTCCACTGAACCTTTTTGGGCATTTTCTTGGAAGTTAAGTCATTCAGGGGTGTCACTATTGATCCATACCCCTTGACAAATCTCCTATAGTACCCAGTCAGGCCTAAAAAGGCTCTCACCTGAGTCTGGGTAGTTGGAGCAGTCCAGTCCATGATGGTCTGGATCTTGCTCTGTAATGGTTGAACCTGGCCTCCACCCACAAGGTGGCCCAGGTACACAACCTGACTCTGCCCTATCTGGCACTTTGTGGCCTTGATAGTTAGGCCTGCTTTCTGCAGGGCCTGCAAAACATTTCTGAGGTGGACCAGGTGATCCTCCCAGGTGGAGCTAAAGACAGCAATATCATCTAGATATGCTGCACTATAGGCTTCCAGACCTGTAAGGACTGTATTCACCAACCTCTGAAAAGTGGCAGGTGCATTCTTCAGACCAAAGGGCATTACCACAAATTGATAATGCCCACTAGGGGTTGAGAATGCTGTCTTTGGCTTTGCATCATCAGCTAGTCTGATCTGCCAGTAGCCAGCTGTCAGGTCAAATGTGCTTAGATACTTGGCTGAGGCCAAAGTGTCTATTAGCTCATCTGCCCTAGGTATTGGATGGGCATCAGTCCTAGTGACTGCATTGAGACCCCTGTAGTCCACACAAAACCTCATCTCTCTTTTCCCACCACTGGTGTGAGGTTTTGGCACAAGGACCACTGGACTAGCCCAAGGGCTATCTGAGGGTTCAATAACTCCCAAATCCAACATTTTCTGGACTTCTGTCCTGATACAGTCCCTGACATGGTCAGGTTGCCTATAAATCTTATTTTTAATAGGCAGACTGTCCCCAGTGTCCACTTCATGAGTGCACCAGGTGGTCTGACTTGGAGTCAGAGAGAACATATGTCTGTACTGATTGAGCACTTGTCTACATTCAGTTTGCTGCTGAGCAGTGAGGCTGCCTGCCAAGGCTACACCATCCACTGACCCATCATCAGGGTTCTGGGAGAGCAGGTCAGGGAGTGGATCACTCTCTTCCTCCTGTCTCTCATCAGTAGCCATGAGCAAGCCCATGTCTGCCCTGTCCACATATGGTTTCAGTCTGTTGACATGGAGAACCCTGTGGGGACTCCTGGGTGTTCCTAGGTCTACTAAATAGGTAACCTCACCCTTCTGTTCAACAATGGTATGGGGTCCACTCCATTTGTCTTGGAGAGCTGCTGGGGCCACTGGCTCCAACACCCACACCTTCTGTCCTGGCTGGTAAACAGTCAGTACAGCCTTTTGGTCATGCCAGGCTTTTTGCAGTTCCTGGCTAGCCTCAAGGTTTTTGGTTGCCTTTTTCATGTATTCAGCCATCCTGGAGCGGAGACCAAGTACATAGTCCACTATGTCATGCTTTTGGGGCTTGAGAGGTAACTCCCATCCTTCCTTTACCAAGCACAATGGACCGCTGACAGGGTGACCAAACAAAAGTTCAAAAGGGCTGTAGCCAACCCCCTTTTGAGGCACCTCCCTGTATGCAAATAAAAGGCAGGGCAAGAGTATGTCCCATCTTCGCCTAAGCTTCTCTGGGAGCCCTTTAATCATGCCCTTCAAGGTTTTGTTGAATCTCTCAACTAAACCATTGCATTGTGGGTGATAGGGTGTGGTGAACTTGTAAGTCACTCCACACTCCTTCCACATTGCTTTCAAGTATCCAGACATAAAGTTTGCACCCCTGTCTGATACAACCTCCTTAGGGAAGCCCACTCTTGAGAAAATTCCCAGGAGGGCCCTTGCCACCACAGGTGCTGTAGTGGTCCTAAGGGGAATAGCCTCTGGGTACCTGGTGGCATGATCCACTACCACCAGGATAAACCTGTGCCCAGATGCTGTTTGGGGATCCATGGGACCAACAATGTCAATCCCCACCCTTTCAAAGGGAACCCCCACCACAGGTAGTGGTATCAGGGGGCCTTTGTAGTACCACCTGCCTTGCCACTGGCCTGGCAGGTTACACAGGAGCGACAAAACTCCTTGGTGTCTTCAGACATGTGGGGCCAGTGAAAGTGAGGGACAAGTCTGTCCCAAGTCTTGTTCTGGCCCAGGTGACCTGCTAGGGGAATATCATGGGCTAGGGTCAATAGGAAGCCCCTGAACTTCAGAGGTATAACCAACCTCCTGGTGGCACCAGGCTTGGGGTCTCTACACTCTGAGTACAAGAGTCCATCATCCCAATATACTTTATGGGGACCACTAGCATTCCCAGCAGCCTCAGCAGCAGCTTGCTGTCTGAGGGGTTCAAGAGAGGGGCAGCTCTGCTGCTCCTGGCTCAGATCTGTCCTGGAAGGGCCCCCTGTCCCCAAGAACTCAACCTGGTCAGGTTCAAGCTCCTCTGGGACAGTTCCTTCCTCAGGACTGAGATCATCCCCCTCAAGAGACTGATCTTCCTTCTGAGCCAAGGGGGAAGGCACTGCCTTTACCCTACTACTCCTCCTCTTGGATGGCACTTGGTCCATTATTTCAGAATCCAAGGCCTGTTCAGTGTTAGACATTTTGCTCTGTGACCTGGTCACAGCAAACACATCTGCAGTGATCCCCAGCATTTCTGCATGGGTCCTGAGCTCCACTTCTGCCCAAGCTGAAGTTTCAAGATCATTGCCAAGCAAGCATTCCACTGGTAGGTTTGCACTCACCACAACCTTCTTAAGGCCAGTTACCCCTCCCCAGGAGAAGTTAACAACTGCCAGAGTATGGTCTGTTCTGAAATTGCTAGCATTGGTCACTTGGTACATTTCACCAAGTATAATCTGCCCAGGATCCACAAGGTCTTGTGTCACCATGGTGACACTTGCCCCTGTGTCCCTAAATGCCAAAGCCTCTTTTCCATTGATTAAGGGCTGTTGTCTGTACTTGCCCAGATTACTGGGACTCACAGAGGAGGTCACATCCATGCCTCCATCACAGACTAGGACAGCCTGAGTGAGTTCTCTGACTAGGTCAGAGCTCATCTCTTTACCCAGGGTCAACCCTACTAAACCCTTGGCCTGTGTACTCCCACCACCAATTGTAACTGCACTAGGGGGAACAGGTGCCTTAGGGGCATTGGTGGGGGCTGGAATAGAGTCTTTGGACTTGGTGCAATCACTGGTCCAGTGTGTCTTTTGCTTACAGACTTTGCACCATGGTTTCTTTTGGCCTTTTCCCTTGTTAGACTGTGAATCCCCACCTGAAGAAGATTTTTGGGGGCCTTGTGAAGACTTTTGGTCTTTACCCTTCTCCCCACACTTATCAGAGTTCTTAGAATCTTGCTTCTTTGGGTCACCACCTTGGTTCTGTACCTTCTGCCTCACCCTGGTTCTGACCCATTTGTCTGCCTTCTTTCCCAATTCTTGGGGAGAGGTCAGATCAGAGTCCACCAGGTACTGATGCAACAGCTGATTTTGACAGTTATTAAGAATCTGCTCCCTCATGATAAGATTGTACAATCCTGTGAAGTCACATACCTTACTGCCCAATAACCAACCTTCCAGAGCCTTAGCAGAACAATCCACATAGTCCACCCAGTCTTGAGTCTGTGCTTTTTGGGTATCTCTGAACTTTAACCTGTATTGTTCAGTTGTTAGGCCAAACCCATCAATCAGAGCACTCTTCAAGACTTTGTAATTGTCAGCATCCTCTTCTCTAACAGTGAGGAGCTTGTCTCTACCTTTGTCTGCAAAGGAGAGCCACAAGATTGCTGCCCACTGCTCCTGAGGGACCCTCTGTACTTTACAGGCCCTCTCCAGTGCAGTTATCCACTTGTGGATGTCATCCCCACTCTGGTAGGGAGGGACAATCTTGCTCAGGTTTCTATGGTCATAAGACCTTTCCCTATCTCTGGGGAAATTGCTGCCACCATGGGACTCTAGTCCCATCTTTTTTCTTTGCTTTTCAAGCTATAGGGACTCCTGTCTATAGCCAACTGCTCTCTTCTGAGTCTCAACTGAGCTTCTCCATATCTGAGCAGTCTCTCTTTCCTCTCACTTGAGGATTCCCTCCTATGAGAGGAAACAGAGGTCCCTATTGAGGTGTCAGAGTGGTTAGACTCCTGAGAAGGAGATCTAGGCCTTCTGGGCACACTCACAACCCTTCCTGGGGGGACAAAGGGGAGGTCATTCTGATCCTCCTCCTCATCCTCAGGAGGAGCTGGATTTTCCAGGTCAAGGTCATTGTCACCTTCCTGGCCAGTCTCAGAGGTTGGGTCCTGGGTGATGTCACCCCTGGCCCCTTCCTCATCTTCTGCCCCACCCTCTCTGCCTACCCCTTCAGACCCTAGGGGTCTGCTGAGATCATCTGACAGTAGCCCCTCCCTGAGGTGTTGGGTGCTGGCACTTTTGCCTGACTTCAGCTTCCTAGTATTGCACAATGCTCTCAATTCCAAGAATGGGAGATTATCATACTTGGAGGGAAGAAGCCCACTGGCTTCTGGCAAGGACTCACTGGGTCCTGGCTTTGAAGACATTACTAGTGAGGTGTGGTGTATGCACTACCTACTCTAGTGTGGCCTACTAAACTCTCTTGAGTTGTAGAAAGGGTGTGCTATCGCTTAACACACAACTCTAAGTTCAGGTAGAACTTACTGTATCCTA
The DNA here is from genome assembly GCA_963921515.1 of Calotriton arnoldi. NCBI lineage: Eukaryota > Metazoa > Chordata > Amphibia > Caudata > Salamandridae > Calotriton > Calotriton arnoldi. The sequence continues at coordinate 146,338 of CAWUFW010015607.1, read as the reverse complement.
AGCTTGATTTATATGTACCTAAGGTACCCTTAGTGGTTTTCAGTTGATCAATTCAATTGAGATTATCTGGTAAAACAATAGCAAGCTGGAATCCCACACGCTGCACACCAATGTGAGAAGTTGGCCTGGTATATGCTGTCCACTATTTATAGTGGGCACCTTGCACCAGTCCAAACAACCCCTTATTGGAGATAGGTTAAAGACAACCTTTATTGAAAGCTATCCTAGTGGTAGCTATGGAGAGCAGCCTTCAGGCTAAGTCTTGAAGGAATGTAAAGCAGCTTGTTTTACCAGTCTATAATCTCTTGAGTGACCAAATGAAAGAGGACCACACCAGGTATATATTCAAAATATATATATTTATTGCTAAACACACCCCTCTAGTCTCTTTATGAGGCTAGAGTTCGAAATACATAAGTTATAAGTTAGTTATCAACAGTAATAGCACAAATACACGTTTGAGCCCTAGGGGCGTACCAAACCATATACCAATAAAGTGGTATAAGAACCACGACTGAGCTAGACACAAGGCCTAGAGCCTGTAGAAGTGCTTGGCCCTCAAGGAACCACCCAAGGTAGTGACACAGGGGACCCACAGGGGACGCGTGCAGTGTGAGAACACAGCCGCGAGCCGCCGTTGACTTCTATGGGGAATGTCGCGGTTGGAGTTTTAAAGAAAAGGGACACTTAGAGGAGGACTTGGAGCAAACCCCTTTAGAACTAGGTTGTTCTAGAGTCTCTACCCACAGGAGTACCGGAGTACTCGAGTTACCTCACCCAGGGAAGCCGGGTGCATAGGTGTCTTTCGGGGTCGGGTTTCGTCGTCGTTTTCAATGGGGATCTGCTGCAAAGTGCTGCTGGCGGCCAAGTCGAAAGTGTTCGGGTGGATCCAAAGGTGGATCGAAGATCTGAAGGACCTGAAAGCAGAGGGGACAGAGTCTGGGTCACTAGCCAGTGACCAGGAAGGCGATGAGCGGATGCCCACCGATGTCGGGTGCTTCAGGTAGGTTGACGGTTGTCTTGACTCTTCAGCCACGAGGTCCAGGAGGTGTCGACGACGACCAAGAGCTGGATTCGAGCTGTCCCACAACGTCTGTCGATTGCAGGGGTGTCGGCGACCGGATTGGACCCAACAAGCCTTGGCAACGGCAAGTCTCGTGGAAATAGAAGAAGGACGGTGGTGCAGACCAGCAAGGTCTGAGGGACTCACCCAGCGAGGGTAAGTCAGGGCACGTCTGGAGAAACCAGAGAAACCCAAGCAGAAGAAGAGTTGCCTTCGGGAGGGCCCACTAGCCAACAGACTAGCGACCGCGAAGGAGCCTCGAGTGGACGCACTTGGAGCTGGCTCACAGAACACTCATAGAGTGGAGGCCAGTGATCTTCAGTGCAGTTGGTGCTAGAAGAGAGGGCTACTCGGAGCCCAAAGCACAACTTTGGGGGAGACCCAGAAGAGGATGCACTTGCAAAAGTACTCAGTGTCCAGGGGTCACGGTTCCACATTACCCACAACAGCTACGGGCCTCAGCTTTGCCGGGGACTCAGGGCAGCCTCGGGGAAGTCTGGAAATCCACCTCTGGTGTTGCAAAGACTTCGGCGTCCGGCGGGAGCTTCAGCGATGCAGACCGGACAATTGCTTCTTAGGTGCCTGCCAAGCAGAGGAGTCACTCCTTGACCCCAAGGGAGATTCTTCAGTCCTCTAATCAAGTTAGGGGGTTGGACATACTCTGGGGACCCACCTATGGGAGGGTCAGGGCAGAGGGGTGGTTGGTTACACCCCTTTCCCTTTGTCCAGTTTCGTGCCAAAGCAGGGGCTGTAAGCCCCTGAGCCGGTTTGAACTGGGGTATGCACATGGACACCAAATGTGCCCCCAGTGCAGGACTTCAAAGCACCAGAGAGTGCTCCCGCCCAGCCCCAATACACACTATCCTGTCTGGGGAGGTGGTTACACCTCCCTTCAACAGGAAACCTATTGTCCAGGCCTCCCCTGCCGGAGTTTCAGTCAGCAGCAGGAGGCCAGACCCGTGTCTGTGGCAGCGGCATCCATTTTGTGATGCCAGGGCTCTGGAAAGAAGTTACCGGGTAGCCCGGTGTGTACATGTCTCTCCCCCTAGAAGGGTGGAATGCTACCCCCGCCACCAGGACTGGTGGGGGGGTAGTATTCCAAGATGTTTGACACCAAACACGACATGTTTTGGTGCAGCCAGTCCAAAGTTAGCATTGTAACGTGAGGATATAATGCACTTAAGAGTATATGGTCAGGCTGTACCACAAACAGCATCAGAGGAGGGACTCTGAATGCTGTAAAGGGGCTCTGCTCATGCAGGGGCACCCTCTCACATAAAAACCAAGCACTCTGCCTTCAGGATTGGTAAGGCCTGCCATAGGAGTGACTTATAGGTTTATATGTGTGTGCAATGGTAGTGATATAGGTAGCCTATACCACTGTAAGAGGTGCATGCACCACCTTACCCAGGCTGCAGTAGCAGACCTGTGGTGTCATTTTGGGTGGGCTTCCAGGGGTGGCACAATACATGCTGCAGCCCCTGGTAGGCCTCTGAGGTACCTATGCCCTGGGTACATAGTATACCATATACTAGGGACTTATAAGGGCACTCCATATTCCAATCAGAGATGTGCCTAAGGCACATGGAAACCATTTTAGAGAGGAAGCAGCTAGGCTGGGGTTCTGATTAGCAGGGCCCCAGCCAGACTAAAGTCGAAAAACAGTGAAGCATCAGCAAAAAGTGGGGGTACCCATGTGAAGCAGATCCTACTCTCCTACACTTACTGCACTCCAGTTGCCTCTTTCTGCACCCTTGTCTCTCTTTCTGCACCTCTCATACTTCTTTCAGCACCTCTTGCCTCTTTCTGCACTTCTCTTGCCTCTTTCAACACCTCTGTTGCTTCTTCCTGCACTTCTGTTGCTTCTTTCTGCACCTCTCTTGCCTCTTCCTGCACCCCTTTCCCCTCTTTCTGTACCTCTCTTGCCTCTTTCTGCACCTCTGTTGCTTCTTTCTGCACATCTCTTGCCTCTTACTGCACCCCTCTTGCCTCTTTCTCCACCTCTATTGCGTCTTTCTGCACTTCTCTTGTTTCTTTCTGCACCACGCTTGCTTCTTTCTGTATCCCTCTTACCTGTTTCTCCACCACTCTAACATCTTTCTGCACTTCTCTTGCTTCTTTCTGCAACTCTCTTGCTTCTTTCTGCACTTCTCTTGCCTCTTTCTACACCTCTGTTACTTCTTCCTGCTCTTCTGTTGCTTCTTTCTGCACCTCTCTTGCCTCTTCCTGCACCTCTCATGCCTCTTTCTCCACCTCTATTGCGTCTTTCTGCACTTCTCTTGTTTCTTTCTACACCTCGCTTGCTTCTTTCTGCTCCCCTCTTACTTCTTTCTCCACCCCTCTATCATCTTTCTGCACCTCTCTTGCCTCTTTCTGCACCTTTGTTGCTTCTTTCTGCACTTCTCTTGCTTCTTTCTGCACCTCTCTTGCTTCTTTCTGCACCCCTCTTGCCTCTCTTTGCACCCCTTTTCCCTCTTTTTGCACCTCTCTTGCTTCTTTCTGCACCTCTCTTGCCTCTTTCTGCAACTCTCTTGCCTCTTTCTACACCTCTCTTGCTTCTTTCTGCACTTCTGTTCCTTATTTCTGCAACTCTCTTGCCTCTTCCTGCACCCCTTTTCCCTCTTTCTGCACCCCTCTTCCATTTTCTGCACCTCTCTTGCCTCTTTCTGCACCCCTTTTCTCTCTTTCTGCACTTCTCTTGCCTCTTTCTGCACCTCACTTCCCTCTTTCTGCACTTCTCTTGCCTCTTTGCGCACCTCACTCTCTTCTTTCTGCATCTCTCTTGCTTCTTTCTGTACTTCTCTGGCATCTTTCTTCATTTCTCTTGCTTCTTTCTGCACTTCTCTTGCCTCTTTCTGCACCTCTCTTGCTTCTTTCTGCACCTCTCTTGCTTCTTTCTGCACTTCTTGCCTCTTTCTTTACCTCTATTTCCTCTTTCTGCATCTCACTCTCTTCTTTCTGCACCTCTCTTGCCTCTTTCTGCATATCTATTGCTTCTTTCTGCTCTTCTCTTGCCTCTTTCTACATTTCTGTTCCCTCCTTCTGCACCTCTGTTACCTGTTTCTGCACCTCGATTGCTTCTTTCTGCACTTCTCTTGCCTCTTTCTACATTTCTGTTGCTTCTTTCTGCACTTCTCTAGCCTCTATTTGCACCCCTCTTGCCTCTTTCTGCACCTCTCTTGCTTCTTTCTGCACCACTCTTGCCTCTTTCTACACTCCTCTTCCATCTTTCTGCACCTCTCTTGCCTCTTTATGCACCTCTCTTGCCTCTTTCTTGCACTTCTCTTGCCTCTTTCTGCATCTCTGTTGCTTCTTTCTGCACTTCTCTTGCCTCTTTCTGCACTTCACTCGCTTCTTTCTGCACCTCTCTTGCTTCTTTCTACATTTCTGTTGCTTCTTTCTGCACTTCTCTTGCCTCTTCCTGCACCCCTTTCCCCTCTTTCTGCACCTCTCTTGCCTCTTTTCACACCTCTGTTGCTCCTTTCTGCACGTCTCTTGCCTCTTAATGCACCTCTCTTGCCTCTTTCTCCACCTCTATTGCGTCTTTCTGCACTTCTCTTGTTTCTTTCTGCACCTCGCTTGCTTCTTTCTATACCCCTCTTACCTCTTTCTCCACCACTCTATCATCTTTCTGCACCTCTCTTGCCTTTTTCTTCACCTCTCTTGCCTCTTTCTGCACCTTTGTTGCTTCTTTCTGCACTTCTCTTGCTTCTTTCTGCACCTCTCTTGCTTCTTTCTGCACCCCTCTTGCCTCTCTTTGAACCTCTTTTGCCTATTTCTGCACCTCTCTTGCTTCTTTCTGCACCTCTCTCGTCTCTTTCTGCAACTTCTCTTGCCTCTTCCTGCACCCTTTTCCCTCTTTCTGCACCCCTCTTCCATTTTCTGCACCTCTCTTGCCTCTTTCTGCACCCCTTTTCTCTCTTTCTGCAATTCTCTTGCCTCTTTCTGTACCTCTCTTGCCTCTTTCTGCACCTCACTTCCCTCTTTCTGCACATCTCTTGCCTCTTTGCGCACTTCACTCTCTTCTTTCTGCATCTCTCTTTCTTCTTTCTGTACTTCTCTGGCATCTTTCTTCATTTCTCTTGCTTCTTTCTGTACTTCTCTTGCCTCTTTCTGCACCTCTCTTGCTTCTTTCTGCACCTCTCTTGCTTCTTTCTGCACTTCCTGCCTCTTTCTTTACCTCTATTTCCTCTTCCTGCATCTCACTCTCTTCTTTCTGCTCATCTCTTGCCTCTTTCTGCATATCTATTGCTTCTTTCTGCTCTTCTCTTGCCTCTTTCTACATTTCTTTTCCCTCCTTCTGAACCTCTGTTAACTGTTTCTGCACCTTGATTGCTTCTTTCTTCACTTCTCTTGGCTCTTTCTGCACCTCTCTTCCCTCTTTCTGCACTTCTCTTGCCTCTTTGTGCACCTCACTCTCTTCTTTCTGCATCTCTCTTGCTTCTTTCTGTACTTCTCTGGCATATTTCTTTATTTTTCTTGCTTCTTTCTGCACCTCTCTTGCTTCTTTCTGCACATCTTGCCTCTTTCTGCACCTCTATTGCCTCTTTCTGCATCTCACTCTCTTCTTTCTGCACCTCTCTTGCCTCTTTCTGCAAATCTCTTACCTCTTTGTGAACCTCTCTTCTTCTTGCTGCACCTCTTTTGCCTCTTTCTGTAATTCTCTTACATCTTTCTGCACCTCTGTTGCTTCTTTCTGCACTTCTTGCCTCTTTCTGTACCTTTATTGCCTCTTTCTGCATCTCACGCTCTGCTTTATGCACTTCTCTTTCCTCTTTCAGCAAATCTCTTACCTCTTTGTGCACCTCACTCTCTTCTTGCTGCACCTCTTTTGCATCTTTCTGTACTTCTCTTGCATCTTTGTTCACGTCTCTTGCTTCTTTCTGCACTTCTCTTGCTTCTTTCTGCACCGCTCTTGCCTCTTTCTCCACCTCTGTTGCTTCTTTCTGCACTTCTCTTGCTTCTTTCTGCACCTCTCTTACTTCTTTCTGCACTTCTTGCCTCTTTCTGTACCTCTATTGCCTCTTTCTGCACCTCACTCTCTCCTTTCTGAACCTCTGTTGCCTCTTTCTGCACTTCTCTTGCCCCTTTGTGCACATCACTCTCTTCTTTTTGCACCTCTTTTGCCTCTTTCTGTACTTCTCTTGCATCTTTCTGCACTTCTGTTGCTTCTTTCTGCACTTCTCTTGCTTCTTTCTGTACCTCTCTTGCTTCTTTCTGCACCCTTCTTGCCTCTCTCTACACCTCTCTTTCCTCTTTCTGTACCCCTGTTCCCTCCTTCTGCACATCTGTTGCCTGTTTCTACACCTCTTTTGCCTCTTTCTGTACTTTTCTTGCATCTTTCTGCACTTCTGTTGCTTCTTTCTGCACTTCTCTTGCTTCTTTCTGTACCTCTCTTGCTTCTTTCTGCACCCCTCTTGCCTCTCTACACCCCTCTTCCCTCTTTCTGTACCCCAGTTCCCTCCTTCTGCACATCTGTTGCCTGTTTCTACACTTCTTTTGCCTCTTTCTGTACTTCTCTTGCATCTTTCTGCACCTCTTTTGCCTCTTTCTACTTTTCTGTTGCTTCTTTCTGCACTTCTCTAGCCTCTTTCTGCACCCCTCGCCTATTTATGCACCGCTCTTGCCACTTTCTGCACCTTTGTTGATTCTTTCTTCACTTCTCCTGCTTCTTTCTGCCCTTCTCTTGCTTCTTACTGCACCCCTGTTGCCTCTTTCTGCACCCTTTTCCCTCTTTCTGCACCTCTCACACTTCTTTCAGCACCTCTCTTGCCTCTTTCTGCACTTCTCTTGCCTCTTTCTACACCTCTGTTGCTTCTTCCTGCACTTCTGTTGCTTCTTTCTGCACCTCTCTTGCCTCTTCCTGCACCCCTTTCCCCTCTTCCTGTACCTCTACTGCCTCTTTCTGCACCTATGTTGCTTCTTTCTACACGTCTTTTGCCTCTTAATCTACCCCTCTTGCCTCTTTCTGCACCTCTGTTGAGTCTTTCTGCACTTCTCTTGTTTCTTTCTGCACCTCTCTTGCTTCTTTCTGCACCCCTCTTACCTCTTTCTCCACCCCACTTCCATTTTCTGCACCTCTCTTGCCTCTTTCTGCACCTCTTTTTCTCTCTTTCTGCAATTCTCTTGCCTCTTTCTGTACCTCTCTTGCCTCCTTCTGCACCTCACTTCCCTCTTTCTGCACTTCTCTTGCCTCTTTGTGCACCTCACTCTCTTCTTTCTGCATCTCTCTTGCTTCTTTCTGTACTTCTCTGGCATCTTTCTTCATTTCTCTTGCTTCTTTCTGCACTTCTCTTGCCTCTTTCTGCACCTCTCTTGCATATTTCTGCACCTCTCTTGCCTCTTTCTGCACCTCACTTGCCTTTTTCTGCGCATCTCTTGCCTCTGTCTGCACTCCTCCTGCCTCTTTCTGCACTTCTCTTGTTTCTTTCTGCACTTCTCTTGTCCCTTTCTGCACTTCTTTTACCTCTTTCTGTACTTCTCCTGCTTCTTTCTGCACCACTTTTGCTTCTTCCTGCACTTATCTTGCTTCTTTCTGTACCCCTCTTGTCTCTTTCTGCACCCTTCTTCTCTCTATCTCTTCCCCTGTTCCATCTTTCTACACCTCTCTTGCCTCTTCCTGCACCCCTTTTCCCTCTTTCTGTACCTCTCTTGCCTCTATCTGAACTTCTCTTGCCTCTTTCCACACCTCTGTTACTTCTTTCTGCACTTCTCTTTCTTCTTTCTGCACACCTCTTGTCTCTTTCTGCACCCCTCTTCTCTCTTTCTCTACCCCTGTTCCATCTTTCTGCACCTCTCTTGCCTCTTCCTGTACCCCTTTTCCTTCTTTATGTACCTCTCGTGCCTCTTTCTGCAGTTCTCTTGCCTCTTTCTGCACCTCTGTTGCTTCTTTTTGCACTTCTCTTGCCTTTTAATGCACCCCTCTTGCCTCTTTCTGCACCTCTGTTGCGTCTTTCTGCACTTCTCTTGTTTCTTTCTGCACCGCTCTTGCTTCTTTCGGCAACCCTTTTACCTTTTCTCCACCCTACTTCCATCTTTCTGCACCTCTCTTGCCACTTTCTGCACCTCTTTTCCCTCTTTCTGCACTTCTCTTGCTTCTTTCTGCACCCCTCTTGCCTCTTTCTGCACCTTTCTTGCTTCCTTCTGCACCTCTCTTGTTTCTTTCTGCACCTCTCTTGCTTCTTTCTGCACCCCTGTTGCCTCTTTCTGCACCCCTCTAGCCTCTTTCTGCACCACTTTTCTCTCTTTCTGTACTTCTCTTGCCACTCTGCGCACCTCACTCTCTTCTTTCTACACCCCTCTTGTCTCTTTCTGCACTTTTCATGCCTCTTTGTGCACCTCACTCTCTTCCTTCTCCACCTCTCTTGCTTCTTTCTGTACTTCTCTGGCATCTTTCTTCATTTCTCTTGCTTCTTTCTGACTTCTCTTGCCTCCTTATGCACTTCTCTTGCTTCCTTCTGCACTTCTCTTGCCTCTTTCTGCACTTCTCTTGCCTCTTTCTCTACCTCTGTTGCTTCTTCCTACACTTCTCTTGCCCCTTTCTGTACCTATCTTGCCAATTTCTGCACTTCTCTTGCCTTTCTCTGTACTTCTCTTGCCTCTTTCTGCACCTCTGTTGCTTCTTCCTGCACTTCTCTTGCTTCTTTCTGCACCCCTCTTATATCTTTCTGCACCCCTCTTACCTCTTTCTCTACCCCTGTTCCATCTTTCTGCACCTCTCTTCCATCTTTCTTCACTCCTCTTGCCTCTTTCTCCACCTCTGTTGCTTCTTTCTGCACTTCTCTTGCTTCTTTCTGCACCTCTCTTACTTCTTTCTGCACTTCTTGCCTCTTTCTGTACCTCTATTGCCTCTTTCTGCACCTCACTCTCTCCTTTCTGCACCTCTGTTGCCTCATTCTGCACTTCTCTTGCCTCTTTCTGCACCCCACTCTCTTCTTTTTGCACCTCTTTTGCCTCTTTCTGTACTTCTCTTGCATCTTTCTGCACTTCTGTTGCTTCTTTCTGCACTTCTCTTGCTTCTTTCTGTACCTCTCTTACTTCTTTCTGCACCCCTCTTGCCTCTCTCTACACCCCTCTTCCCTCTTTCTGTACCCCTGTTCCCTCCTTCTGCACCTCTGTTGCCTGTTTCTGCACCTCTTTTGCCTCTTTCTGTACTTCTCTTGCATCTTTCTGCACTTCTGTTGCTTCTTTCTGCACTTCTCTTGCTTCTTTCTATACCTCTCTTGCTTCTTTCTGCATCCCTCTTGCCTCTCTCTACACCCCTCCTCCCTCTTTCTGTACCCCTGTTCCCTACCTCTGCACCTCTCTTGCCTGTTTCTGCACCTCTTTTGCCTCTTTCTACATTTCTGTTGCTTCTTTATGCACTTCTATAGCCTCTTTCTGCACCCCTCTTGCCCATTTCTGCACCCCTCTTGCCTCTTTCTGCACCTCCCTTGCTTCTTACTGCACCCCTTTTTCCTCTTTCTGTACCTCTTTTGCCTCTTTCTGCACTTCTCTGGCTGCTTTCGGCACCCACTTACCTCTTTGTGCACATCTGTAGCTTCTTTCTGCACTTTTCTTGCTTCTTTCTGCATCTCTCTTGCTTCTTACTGTACCCCTGTTGCCTCTTTCTGCCCACTCTTCCCTCTTTCACCACCTCTCTTTCTTCTTTCTGGACCTCTCCTGCTTCTTTCTGCACCCCTCTTGCCTCTTTCTACAACCCTCTTCCTCTTTCTTCACCTCTCTTACCTCTTTCTGCACTTCTCTTGCCTTTTTCTGCACTTCCCTTGCTTCTTGCTGCACCTCTCTTGCTTCTTTCTACATTTCTGCTGCTTCTTTCTGCACTTCTCTGGCCTCTTTCTGCATCCCTCTTACCTCTTTGTGCACATCTGTAGCTTCTTTCTGCACTTTTCTTGCTACTTTCTGCACCTCTCATGCTTCTTACTGCACCCCTGTTGCCTCCTTCTGCACCCTCTTCCCTCTTTCAGCACTTCTCTTGCCTCTTTCTGCAACCCTCTTGTTTATTTATGCACCTCTCTTGCCTCTTTCTGCACTTCTCTTGCCTCTTTCTGCACCACTGTTGCTTCTTTTTGCACGTCTCTTGCCTCTTACTGCACCGCTCTTGTCTCTTTCTGCACCTCTGTTGCTTCTTTCTGCAACCCTCCTACCTCTTTCTCCACCCCACTTCCATCTTTATGCACCTCTCTTGCCTCTTTCTGCACCTCTCTTGCCTCTTTCTGCACCTCTTTTGCCTCTTTCTGCACTTCTCTTGCTTCTTTCTGCACTTCTCTTGCTTCTTTCTGCACCCCTCCTGCCTCTTTCATCACCTCTGTTGCTTCTTTCTGCACTTCTCTTGCTTCTTTCTGCACCTCTCTTGCTTCTTTCTGCACCCCTCTTGCCTCTTTCTGCACCCCTCTAGCCTCTTTCTTCACCCCTTTTCCCTCTTTCTGTACTTCTCTTGCCTCTTTCTATACCTCTATTGCCTCATTCTCTACCTCTCTTGCCGCTTTCTGCACTTCTCTTGCCTCTTTGTGCACCTCACTCTCTTCTTTCTGCACCTCTTTTGCCTCTTTCTTCACTTCTCTTGCCTCTTTGTGCACCTCACTCTCTTCTTTGTGCACCTCTCTTGCTTCTTTCTGTACTTCACAGGCATCTTTCTTCATTTCTCTGTCTTCTTTCTGCACTTCTCTTGCCTCTTTCTCTACCTCTGTTGCTACTTCCTGCACTTCTCTTGCCTCTTTCTGCACTTCCCTTTCTTCTTTCTGCACCTCTCTTGCTTCTTTCTACATTTCTGTTGCTTCTTTCTGCACTTCTCTGGCCTCTTTCTGCATCCCTCTTACCTCTTTGTGCACATCTGTAGCTTCTTTCTGCAATTGTATTGCTTCTTTCTGCACCTCTCACCTCTTTCAGCACTTCTCTTGCTTCTTTCTGCACCTCTCTTGCTTCTTTCTGCACATCTTGCCTCTTTCTGTACCTCTATTGCCTCTTTCTGTATCTCACTCTCTTCTTTATGCACCTCTATTTCCTCTTTCAGCAAATCTCTTACCTCTTTGTGCACCTCACTCTCTTCTTGCTGCACCTCTTTTGCCTCTTTCTGTTCTTCTCTTGCATCTTTCTGCACCTCTGTTGTTTCTTTCTGCACTTCTCTTGCTTCTTTCTGCACCACCCTTGCCTCTTTCTCCACCTCTGTTGCTTCTTTCTGCACTTCTCTTGCTTCTTTCTGCACCTCTCTTACTTCTTTCTGCACTTCTTGCCTCTTTCTGTACCTCTATTGCCTCTTTGTGCACCTCACTCTTTTCTTTCTGCACCTCTGTTGCCTCTTTCTGCACTTCTCTTGCCTCTTTGTGCACCTCTCTCTCTTCTTTATGCACAGATCTTGCCTCTTTCTCTACACCTCCTGCATCTTTCTGCACTTCTCTTGCTTCTTTCTGCACTTCTCTTGCTTCTTTCTGTACCTCTCTTGCTTCTTTCTGCACCCCTCTTGCCTCTCTCTACACCCCTCTTACCTCTTTCTGTACCCCTGTTCCCTCCTTCTGCACCTCTGTTGCCTGTTTCTGCACCTCTTTTGCCTCTTTCTATACTTTTCTTGCATCTTTCTGCACTTCTGTTGCTTCTTTCTGCACTTCTCTTGCTTCTTTCTATACCTCTCTTGCTTCTTTCTGCATCCCTCTTGCCTCTCTCTACACCCCTCCTCCCTCTTTCTGTACCCCTGTTCCCTACCTCTGCACCTCTCTTGCCTGTTTCTGCACCTCTTTTGCCTCTTTCTACATTTCTGTTGCTTCTTTATGCACTTCTATAGCCTCTTTCTGCACCCCTCTTGCCCATTTCTGCACCCCTCTTGCCTCTTTCTGCACCTCTCTTGCTTCTTACTGCACCCCTCTTTCCTCTTTCTGTACCTCTTTTGCCTCTTTCTGCACTTCTCTGGCCTCTTTCGGCACCCACTTACCTCTTTGTGCACATCTGTAGCTTCTTTCTGCACATTGCTTGCTTCTTTCTGCATCTATCTTGCTTCTTACTGTACCCCTGTTGCCTCTTTCTGCCCACTCTTCCCTCTTTCACCACCTCTCTTTCTTCTTTCTGGACCTCTCCTGCTTCTTTCTGCACCCCTCTTGCCTCTTTCTACAACCCTCTTCCCTCTTTCTTCACCTCTCTTACCTCTTTCTGCACTTCTCTTGCCTTTTTCTGCACTTCCCTTGCTTCTTGCTGCACCTCTCTTGCTTCTTTCTACATTTCTGCTGCTTCTTTCTGCACTTCTCTGGCCTCTTTCTGCACCCCTCTTACCTCTTTGTGCACATCTGTAGCTTCTTTCTGCACTTTTCTTGCTACTTTCTGCACCTCTCATGCTTCTTACTGCACCCCTGTTGCCTCCTTCTGCACCCTCTTCCCTCTTTCAGCACTTCTCTTGCCTCTTTCTCTACCTCTGTTGCTACTTCCTGCACTTCTCTTGCCTCTTTCTGCACCTCTCTTGTTTATTTATGCACCTCTCTTGCCTCTTTCTGCACTTCTTTTGCCTCTTTCTGCACCACTGTTGCTTCTTTTTGCACGTCTCTTGCCTCTTACTGCACCGCTCTTGTCTCTTTCTGCACCTCTGTTGCTTCTTTCTGCAACCCTCCTACCTCTTTCTCAACCCCACTTCCATCTTTCTGCACCTCTCTTGCCTCTTTCTGCACCTCTCTTGCCTCTTTCTGCACCTCTTTTGCCTCTTTCTGCACCCCTCCTGCCTCTTTCATCACCTCTGTTGCTTCTTTCTGCACTTCTCTTGCTTCTTTCTGCACCTCTCTTGCTTCTTTCTGCACCCCTCTTGCCTCTTTCTGCACCCCTCTAGCCTCTTTCTTCACCCCTTTTCCCTCTTTCTGTACTTCTCTTGCCTCTTTCTGTACCTCGAATGCCTCTTTCTACACCTCACTTCCCTCTTTCTGCACTACTCTTGCCTCTTTGTGCACCTCACTCTCTTCTTTCTGCACCTCTCTTGCCTCTTTCTGCACTTCTCTTGCCTCTTTGTGCACCTCACTCTCTTCTTTGTGCACCTCTCTTGTTTCTTTCTGTACTTCTCAGGCATCTTTCTTCATGTCTCTGTCTTCTTTCTGCACTTCTCTTGCCTCTTTCTGCTACCTCTGTTGATACTTCCTGCACTTCTCTTGCCTCTTTCTGCACTTCCCTTGCTTCTTTCTGCACCTCTCTTGCTTCTTTCTACATTTATGTTGCTTCTTTCTGTACTTCTCTGGCCTCTTTCTGCATCCCTCTTACCTCTTTGTGCACATCTGTAGCTTCTTCCTGCACTTTTATTGCTTCTTTCTGCACCTCTCACCTCTTTCAGCACTTCTCTTGCTTCTTTCTGCACCTCTCTTGCTTATTTCTGCACCTCTCTTGCCTCTTCCTGCACCCCTCTTGCCTCTTTCTGCACCTCTCTTGCATCTTTCTGCACTTCTCTTGTTTCTTTGTGCACCTCTTTTGCCGCTTTCTGCACTTCTCTTGCTTCTTTGTGCACCCCTCTTGCCTCTTTCTGCACCCCTCTAGCCTCTTTCTGCACCCCTTTTCCCTCTTTCCGCACTTCTCTTGCCTCTTTCTGTACCTCACTTCCCTCTTTCTGCACTTCTCTTCCTTCTTTCTGTACTTCTCTGGCATCTTTCTTCATTTCTCTTGCTTCTTTCTGCACTTCTCTTGCCTCTCTTGCCTCTTTCTACACCCCACTTCCCTCTTTCTGCACTTCTCTTGACTCTTTGTGCACCTCACTCTCTTCTTTCTGCACCTCTCTTGTCTTTTTCTGCACTTCTCTTGCTTCTTTCTACACCTCTCTTGCTTCTTTCTGCACTTCTCTTGCCTCTTTCTGCATCTCACTCTCTTCTTTCTGCACCTCTCTTGCCTCTGCACATCTCTTACCTCTTTGTGCACCTCACTCTCTTCTTGCTGCACCTCTTTTGCTTCTTTTTGTACTTCTCTTGCATATTTCTGCACCTCTGTTGCTTATTTCTGCACTTCTCTTGCTTCTTTCTGCACCGCTCTTGCCTCTTTCTCCACCTCTGTTGCTTCTTTCTGTACTTCTCTTGCTTCTTTCTGCACCTCTCATACTTCTTTATGCACATCTTGCCTCATTCTGTACCTTTATTGCCTCTTTCTGCAACTCACTCTCTTCTTTCTGCACCTCTTTTGCCTCCTTCTGCACTTCTCTTGCATCTTTCTGCACTTCTGTTGCTTCTTTCAGCACCTCTGTTGCTTCTTCCTGTACTTCTCTTGCTTCTTTCTGCTTTCCTCTTGTCTCTTTCTGCACCCCTCGTCCCTCTTTCTCTACCCCTGTTTCATCTTTCTGCACCTCTCTTGCCTCTTTTTGCGCTCCTCTTGCCTCTTTCTGTACTTCTCTTGCCTCTTTCTGCACTTCTCTTGCCTCTTTCTCAACCTCTGTTGCTTCTTCCTGCACTTCTCTTTCCTCTTTCTGCACTTCTCTTGCCTCTTTCTGCACTTACCTTGCCCCTTTCTGCACTTCTCTTGCCTCTTTCTGTACTTCTCTTGCGTCTTTCTTCACCTCTGTTGCTTCTTTCTGCACTTCTCTTGCTTCTTTCTGCATCGCTCTTGCCTCTTTCTCCACCTCTGTTGCTTCTTTTTGCACTTCTCTTGCTTCTTTCTACACCTCTCTTGCTTCTCTTGCCTCTTTCTACACCTCACTTCCCTCTTTCTGCACTTCTCTTGCCTCTTTGTGCACCTCACTCTCTTCTTTCTGCACCTCTCTTGTCTCTTTCTGCACTTCTCTTGCCTCTTTCTACACCTCTCTTGCTTCTTTCTGCACTTCTCTTGCCTCTTTCTGCATCTCATTCTCTACTTTCTGCACCTCTCTTGCCTCTTTCTGCACATCTCTTACCTCTTTGTGCACCTCACTCTCTTCTTGCTGCACCTCTTTGCTTCTTTTTGTACTTCTCTTGCATATTTCTGCACCTCTGTTGCTTATTTCTGCACTTCTCTTGCTTCTTTCTGCACCGCTCTTGCCTCTTTCACCACCTCTGTTGCTTCTTTCTGCACTTCTCTTTCTTCTTTTTGCACCTCTCTTACTTCATTATGCACGTCTTGCCTCATTCTGTACCTTTATTGCATCTTTCTGCACCTCACTCTCTTCTTTCTGCACCTCTTTTGCCTCCTTCTGTACTTCTCTTGCATCTTTCTGCACTTCTGTTGCTTCTTTCTGCACTTCTCTTGCTTCTTTCTGTACCTCTCTTGCTTCTTTCTGCACCCCTGTTGCCACTTTCTACACCCCTCTTGCCACTTTCTACACCCCTCTTCCATCTTTCTGTAACCCTCTTCCCTCCTTCTGCACCTCTCTTGCCTGTTTCTGCACCTCTGTTGATTCTTTCTGCACTTCTGTTGCTTCTTTCTGCACCTCTCTTGCTTCTTTCTGTACCCCTCTTGCCTCTTTCTGCAACCCTCCTCCCTCTTTCTGCACCTCTCTTTCCTCTTTCTGCACCTCTATTTCCTCTTTCTGTACTTCTCTTGCCTCTTTCTGCATCTCTCTTGCTTCTTACTGTACCCCTGTTGCCTCTTTCTGCACCCTCTTACCTCTTTGTGCACATCTGTAGCTTCTTCCTGCACTTTTATTGCTTCTTTCTGCACCTCTCACCTCTTTCAGCACTTCTCTTGCTTCTTTCTGCACCTCTCTTTCTTATTTCTGCACCTCTCTTGCCTCTTCCTGCACCCCTCTTGCCTCTTTCTGCACCTCTCTTGCATCTTTCTGCACTTCTCTTGTTTCTTTCTGCACCTCTTTTGCCGCTTTCTGCACTTCTCTTGCTTCTTTCTGCACCCCTCTTGCCTCTTTCTGCACCCCTCTAGCCTCTTTCTGCACCTCTTTTCCCTCTTTCCGCACTTCTCTTGCCTCTTTCTGTACCTCACTTCCCTCTTTCTGCACTTCTCTTCCTTCTTTCTGTACTTCTCTGGCATCTTTCTTCATTTCTCTTGCTTCTTTCTGCACTTCTCTTGCCTCTCTTGCCTCTTTCTACACCCCACTTCCCTCTTTCTGCACTTCTCTTGACTCTTTGTGCACCTCACTCTCTTCTTTCTGCACCTCTCTTGTCTCTTTCTGCACTTCTCTTGCTTCTTTCTACACCTCGCTTGCTTCTTTCTGCACTTCTCTTGCCTCTTTCTGCATCTCACTCGCTTCTTTCTGCACCTCTCTGAGCCTCTTTTTGCACTTCTCTTGCCTCTTTGTGCACCTCACTCTCTTCTTGCTGCACCTCTTTTGCTTCTTTCTGTACTTCTCTTGCATATTTCTGCACCTCTGTTGCTTATTTCTGCACTTCTCTTGCTTCTTTCTGCACCGCTCTTGCCTCTTTCTCCACCTCTGTTGCTTCTTTCTGTACTTCTCTTGCTTCTTTCTGCACCTCTCATACTTCTTTATGCACATCTTACCTCATTCTGTACCTTTATTGCCTCTTTCTGCAACTCACTCTCTTCTTTCTGCACCTCTTTTGCCTCCTTCTGTACTTCTCTTGCATCTTTCTGCACTTCTGTTGCTTCTTTCAGCACCTCTGTTGCTTCTTCCTGTACTTCTCTTGCTTCTTTCTGCTTTCCTCTTGTCTCTTTCTGCACCCCTCGTCCCTCTTTCTCTACCCCTGTTTCATCTTTCTGCACCTCTCTTGCCTCTTTTTGCGCTCCTCTTGCCTCTTTCTGTACTTCTCTTGCCTCTTTCTGCACTTCTCTTGCCTCTTTCTCGACCTCTGTTGCTTCTTCCTGCACTTCTCTTTCCTCTTTCTGCACTCCTCTTGCCTCTTTCTGCACTTACCTTGCCCCTTTCTGCACTTCTCTTGCCTCTTTCTGTACTTCTCTTGCGTCTTTCTTCACCTCTGTTGCTTCTTTCTGCACTTCTCTTGCTTCTTTCTGCATCGCTCTTGCCTCTTTCTCCACCTCTGTTGCTACTTTTTGCACTTCTCTTGCTTCTTTCTGCACCTCTCTTGCTTCTTTCTGCACTTCTCTTGCCTCTCTTGCCTCTTTCTACACCTCACTTCCCTCTTTCTGCACTTCTCTTGCCTCTTACTGCACCTCACTCTCTTCTTTCTGCACCTCTCTTGTCTCTTTCTGCACTTCTCTTGCCTCTTTCTGCACCCCATTCTCTACTTTCTGCACCTCTCTTGCCTCTTTCTGCACATCTCTTACCTCTTTGTGCACCTCACTCTCTTCTTGCTGCACCTCTTTTGCTTCTTTTTGTACTTTTCTTGCATATTTCTGCACCTCTGTTGCTTATTTCTGCACTTCTCTTGCTTCTTTCTGCACCGCTCTTGCCTCTTTCACCACCTCTGTTGCTTCTTTCTGCACTTCTCTTTCTTCTTTTTGCACCTCTCTTACTTCTTTATGCACGTCTTGCCTCATTCTGTACCTTTATTGCCTCTTTCTGTACCTCACTCTCTTCTTTTTGCACCTCTTTTGCCTCCTTCTGTACTTCTCTTGCATCTTTCTGCACTTCTCTTGCTTCTTTCTGCACCTCTCTTGCTTCTTTCTGCACTTTTCTTGCCTCTTTCTGCATCTCACTCTCTTCTTTCTGCACCTCTCTTGCCTCTTTCTGCACATCTCTTACCTCTTTGTGCACCTCACTCTCTTCTTGCTGCACTTCCCTTGCTTCTTTCTGCACCTCTCTTGCTTCTTTCTACATTTATGTTGCTTCTTTCTGTACTTCTCTGGCCTCTTTCTGCATCCCTCTTACCTCTTTGTGCACATCTGTAGCTTCTTCCTGCACTTTTATTGCTTCTTTCTGCACCTCTCACCTCTTTCAGCACTTCTCTTGCTTCTTTCTGCACCTCTCTTGCTTATTTCTGCACCTCTCTTGCCTCTTCCTGCACCCCTCTTGCCTCTTTCTGCACCTCTCTTGCATCTTTCTGCACTTCTCTTGTTTCTTTCTGCACCTCTTTTGCCGCTTTCTGCACTTCTCTTGCTTCTTTCTGCACCCCTCTTGCCTCTTTCTGCACCCCTCTAGCCTCTTTCTGCACCTCTTTTCCCTCTTTCCGCACTTCTCTTGCCTCTTTCTGTACCTCACTTCCCTCTTTCTGCACTTCTCTTCCTTCTTTCTGTACTTCTCTGGCATCTTTCTTCATTT
The DNA here is from genome assembly GCA_963921515.1 of Calotriton arnoldi. Classification (NCBI taxonomy): domain Eukaryota; kingdom Metazoa; phylum Chordata; class Amphibia; order Caudata; family Salamandridae; genus Calotriton; species Calotriton arnoldi. The sequence continues at coordinate 128,231 of CAWUFW010015607.1, read as the reverse complement.
CTCTTGCTTCTTTCTGCACTTCTCTTGCCTCTCTTGCCTCTTTCTACACCCCACTTCCCTCTTTCTGCACTTCTCTTGACTCTTTGTGCACCTCACTCTCTTCTTTCTGCACCTCTCTTGTCTTTTTCTGCACTTCTCTTGCCTCTTTCTACACCTCTCTTGCTTCTTTCTGCACTTCTCTTGCCTCTTTCTGCATCTCACTCTCTTCTTTCTGCACCTCTCTTGCCTCTGTCTACACCTCTCTTACCTCTTTGTGCACCTCACTCTCTTCTTGCTGCACCTCTTTTGCTTCTTTCTGTACTTCTCTTGCATATTTCTGCACCTCTGTTGCTTATTTCTGCACTTCTCTTGCTTCTTTCTGCACCGCTCTTGCCTCTTTCTCCACCTCTGTTGCTTCTTTCTGTACTTCTCTTGCTTCTTTCTGCACCTCTCATACTTCTTTATGCACATCTTGCCTCATTCTGTACCTTTATTGCCTCTTTCTGCAACTCACTCTCTTCTTTCTGCACCTCTTTTGCCTCCTTCTGTACTTCTCTTGCATCTTTCTGCACTTCTGTTGCTTCTTTCAGCACCTCTGTTGCTTCTTTCTGCACTTCTCTTGCTTCTTTCTGCTTTCCTCTTGTCTCTTTCTGCACCCCTCGTCCCTCTTTCTGCTACCTCTGTTTCATCTTTCTGCACCTCTCTTGCCTCTTTCTGCGCTCCTCTTGCCTCTTTCTGTACTTCTCTTGCCTCTTTCTGCACTTCTCTTGCCTCTTTCTGCAACCTCTGTTGCTTCTTCCTGCACTTCTCTTGCCTCTTTCTGCACTTCTCTTGCCTCTTTCTGCACTTACTCTTGCCTCTTTCTGCACTTCTCTTGCCTCTTTCTGTACTTCTCTTGCGTCTTTCTTCACCTCTGTTGCTTCTTTCTGCACTTCTCTTGCTTCTTTCTGCATCGCTCTTGCCTCTTTCTCCACCTCTGTTGCTTCTTTCTGCACTTCTCTTGCTTCTTTCTACACCTCTCTTGCTTCTCTTTGCCTCTTTCTACACCTCACTTCCCTCTTTCTGCACTTCTCTTGCCTCTTTGTGCACCTCACTCTCTTCTTTCTGCACCTCTCTTGTCTCTTTCTGCACTTCTCTTGCCTCTTTCTACACCTCTCTTGCTTCTTTCTGCACTTCTCTTGCCTCTTTCTGCATCTCATTCTCTACTTTCTGCACCTCTCTTGCCTCTTTCTGCACATTTCTTACCTCTTTGTGCACCTCACTCTCTTCTTGCTGCACCTCTTTTGCTTCTTTTTGTACTTCTCTTGCATATTTCTGCACCTCTGTTGCTTCTTTCTGCACTTCTCTTGCTTCTTTCTGCACCGCTCTTGCCTCTTTCACGCACCTCTGTTGCTTCTTTCTGCACTTCTCTTTCTTCTTTCTGCACCTCTCTTACTTCATTATGCACGTCTTGCCTCATTCTGTACCTTTATTGCATCTTTCTGCACCTCACTCTCTTCTTTCTGCACCTCTTTTGCCTCCTTCTGTACTTCTCTTGCATCTTTCTGCACTTCTGTTGCTTCTTTCTGCACTTCTCTTGCTTCTTTCTGTACCTCTCTTGCTTCTTTCTGCACCCCTGTTGCCACTTTCTACACCCCTCTTGCCACTTTCTACACCTCTCTTGCCATCTTTCTGTACCCTCTTCCCTCCTTCTGCACCTCTCTTGCCTGTTTCTGCACCTCTTTTGATTCTTTCTGCACTTCTGTTGCTTCTCTCTGCACCTCTCTTGCTTCTTTCTGTACCCCTCTTGCCTCTTTCTACAACCCTCCACCCTCTTTCTGCACCTCTCTTTCCTCTTTCTGCACCTCTATTTCCTCTTTCTGTACTTCTCTTGCCTCTTTCTGCATCTCTCTTGCTTCTTACTGTACCCCTGTTGCCTCTTTCTGCACCCTCTTACCTCTTTGTGCACATCTGTAGCTTCTTTCTGCACTTTTATTGCTTCTTTCTGCACCTCTCTGCCTCTTTCAGCACTTCTCTTGCTTCTTTCTGCACCTCTCTTTCTTATTTCTGCACCTCTCTTGCCTCTTCCTGCACCTCTCTTGCCTCTTTCTGCACCTCTCTTGCATCTTTCTGCACTTCTCTTGTTTCTTTCTGCACCTCTTTTGCCGCTTTCTGCACTTCTCTTGCTTCTTTCTGCACCTCTCTTGCCTCTTTCTGCACCTCTCTTGCCTCTTTCTGCACTCTCTCTTGCCTCTTTCCGCACTTCTCTTGCCTCTTTCTGTACCTCACTTCCCTCTTTCTGCACTTCTCTTCCTTCTTTCTGTACTTCTCTGGCATCTTTCTTCATTTCTCTTGCTTCTTTCTGCACTTCTCTTGCCTCTCTTGCCTCTTTCTACACCCCACTTCCCTCTTTCTGCACTTCTCTTGACTCTTTGTGCACCTCACTCTCTTCTTTCTGCACCTCTCTTGTCTCTTTCTGCACTTCTCTTGCTTCTTTCTACACCTCTCTTGCTTCTTTCTGCACTTCTCTTGCCTCTTTCTGCATCTCACTCTCTTCTTTCTGCACCTCTCTTGCCTCTTTCTGCACATCTCTTACCTCTTTGTGCACCTCACTCTCTTCTTGCTGCACCTCTTTTGCTTCTTTTTCACTTCTCTTGCATATTTCTGCACCTCTGTTGCTTATTTCTGCACTTCTCTTGCTTCTTTCTGCACCGCTCTTGCCTCTTTCTCCACCTCTGTTGCTTCTTTCTGTACTTCTCTTGCTTCTTTCTGCACCTCTCATACTTCTTTATGCACTCTTACCTCATTCTGTACCTTTATTGCCTCTTTCTGCAACTCACTCTCTTCTTTCTGCACCTCTTTTGCCTCCTTCTGTACTTCTCTTGCATCTTTCTGCACTTCTGTTGCTTCTTTCAGCACCTCTGTTGCTTCTTCCTGTACTTCTCTTGCTTCTTTCTGCTTTCCTCTTGTCTCTTTCTGCACCTCTCGTCCCTCTTTCTCTACCCCTGTTTCATCTTTCTGCACCTCTCTTGCCTCTTTTTGCGCCTCCTCTTGCCTCTTTCTGTACTTCTCTTGCCTCTTTCTGCACTTCTCTTGCCTCTTTCTGCGACCTCTGTTGCTTCTTCCTGCACTTCTCTTTCCTCTTTCTGCACTCCTCTTGCCTCTTTCTGCACTTACTCTTGCCTCTTTCTGCACTTCTCTTGCCTCTTTCTGTACTTCTCTTGCGTCTTTCTTCACCTCTGTTGCTTCTTTCTGCACTTCTCTTGCTTCTTTCTGCATCGCTCTTGCCTCTTTCTCCACCTCTGTTGCTACTTTTTGCACTTCTCTTGCTTCTTTCTGCACCTCTCTTGCTTCTTTCTGCACTTCTCTTGCCTCTCTTGCCTCTTTCTACACCTCACTTCCCTCTTTCTGCACTTCTCTTGCCTCTTTGTGCACCTCACTCTCTTCTTTCTGCACCTCTCTTGTCTCTTTCTGCACTTCTCTTGCCTCTTTCTACACCTCTCTTGCTTCTTTCTGCACTTCTCTTGCCTCTTTCTGCATCTCATTCTCTACTTTCTGCACCTCTCTTGCCTCTTTCTGCACATCTCTTACCTCTTTGTGCACCTCACTCTCTTCTTGCTGCACCTCTTTTGCTTCTTTCTGTACTTTTCTTGCATATTTCTGCACCTCTGTTGCTTATTTCTGCACTTCTCTTGCTTCTTTCTGCACCGCTCTTGCCTCTTTCACCACCTCTGTTGCTTCTTTCTGCACTTCTCTTTCTTCTTTTTGCACCTCTCTTACTTCTTTATGCACGTCTTGCCTCATTCTGTACCTTTATTGCTTCTTTCTGTACCTCACTCTCTTCTTTTTGCACCTCTTTTGCCTCCTTCTGTACTTCTCTTGCATCTTTCTGCACTTCTCTTGCTTCTTTCTGCACCTCTCTTGCTTCTTTCTGCACTTTTCTTGCCTCTTTCTGCATCTCACTCTCTTCTTTCTGCACCTCTCTTGCCTCTTTCTGCACATCTCTTACCTCTTTGTGCACCTCACTCTCTTCTTGCTGCACTTCCCTTGCTTCTTTCTGCACCTCTCTTGCTTCTTTCTACATTTATGTTGCTTCTTTCTGTACTTCTCTTGCCTCTTTCTGCATCCCTCTTACCTCTTTGTGCACATCTGTAGCTTCTTCCTGCACTTTTATTGCTTCTTTCTGCACCTCTCACCTCTTTCAGCACTTCTCTTGCTTCTTTCTGCACCTCTCTTGCTTATTTCTGCACCTCTCTTGCCTCTTTCCTGCACCTCTCTTGCCTCTTTCTGCACCTCTCTTGCATCTTTCTGCACTTCTCTTGTTTCTTTCTGCACCTCTTTTGCCGCTTTCTGCACTTCTCTTGCTTCTTTGTGCACCCTCTTGCCTCTTTCTGCACCCCTCTAGCCTCTTTCTGCACCTCTTTTCCCTCTTTCCGCACTTCTCTTGCCTCTTTCTGTACCTCACTTCCCTCTTTCTGCACTTCTCTTCCTTCTTTCTGTACTTCTCTGGCATCTTTCTTCATTTCTCTTGCTTCTTTCTGCACTTCTCTTGCCTCTCTTGCCTCTTTCTACACCCCACTTCCCTCTTTCTGCACTTCTCTTGACTCTTTGTGCACCTCACTCTGCTTCTTTCTGCACCTCTCTTGTCTCTTTCTGCACTTCTCTTGCTTCTTTCTACACCTCTCTTGCTTCTTTCTGCACTTCTCTTGCCTCTTTCTGCATCTCACTCTCTTCTTTCTGCACCTCTCTTGCCTCTTGCACATCTCTTACCTCTTTGTGCACCTCTCTCTCTTCTTGCTGCACCTCTTTTGCTTCTTTCTGTACTTCTCTTGCATATTTCTGCACCTCTGTTGCTTATTTCTGCACTTCTCTTGCTTCTTTCTGCACCGCTCTTGCCTCTTTCTCCACCTCTGTTGCTTCTTTCTGTACTTCTCTTGCTTCTTTCTGCACCTCTCATACTTCTTTATGCACATCTTGCCTCATTCTGTACCTTTATTGCCTCTTTCTGCAACTCACTCTCTTCTTTCTGCACCTCTTTTGCCTCCTTCTGTACTTCTCTTGCATCTTTCTGCACTTCTGTTGCTTCTTTCAGCACCTCTGTTGCTTCTTCCTGTACTTCTCTTGCTTCTTTCTGCTTTCCTCTTGTCTCTTTCTGCACCCCTCGTCCCTCTTTCTCTACCCCTGTTTCATCTTTCTGCACCTCTCTTGCCTCTTTTTGCGCTCCTCTTGCCTCTTTCTGTACTTCTCTTGCCTCTTTCTGCACTTCTCTTGCCTCTTTCTCGACCTCTGTTGCTTCTTCCTGCACTTCTCTTTCCTCTTTCTGCACTTCTCTTGCCTCTTTCTGCACTTACTCTTGCCTCTTTCTGCACTTCTCTTGCCTCTTTCTGTACTTCTCTTGCGTCTTTCTTCACCTCTGTTGCTTCTTTCTGCACTTCTCTTGCTTCTTTCTGCATCGCTCTTGCCTCTTTCTCCACCTCTGTTGCTTCTTTTTGCACTTCTCTTGCTTCTTTCTACACCTCTCTTGCTTCTCTTGCCTCTTTCTACACCTCACTTCCCTCTTTCTGCACTTCTCTTGCCTCTTTGTGCACCTCACTCTCTTCTTTCTGCACGTCTCTTGTCTCTTTCTGCACTTCTCTTGCCTCTTTCTACACCTCTCTTGCTTCTTTCTGCACTTCTCTTGCCTCTTTCTGCATCCTCATTCTCTACTTTCTGCACCTCTCTTGCCTCTTTCTGCACATTTCTTACCTCTTTGTGCACCTCACTCTCTTCTTGCTGCACCTCTTTTGCTTCTTTTTGTACTTCTCTTGCATATTTCTGCACCTCTGTTGCTTATTTCTGCACTTCTCTTGCTTCTTTCTGCACCGCTCTTGCCTCTTTCTACCACCTCTGTTGCTTCTTTCTGCACTTCTCTTTCTTCTTTCTGCACCTCTCTTACTTCATTATGCACCGTCTTGCCTCATTCTGTACCTTTATTGCATCTTTCTGCACCTCACTCTCTTCTTTCTGCACCTCTTTTGCCTCCTTCTGTACTTCTCTTGCATCTTTCTGCACTTCTGTTGCTTCTTTCTGCACTTCTCTTGCTTCTTTCTGTACCTCTCTTGCTTCTTTCTGCACCCCTGTTGCCACTTTCTACACCCCTCTTGCCACTTTCTACACCCCTCTTCCATCTTTCTGTAACCCTCTTCCCTCCTTCTGCACCTCTCTTGCCTGTTTCTGCACCTCTGTTGATTCTTTCTGCACTTCTGTTGCTTCTCTCTGCACCTCTCTTGCTTCTTTCTGTACCCCTCTTGCCTCTTTCTACAACCCTCCTCCCTCTTTCTGCACCTCTCTTTCCTCTTTCTGCACCTCTATTTCCTCTTTCTGTACTTCTCTTGCCTCTTTCTGCATCTCTCTTGCTTCTTACTGTACCCCTGTTGCCTCTTTCTGCACCCTCTTACCTCTTTGTGCACATCTGTAGCTTCTTCCTGCACTTTTATTGCTTCTTTCTGCACCTCTCACCTCTTTCAGCACTTCTCTTGCTTCTTTCTGCACCTCTCTTTCTTATTTCTGCACCTCTCTTGCCTCTTCCTGCACCCCTCTTGCCTCTTTCTGCACCTCTCTTGCATCTTTCTGCTCTTCTCTTGTTTCTTTCTGCACCTCTTTTGCCGCTTTCTGCACTTCTCTTGCTTCTTTCTGCACCCCTCTTGCCTCTTTCTGCACCCCTCTAGCCTCTTTCTGCACCTCTTTTCCTTCTTTCCGCACTTCTCTTGCCTCTTTCTGCACTTCTCTTCCTTCTTTCTGTACTTCTCTGGCATCTTTCTTCATTTCTCTTGCTTCTTTCTGCACTTCTCTTGCCTCTCTTGCCTCTTTCTACACCCCACTTCCCTCTTTCTGCACTTCTCTTGACTCTTTGTGCACCTCACTCTCTTCTTTCTGCACCTCTCTTGTCTCTTTCTGCACTTCTCTTGCTTCTTTCTACACCTCTCTTGCTTCTTTCTGCACTTCTCTTGCCTCTTTCTGCATCTCACTCTCTTCTTTCTGCACCTCTCTTGCCTCTTTCTGCACATCTCTTACCTCTTTGTGCACCTCACTCTCTTCTTGCTGCACCTCTTTTTCTTCTTTTTTTACTTCTCTTGCATATTTCTGCACCTCTGTTGCTTATTTCTGCACTTCTCTTGCTTCTTTCTGCACCGCTCTTGCCTCTTTCTCCACCTCTGTTGCTTCTTTCTGTACTTCTCTTGCTTCTTTCTGCACCTCTCATACTTCTTTATGCACATCTTACCTCATTCTGTACCTTTATTGCCTCTTTCTGCAACTCACTCTCTTCTTTCTGCACCTCTTTTGCCTCCTTCTGTACTTCTCTTGCATCTTTCTGCACTTCTGTTGCTTCTTTCAGCACCTCTGTTGCTTCTTCCTGCACTTCTCTTGCTTCTTTCTGCTTTCCTCTTGTCTCTTTCTGCACCTCTCGTCCCTCTTTCTCTACCCCTGTTTCATCTTTCTGCACCTCTCTTGCCTCTTTTTGCGCTCCTCTTGCCTCTTTCTGTACTTCTCTTGCCTCTTTCTGCACTTCTCTTGCCTCTTTCTGCACCTCTGTTGCTTCTTCCTGCACTTCTCTTTCCTCTTTCTGCACTCCTCTTGCCTCTTTCTGCACTTACTCTTGCCTCTTTCTGCACTTCTCTTGCCTCTTTCTGTACTTCTCTTGCCTCTTTCTTCACCTCTGTTGCTTCTTTCTGCACTTCTCTTGCTTCTTTCTGCATCGCTCTTGCCTCTTTCTCCACCTCTGTTGCTACTTTCTGCACTTCTCTTGCTTCTTTCTGCACCTCTCTTGCTTCTTTCTGCACTTCTCTTGCCTCTCTTGCCTCTTTCTACACCTCACTTCCCTCTTTCTGCACTTCTCTTGCCTCTTTGTGCACCTCACTCTCTTCTTTCTGCACCTCTCTTGTCTCTTTCTGCACTTCTCTTGCCTCTTTCTACACCTCTCTTGCTTCTTTCTGCACTTCTCTTGCCTCTTTCTGCATCTCATTCTCTACTTTCTGCACCTCTCTTGCCTCTTTCTGCACATCTCTTACCTCTTTGTGCACCTCACTCTCTTCTTGCTGCACCTCTCTTGCTTCTTTTTGTACTTTTCTTGCATATTTCTGCACCTCTGTTGCTTATTTCTGCACTTCTCTTGCTTCTTTCTGCACCGCTCTTGCCTCTTTCACCACCTCTGTTGCTTCTTTCTGCACTTCTCTTTCTTCTTTCTGCACCTCTCTTACTTCTTTATGCACGTCTTGCCTCATTCTGTACCTTTATTGCCTCTTTCTGTACCTCACTCTCTTCTTTTTGCACCTCTTTTGCCTCCTTCTGTACTTCTCTTGCATCTTTCTGCACTTCTCTTGCTTCTTTCTGCACCTCTCTTGCTTCTTTCTGCACTTTTCTTGCCTCTTTCTGCATCTCACTCTCTTCTTTCTGCACCTCTCTTGCCTCTTTCTGCACATCTCTTACCTCTTTGTGCACCTCACTCTCTTCTTGCTGCACCTCTTTTGCTTCTTTTTGTACTTCTCTTGCATATTTATGCACCTCTGTTGCTTATTTCTGCACTTCTCTTGCTTCTTTCTGCACCGCTCTTACCTCTTTCTCCACCTCTGTTGCTTCTTTCTGCACTTCTCTTGCTTCTTTCTGCACCTCTCATACTTCTTTATGCACATCTTGCCTCATTCTGTACCTTTATTGCCTCTTTCTGCAACTCACTCTTCTTTCTGCACCTCTTTTGCCTCTTTCTGCACTTCTCTTGCCTCTTTCTGCACCTCTGTTGCTTCTTCCTCCACCTCTGTTGCTTCTTCCTGCACTTCTCTTGCTCCTTTCTGCACCCCTCTTGTCTCTTTCTGCACCCCTCTTCCCTCTTTCTCTACCCCTGTTTCATCTTTCTGCACCTCTCTTGCCTCTTTTTGTGCTCCTCTTGCCTCTTTCTGTACTCCTCTTGCCTCTTTCTGCACTTCTCTTGCCTCTTTCTCTACCTCTGTTGCTTCTTCCTGCACTCCTCTTGCCTCTTTCTGCACTTCTCTTGCCTCTTTCTGCACTTACCTTGCCCCTTTCTGCACTTCTCTTGCCTCTTTCTGTACTTCTCTTGCATCTTTCTGCACTTCTGTTGCTTCTTTCTGCACTTCTCTTGCTTCTTTCTGCATCGCTCTTGCCTCTTTCTCCACCTCTGTTCCTTCTTTTTGCACTTCTCTTGCTTCTTTCTACACCTCTCTTGCTTCTCTTGCCTCTTTCTACACCTCACTTCCCTCTTTCTGCACTTCTCTTGCCTCTTTGTGCACCTCACTCTCTTCTTTCTGCACCTCTCTTGTCTCTTTCTGCACCTCTCTTGCCTCTTTCTACACCTCTCTTGCTTCTTTCTGCACTTCTCTTGCCTCTTTCTGCATCTCATTCTCTACTTTCTGCACCTCTCTTGCCTCTTTCTGCACATCTCTTACCTCTTTGTGCACCTCACTCTCTTCTTGCTGCACCTCTTTTGCTTCTTTTTGTACTTCTCTTGCATATTTCTGCACCTCTGTTGCTTATTTCTGCACTTCTCTTGCTTCTTTCTGCACCGCTCTTGCCTCTTTCACCACCTCTGTTGCTTCTTTCTGCACTTCTCTTTCTTCTTTTTGCACCTCTCTTACTTCTTTATGCATGTCTTGCCTCATTCTGTACCTTTATTGCATCTTTCTGCACCTCACTCTCTTCTTTCTGCACCTCTTTTGCCTCCTTCTGTACTTCTCTTGCATCTTTCTGCACTTCTGTTGCTTCTTTCTGCACTTCTCTTGCTTCTTTCTGTACCTCTCTTGCTTCTTTCTGCACCCCTGTTGCCACTTTCTACACCCCTCTTGCCACTTTCTACACCCCTCTTCCCTCTTTCTGTAACCCTCTTCCCTCCTTCTGCACCTCTCTTGCCTGTTTCTGCACCTCTGTTGATTCTTTCTGCACTTCTGTTGCTTCTCTCTGCACCTCTCTTGCTTCTTTCTGTACCCCTCTTGCCTCTTTCTACAACCCTCCTCCCTCTTTCTGCACCTCTCTTTCCTCTTTCTGCACCTCTATTTCCTCTTTCTGTACTTCTCTTGCCTCTTTCTGCATCTCTCTTGCTTCTTACTGTACCCCTGTTGCCTCTTTCTGCACCCTCTTCCCTCTTTGTGCACATCTGTAGCTTCTTTCTGCACCTTTCTTGCTTCTTTCTGCACCTCTCTTGCTTCTTACTGTACCCCTGTTGCCTCTTTCTGCACCCTCTTTCAACACCTCTCTTGCTTCTTTTTGCACCTCTCTTGCTTCTTTCTGCACCCCTTCTTGCCTCTTTCTACAACCCTCTTCCCTCTTTCTATACTTCTCGTGCTTCTTTCTGCACTTCTACTGCTTCTTTTTGTATTTCTCTTGCATATTTCTGCACCTCTGTTGCTTATTTCTGCATTTCTCTTGCATCTTTCTGCACTGCTCTTGCCTCTCTCTCCACCTCTGTTGCTTCTTTCTGCACTTCTCTTGCTTCTTTCTGCACCTCTCTTACATATTTCTACACTTCTTGCCTCATTCTGTACCTCTATTGCCTCTTTCTGCACCTCACTCTCTTCTTTCTGCACCTCTTTTGCCTCCTTCTGTACTTCTCTTGCATCTTTCTGCACTTCTGTTGCTTCTTTCTACACTTCTCCTGCTTCTTTCTGTACCTCTCTTGCTTATTTCTACACTCCTCTTGCCACTTTCTACACCCCTCTTCCCACTTTCTGTACCCCTCTTCCCTCCTTCTGCACCTCTCTTGCCTGGTTCTGCACCTCTGTTGATTCTTTCTACACTTCTGTTCCTTCTTTCTGCACCTCTCTTGCTTCTTTCTGCACCCCTCTTGCCTCTTTCTACAACCCTCTTCCCTCTTTCTGCACCTCTCTTTCCTCTTTCTGCACCTCTCTTTCCTCTTTCTACACTTCTCTTGCCTCTTTCTGCATCTCTGTTGCTTCGTTCTGCCATTCTCTTGCCTCTTTCTGCACTTCCCTTGCTTCTTTCTGCACCTCTCTTGCTTCTTTCTATACTTCTCTGGCCTCTTTCTGCACCCCTCTTACCTCTTTGTGCACATCTGTAGCTTCTTTCTGCACTTTTCTTGCTTCTTTCTGTACCTCTCTTGCTTCTTACTATACCCCTGCTGCCTCTTTCTGCACCCTCTTCCCTCTTTCAGCACCTCTCTTGCTTCTTTTTGCACCTCTCTTGCTTCTTTCTGCACCCCTCTTGCCTCTTTCTGCAACCCTCTTCCCTCTTTCTGCACTTCTCTTGCCTCTTGCTGCACCCTCTTGCCTCTTTCTGCACTTCTCTTGCTTCTTTTTGCACATTTGTTACTCTTTCTGCACCTCTCTTGTTTTTTTGTGCACTTCTCTTGCTTCTTTCTGTACTTTTCTCGCCTCTTTTTGTATTCAAAGAGGAAGTGCAAGCTGTCAAGTTTAAAGGTCTGTGTGCTTTCGTGACTGAGGTATATGTCTACTTGTATATGTATTCTCACATGTGTTATGCATTTGAAGATGGTAGTTTAAAAAGCGGGTAGCTTCTCCTATAGGTGGTTAAAAGTTCTCAGTTCTGATCTGTCATTTGGTTGCACATTTCTTATGTATATAGGTATTCTAGAGCCCCTCAAATATATTATTGAATACCCATGTGCCCTGTATTATGAGCATAACCAAATACGTACACCTTTTTGTACACAAATTTACAGAGGATGCTGTTTGAAACACAGATATTTAAGTATTTGTATGTTTATTTTTATGTAACATGTCACTAGGTAAAAGCAGAGACACACGCATGCATACTTTCACAAACTTGGTCAGACTTACAACAGTGATATGGTTAGGATTGCTGTTTTACATTTGGTAGGCCTAACATCATGAGCAGTCGATGAATAGTGAACCTTCAAGAGAAAAGTGAGGTTTAAAACATCTTGGGAGAAGGATTAGTGATTACAAAAACAATCATCCCCGCAACCCAGGCCCACTTGCAACATGGCGCAAGGGTGCATGCCCTGGCTCATGGCAGCCAATTGTGTGCTAGCACAGGGTAAAACACACAGATGCGTTGTATTGTTGTTAATACAACGCATCCCTATGGCTTTTAAAATGACGCAGGTCAGCGCAGAAAAATGGCTTGCGGCACCTTGCTGCTTTTTTTTTGTAAATGAGGCCCACAATGTTCTTTCTCAGAAACTGTGCTTAGGTGTTGGCTACCAATTCTTGGTCATCATTGAGCATACCAGAAGTGGTTTATGTAGGAGAGTAGGATCTGCCTCTTATGGTTACCCCCACTTTTTGCTGGTGTATCACTGTTTTTCGACTTTAGTCTGGCTATTCAGGACCCCAGCCTAGCTGCTTTCTCTCTAAATTGATTCCCTGTACTTTAGGTACATCACAGATTGGATTCTGGAGTGCCCTTATAAGTCCCTAGTATATGGTATACTATGTACCCAGGGCATAGGTACCCCAGAGGCCTACCAGGGGCTGAAGCATGTATTGTGCCACCCCTGGAAGGCCATCCAAAATGACACCACAGGACTGCTACAGCAGCCTGAGTGAGGTGGTGCGTGCACCCCTTACAGAGATATAGGTTCACTATATCTCACCTAACACTGCACCTAAACCTATCAGTCACCCCTATGGCAGGCCTTATCAATCCTGAAGGCAGGGTGCTTGGTTATATGTGAGAGGGTGCCCATGCATGAGCAGAGCCCCTCTGCAGCCTTCAGAATCTCCTCTCCGGCGTTGTCTGTGGTGCAGCCTGACCATATACTCTTAAGTGCATTATAACCTCGCGGTAAAATGCTAACTTTGGACTGGCTGCACGGAAACATGTTGTGTTTGGTGTCAAACACCTTGGAATCCTACCCCCCCGCCAGTCCTGGCGGCGGGGGTAGAATTCCACCCTGCTAGAGGGAGAGACATGTCCCCACCAGTATACCCGGTAGAAACCTTAAAGAGCCCTGGCATCACAAAATGGATGCTGCAGCCACAGACACGAGTCTGGCCTCCTGCTGCTGACCGAAACTCCGGCAGGGGAGGCCTGGACAATAGGTTTCCTGTCACAGGGAGGTGTGACCACCTCCCAGACAGGCCTTAGTGTATTGGGGCTGGGTGGGTGCACTCTCTGAGTGCTTTGAAGTCCTGCACTGGGGGCACATTTGGTGTCCTCATGCATACCCCAGTTCAAACCGGTTGCAGGGGCTACCAGCCCCTGCTCTGGCGCGAAACTGGACAAAGGAAATGGGTGTAGCCACCCCTCTTTCCAAACCCTCCCATAGGTGGGTCCCCAGAGTTAGTCCAACCCCTTTCTTTAGTATAAGTAAGGGAACCCTGGCAACAGGACTTTAGATATCCCTGGACGAAACTCTGCTACTGAATCCTGGAACTTCGACGCTCTACTAAAGACTAGAGGACTGAAGAAATCTCCCTTGGGGTCAAGGTGTGACTCCCCTGCTTGGCAGGCACCAATGAAGCATTTGCTGGTCTGCATCTCCGAAGCTCCCGCCGGACTCCAAAGTATTTGCAGCCCAGGAAGAGGATTTCCAGACATCTCAGAAGCCGACCCGAGTCCCCAGCAAAGCTGAGTCCCGCAGCCCTCGTGAGTAGCGTGGAACTGGAACTCCTGGTCACCGTGCACATTTGCTAGTGCATTGACTTCTCGACAACTCTTGAAATCCTGCTTTGGGTTACTCGTAGCCCAGTCACCGAGCACCATTTGCACCAAAGATTGTGAGCCTACACTCCACGAGTGTCCCGTGGGCCCGCTTCCTGCATTTCTGCTTGGGGCTCCTTTGCGATCCCTGGTCTGTCAACTGGTGGGTCCCTGTGAAGGCAACTCTGATTTTCTTTGGGCGTTTCTGGTTGCTCCAGATGTGCCCTAACCCCCCACCAAGGGGTGAGTCCCTCAGACCTTGCTGGTCTGCTCCAAAGCATCTTTCTCCTTTCTGTGTGGGTTGCTGTTGCCAAGGCTTGTTGTGTTCAATCTGGACACCAACACTGCAGCACTCGACATCCTTTGTGGGACAGCTCGAATCCAGCTCCTGGTTGTCGTCAAGGCCTCCTGGTCCTCGTGGCTGAAGAGTCAAGCTTCACCTCTTTCACCTGAAGCACCCGACATCGGTGGGCATTCGACTATCGTGCCCCGGTCACTGGCAAGTGACCCAGACTCTGTCCCCTCTGCTTTCAGGCTCTTCTCATCTTCGATCCAGGCTTGGATCTCTTCGGACACTTCGCATCTTCCCGGCAGCAGCACTTCGTGGCAGGCTGCCATTGAAAACGACGACGCGACCTGACACCATTTGACACCTATGCACCCGGCTTCCCTGGGTGAGGTAACTCGAGTACTAAGGTGCTCCCGTGGGTGTTGACCCTAGAACTGTCTAAGTCCAAGAGGGTTTGGTCCTAGTCCAATTCTAAGTGTCCCTAATCTCTAAAACGATAACCGCGACTTTCCCATAGACTTTAACGGAGCTCGCGGCTGTGTTCACACACTGCACACAGCCCCCGTGGGTCCCCTGTGTCACTACCTTGGGTGGTTCCTTGGGGTCCCAGCGATTCTACAGGCTCTAGGCCGTGTGTCTACTTAAGTCGTGGTTCTTATACCACTTTCTTAATATATGGTTTGGTACGCCCCTAGGGCTAATCATATATTGTGCTGATTTACTGTGCTATCTGACTTGTAACTAGTGTACTTTGACCTCTAGCCTCATAAAGAGACTATTGGGTAGTGTTTAGTAATAAATACATATATTTTATATATATACCTGGTGTGGTTCTCCTTTCATTTGATCCTTCATGAGCTTATAACTGGTAAAACAAACAGCTTAACACTCCTTCAAGACTTAGCCTGAAGGCTGCTCTCCATAGCTACCACTAGGATAGCTTTCAATAAAGGTTGTCTTTAAACCTATCATCAATAAAGGTCGATTGGACTGGTGCAAGGTGCCCACTATAACTAGTGGACAGCATATACCAGGCCAACTTCTCACAGTTTATCATAGATTCCACCCCTTACTATGACAAAGAAAGGCCTATCAGAGGATCAATGCTTCCTGTGGATAAAGTATGTCAAGTAGATTTGAAAGTAAGCACTTGTATGGGCCCAGACAACTGTAAAAGTGCTTACGTTGCCACACTTGACTATACACTTTCTTGGTTGACACTCCAAGCAAATTTTCACCCAACTGCATTCATCTCCCTAGTACCCACATTTCTTTGGGTACTCTTGCTTTGTAATTATCTGCCTGCAGTGCCAATGCACAGAACCTCAGCCATTGAAATCGAGATAAAGCAACCGGCAGCTCGTTGTCAAGGTCCAGTATGTGTCTGGCTCTGAACACAACATTTAGATAAAAACATTTCAGCACCAACACTCTCAACAGTCGCAACACCTATCTTCCACTCGTCAATAGCTAGTTTATCACTCTCACTACAGCCTCTTTGTCAATCATGAAAGTCACTTTCTTGTTGCTCCAAGCTCTGCTCCATAATTCCATTGCGCAATTCACCAGACAAAAATCCAGGGAGGCAATGCAATGATTTTATCTCTTCTAGTTCTCTTGTCACCTCGAAGCACACCATCCTCCTTTCCAGTAGAGGCTGCAGCTCCTAATGCATTCAAATCTCAAGTAGCCCAGGTAAATGTTTCTGTGTCCATCCACATGGTCACTCTATTATAACCTTTCATAAATCTCAGCCAGGTTAGCAATTCCTTCCTCACATACTCATTAATCTATAACCTGTGATGGGTTCTCATTGCCCCTCTCTTGGCCAGAGCCATGTGTCTGTTCAAAACTCTTTCTGGCATCACTATTTTACACTCAAAGTTCAAGTGCCCCAATATTTGAATCATCTTTCTCAGTTCACATTTCTTTTTTCTGATTGCCTACTGAAGTATATCGCTCAAGACTGTCCATTTGTGAGCTAGCTGTCTGGACTCCATTTCTAGTGAATTTAGGTCTTTGCTTAGGAAAATCGGAATTGCTATCTACCCTTCAGTCTTAACTGGGGCTAGTGGCACTCTTACCTCCTGTGTTACGTCCTCCATTGTTCTAATCAATTTCACACACACTACTTTTTCTTGGCCTGCTTACAAACTTACAATTGCCCAGGTAATACAGCACTTGCTCTGACCTTAACACCTCTCTCACCAACCATTCCAGGAAATGACTGAAGATTTCAAAGTCTACACATGCCACAGAGCATGCCCAATGGCATTGTCTTGTCTACAAAATAGTTCCCCTCAGACTGTATTCCAACAGTGAAAAATTGTGTAGATGTAACAATGCAGACTTTATGTCAATCTTTCACATTTCTGCCCAGCTCCCACAGCACCTTACTAAAGCTGTGGTCTTATTTATGCACACATAGCACATGCAGAATTCCTCTTCTGCAATGTAGCCATTTACTGAACTCCCTTTTGCCTACCTGTGCACCTCTCTTAATGGAGATAGGCAAGAATTGTGATCATTAATTGGGGTGGGTGACTACCCACCTCAAGGAATAATCACAACCATTGGTAGCGTGACTCTTTACAGTCACTAGCTTAAACAGGGCTCAACACCTTTGTAGCTGTGGCACAGAGCAGACAAGCTTGCCTTAGGACAATGTATAAATTAACAGTATAATCTGTAAAGTAAAATAGTAATAAAGTAAACATGGGAATCAATACAAATCCCAAACTGAATTAGAAAAATAGAGTAACATTGAATAAACAAAATGCCATCAAGATCACAAAAATCCAATAAGGGGAACCGGAGATATGAATTTTTAAAGAATTAAGTTTAAAGTTTTAATAGCACCTAGAAGCGCAAAGAGTCAATGATATCCAATAGACGCAATAGACCAGGACGTAGGCACATTTTGAGGCTGACCATGGGGGAGTGCAGGGCCATACACTAACCAGGTTTGTTCTGGTCAAATATTTTACCTGCTGACTCAGTTCCTTAAATCCTAATCCTACACAGGAGTACCCTTCTAAAGCCTGTCAGGCCCTGAGGTAAGGCACTAAAAAAACTACAGGATGTCAGGCAGAGGCCAACAGCAGGGCCAACCCCTTGCCACTGGTCAAATGGGCAGTTGCAGGAACAGGTCTCTTGCATCTTGGTGTGTCTCTGTAGTTTTAACTGGAGGTAAGCCTTACGTCCGTTGGAGTCCTCATCTTCCTCCTGCGTACAAGAGGGAGCAGATCCTGTCCTTAAGGGCTCCTCTCAGGTCACAGACTGCTTGTCCACTCCTCTTCTGTTCTCCCTCTGGTCCAGAAAAGTTTGTTCTGTAGTGGGTGTCTGGAGAGTCCACATTTATGCATGACACTAGCTGGTGGGTAGGAACGACTCCTGGATATGCCCTAACCAATGGGGTGGAAGTTCCTGGGGTCAACCCTACCCACTTTGGTCATTTTCAAGATGGAGAAGGACTTCGGCCACACTAGGCTTGTGCTACGCGGGGGGCATTGTGTGGGGAGTTTTCTAAGGTAATCCCAATGTCTTCCAACATCTAACACCAAAATCCAGTTTGAGGCAGTCACTGTACCCCCAATAAAGCAAGAGACAGAAGTCTGTTAGAACACAAGTAGGGTTTTCCAGCAACGATACAGTACATACGCATGAATTGATGTATCATCTTGTTCTCTGCCTTTCAATGTGCACCCAAGTGCTATATTTAAACCCACAAGATCTGTCAAACACTGTAATGTCAAAAAGGATGCTCATAGCCCCCACCAGGTGTATTCGGTGAGGTTCAGAGGATTCATCTCTGCCCATTTAGGTCAGCCTTTCTTTGCTCCTTTGAAGCATTTCACACCTATTCAAATGCTAATTCCTAGATTGGAAAAGTTTGAGAGCAAATGCACATTAACCTCCAGAAACGTAGGTCAGGGAAAATGTAACTTTCTAAAAGTAATTTTCCATTTATATTTATTGAAAATCCAACTTCACAGTTGAATTGGAGTTTTAATAACTATTCAAAATAGATCTTTAATTATTTTTACTGGCTAGTCCAATAAATGAGATTTTGTAATAAGATGTTAATCTGTACTCTGGTTCTCTATATAGGACAGCTAGATGTGCCACAGTGAAAAATAGCATTTGGGGGTTAGACACTGTAAGGACATATTAACATAACATTTCTAAATTTCCTACTTTTAAATTCCATGCACCCTGCCTTAGGGATGACAATGCCTTCACAGCGGTGACTTATTAATACATTATAACTGATATTTTCTCCTGTCAAAGGGATTTATTTTGACAGTTCGAATTGCAGTTTTTACACTGCGGCAGTCAGGCTACGAATGGTAGGCCTGAAGCCATGTTTGCCCTGCTACTGAAGTGGATGGCACAATAGGTGTTGTAGTCCAATAGGGACATTTAACTTACAGGCCCTGGGTACTCCTCGAAACATATACTGGGGAATTATCAGTAAATTACATATGTCAATTAGGAGCATATCAATTTCATCATGTTATGAGCACAGGCACTTTACCTCTGGTAAGCAGCGGTAACGTGCACAGTGATCTAAAACCAGCAAAAATATAGGCTCCAGTAAATGGCGAATAATATGGGGCAATCACACAGAAAATGTGTTATTTCCTGCAGGATATCATCAACTTCGGAATGGGAAGCTCCTGTAAATGTCCTATTATCATGCCTATACCTCTTCCAGTTTTGCCACTTCTCCATGCAACTTATTCCCATCCCTTTACCAATTTCAAGTTATCTGGCCTGCATTTTAAACTCGTCCCAGTGTATGGTATCTGAAAGCCATCTCTTCACTTTTGTGGCAGCACCCCTATTTAGCTACCAGCTCAGCCAGAGTTCCAGTGCTTTCACCCTCGCCAGTGTACTGACTTGTCCCCATCCATCCTATCATTCCCCCTCTCCTACTCCTGTGTTACCTCCTTGTGCTCCAAAACATAGCACCATTGGTTACTTACCTCTGCATTTGGAGCACTCATGTCTGTACATACATTGTGCACTGAAACGGCTCTCTGTATTTACGTTCCAGCATGCTCCACCCAGTCCATTTTCAAATTAAGTCCCCACCACTCCCGGGGTCACTTGCTGTGTAAACAGATGGTTTCAAAGTGGTTAGCATCATATTGTATCCACAATACTTGGTCCACGTTGACCTTAACTCCACATCATATCTCATCCATGCCACAGTAGCGAAACTTGTACACTGCATCCTAATGACATCCATATATTTGAAGAGTGCTTTGGTGCTTTCAGGAAATTTCTCTTAAAAATCCTGGTTTAAAATTTGAATGTCACCGTATATGTGTTAATCTTGGACAGCACTCTTGGGCACTTGGCCAATTCCCTCTCTTACACCTTGGAACCTTCCTTACTTCATTTCTCCCTGTGGGGTAGTTTGAAAATGTTGTGTTATTTGCTGACCCAAATGTTTTCCTTGGTGCTTGCCAGTGCATGCCCCCATGAAGGGGCTGTTATCCCCATGTAGGGTAAGCACACTGTGCTTGCGTTGCCCTCTTTCAGCTTATTTGATGATTTATTCCTAGGTTCCTCTACTCCTAACTCTTATTTCCCCTCATATTTTGCCTCACTATCCTATTGCCCTTTGCTGGAATAGTGACCCCCCCCTTTCTTTGCTCATGCCTGTTGATGTTGTCCCCCTTGCCCTGCAATGTCCATCTCCTGTGCTTTAATAGCCACTTCTTGTTTCACCCACCATTCCAACTAAAGCCTTGGTAGCTCACTTTCACAGCTCATCCTACTCCTTTCTCTCCCCCATCTCAGCAGCCCCTCTAACCCTCACTGTCTTCCTTACTCTCCTTCTCCCAGGTATCCCATCATTCACCTGCATACTCAGTTGCAGTCCCCCATCTGTATTTGTAGGCAGGGCCGGCACTAGGCATGGGCAATGTGGTTAGCTGCCCAGGGCCCCTCACTCACATCAAAAACAAGGGGCCCCATTGCCATTGGAAAGGCTACATTATACAGTCAGACCACCTGCTCTTCCTGTGCCCCATCCAATCACAGCAATAATGTGTTTTGTAAAAGAGGTGTCTGAACCTCTCAGGTATAAAGGCGTTGTGGCATTTCTGTGGTTGGGGTTAAGCGTGGATGGAAACAGTGGGTGAGGGACTTGGGACAACAGCAAGGCCAACAATTGTGTTGGGTCACAAGGTCAAGAACAGGTGTTAAAAAGGTGCCATGTAACCTTGTCTGACCGGTTCTGTTTTGCGTTTCCATTGAACAAATGGCCCCTTTGTTTCCAGGACCAACCGGGTAGGGAGTCCCCTTTTCTGGACTTCGCAGTGCTATAGAATGGCTGTGAAGCTCAGGGAATGAAACACTTTCCCCTGGGCCCCCAAAAAGTATTATAAACTGCAAATCACCTCACATCCTGGAACTGTGAGTCATGCCTGACTCTGCTTCCACAGTCCATAAAACGCAGCAGAGTTTTGAATTTGTGGGTGCATTTGCTGTGTAGGCAGTCCAGAGGAGTTCCATATGCGCTGGAAGTAAGGGTGAGCGGTGTGCGACAGCAACCCCCAAAATAACACTGCTGTTGTTCCAAATGTGTAGGAGTAATGAAGAAGATTTTAAATTATTGCTCTTATCTCATCACATTTGCTGTGTGTGTTGACATTTGAGTCTGTAGTGTACTTTACCCTGTCCTTTTAGTCATCTCAGTATGTTCAGCCCTTAAAGGAGCAAGCGTGGAGGAAGGCTTGACAGAAGCAAGAATTTTAGGAAATAAGTGAATGAGAGAGCGCGGAGTCGAAGGAATAAGATAACATATTGTTGCAAAGATGATCAGCGGCGGAAGAAGCACAAGATCCAGATGGGTTCAAGTAAGTTTATTCACCGTCTCCACTGCTCCTCTCCTGTCACAGCCTAGAGGTGCCTCACAAGCCCAACATTCTAAGGTAGCCTTCAGAACCCCACAGTGGGAACATTCTATTTAACAATGTAGAGGAGGGGGGGAAGGAAGGTACCAAGTGGGAAGATTGAAATTACAACACATCTTCCTCCTATAGGGAAATAAAAGAAAGAGGAAGCAAAGGAGGAGCATGGAAAGGAAGAAGGGACGGGTGGAGGGAGAAGGAGAAGAACGGAGGATAGCCAAAGATAAGGTAGACATATCCAACTGATAATGTTTAGGTGTTCATGACATTGTCTTTATGCCAGACCGACATTTTGGATTCTCGGCGAGTAGTGATCCCACTGCTACAGGGGCTTGACTCGCTCCCCCTTGCAGAACTCTCACTGGAGGACAATTGACGAGGGTCATGTTGAACCAGTCTGTCCATGCTCCAACATTGTCCATTATCCATTATGGCAACAATTAGTTTAGTTACAGCAATGCGCATTGGTTGGGAGAATTTGGACATCGACCCTTCCCGGCCGGTAGGCCTCTTTACATACACCCAGTCCCCTACATTCCATAGTTGACTTTTGGTGCCATGTTTGACACTGTATTGGTTTTCATACTTGGCTTGGTGGAGTGCAATTTTGTCTCTGGCCAGGTCGGGGTCTTGAGAAGCTCTATCCCCTCCCCCAACCAACCCGGAAACATTTTTGTACATGGTTTTCTTCCTTTAAGGACAGTGAAGGGTGAGACTCCCGTTACAGAGCTGGGAGTGGTATGGTAAGCCCACAACATTTCCTGCACAGCATTTTCTACGTCCAAGTGGTTGGCGCAGGCTAACTGGATGCATTCCTTAACCATGTGGTTAATTCTCTCCACCAACCCATTAGCCCTGGGGCAGTATGAGGCAGTTTTAAATTGGCAAACATTAAGGTGAGCCAGAAACTCCACCATGGCAGAAGACGTAAATTGCACTCCATTATCTGTTACAATAGTGGCCGGGATGCCTTCACTGTAAAAAGAGTCTTTAAGAAACTTTATTATTTGCTCGGTGGTGATTTGGTGAACCGTTTTAAAAACCACCCAGTGAGAATTGTAATCTAGCATGACCAGTGCATAGCGTTTGGTCACCTCTGCCTTGTTCATGGGACCAATGATGTCTAGGGCTACTTTCTCCCAAGGTTTGTCGGGGACTTGTACAGCTGATATGGGAGCCCTATGAACAACCTTGGTTTTGTCGCTGTTGGCACATATTGTGCAGTCTTTCACTTTGGCCTCAACCATGCTGTCCATACCTATGAACCAGAAGTGCTCCCTCCCCCTTGACTTGCTGAGGCTCCTGCCTAAGTGGCCTTCGTGGGCGAGATTGATAACTTGGTCTCTTAACCTTGCAGGGGGTATGATTTTGTCATTCCTGAGTATCAGGTTATTGCTGGTATTTATTTCGTGTCGCACTTCCCAAAACGCTTTCGCCTCATCTTCTAACTCGTTCTTGCTGTTAGGCCATCCCTGAAGCGCATATGCTCTGACTTTGGCCAGCACAACATCCTCTGCCATAGCAGTGTTCCATTCTTCGTCGGTGAGTGCTGGGAGGTTGATGGGGTACTCATATGTTTCGATTCTTCCATTTCTTCTAAAGGAGATCTGGAGAGGAAACCTGCGGCCTTGTTTTGGTTCCCTGGGACATATTCCAGTTTATAGCAAAAACTCTCTAGACCCAACAACCATCTGGCTATCCTAGGAGGGCTATTGTAAGAACCTTTTGTTGAAAACATGTGAATGAGAGGTTTATGGTCTGTTCTGATGTCAAATTGGATGCCCCACAGATAAAATTAAAAATGTTTGACTGCCCAAAAACAAGCCAGGGCTTCTCTTTCTACTACAGAGTAGTTGGCTTCTGATTTGTTTAGGGCACGAGATGCAAAAGCCACAATGCGCTCCTCACCCTCAAAGACTTGTGAGAGGGTAGCCCCCAGTCCCTTGCTTGCATCTGTGGTGAGAATGGATTTCCTGGAATGCTCGAAGTTACATTAATATGGGGCTGAGAGAATGGCTCTTTTAATGTTTTCGAAGGCATTATGATGTTCCTCCATCCATTTGAATTTATTATGGTTCTTCAGATGTTCTCTTAGGCAGTGTGTAAGTTCAGAAAATGTATGAACATATTTTGACATGAACTCTGCAAGTCCTAAGAAGGACTTCAACTCTTCTTTGTTTTTTGGTGCGACTGCCTCTTGAACAGCCTTGAGCAGGCACATTTTTGGCTTGAATCCATCCTTAGAAATGGTATGACCCAGGTATTCAACGGTGCTCACCCCTATGTTGTATTTCTCTCTCCGGAGGGTGAGTCCTGCAACTCTTAGTTTACACATCCATTGTGCTTTGCACAAGTGGGTTCATATTCCAGCTCATCGCCAGTGTTGCAAAGATGATCAGCGGCGGAAGAAGCACAAGATCCAGATGGGTTCAAGTAAGTTTATTCACCGTCTCCACTGCTCCTCTCCTGTCACAGCCTAGAGGTGCCTCACAAGCCCAACATTCTAAGGTAGCCTTCAGAACCCCACAGTGGGAACATTCTATTTAACAATGTAGAGGAGGGGGGGAAGGAAGGTACCAAGTGGGAAGAATGAAATTACTACACATATATAAATGGAGGGGAAATGGGAAGACTTCAAACGTGAGACAGTAAAGATTAAGAGGAGAAAGAGGATAATGGAGAGAAGTGAATAACAATAATATATGAGGAAGTGAATATGGGGAAATAGTAGAATGTGGAAGAAAGAGGATGCATAGACAAGGAGGAGGAGAGGTAAAGTGTAAAAAAAAAATGTATTCAAAGACTGACATCAAATGTCAGGTAATGTATTCTAAAAAAAATCCTTATTCTTTTAACATGGAGATGGTTTGCTTTTCTTTCTCTGAGTGCAAAGTGAGACAGTTTTGTAAATTGAAATATGTGACAATGTAGCTGATGTGAGAGGAAAGGCTATAGGATGTCTTTTGTTTCTAATGCACAATAAAATTTAAATAAATGAAAATGGGGACAGGGGCAAGACCAAGTTGGCTTGGAGCTTGCTTGACGATAACTAAGGGTCCAGCCCTGCCACATTTCCCAGGTCCATGCCATGTGTAGCTGCAGTCCAGGTTTTTTCTTTGAATTCTGGGACTTGTAGTTATGTTTATTCTATTGTAAAACAGGAATCCAAGTCCCAGAATTCGAAGAAAAAACCTGGACTAGAACAGCGTATCTTGCATGGACCTGGGAAATATGGCAGCTCTGAGGGTCTGGGAAAGGTTTATGGGTGTTAGTACAAAGCATTTTAAGAGCTCTGACAGATGTACAAAGGAATTGACGACCAACTACCAGGGAGTCGTCTGGGCTCCAGCCACATGCATTTTAACCATTAACTCAGTCTGAAAAATGCTCGCTGGCTTCACTGTGTATTTTGGGACAGGTCTCCCATTGGTCTAGGACTGCTTCACTGCAGGGAGTCTTATAATTCTTCCATATTTACAGAGTGAAGGGGCCCTCTTTCGAAGTCGAATTTTAATTATTGTGGGCCCTGAGATCCGTAGGGACCTGCCCCACTGAAATTCCCTGACCATGGGGTTATGCTGTTCACTTTGCCTTGGTACAGTCCTGCCTTTTCGAGAATGTTTTTCCTTGGGCCGTCCAGTCATTATGTATCGCTACAAACCCCAGGCTAAGGGCCCTTTCCTCTGGGCCTGATAGCCTTGGATGATGGGTGCCAAGCCCAGGAGAACCCCCCCATGCTAGGACTTATTGCAGCCATGATCCATCACTTTGAGGCCTAAGGGAGGGGGGCCCTCTACTTGGCCTTATAGCACTACATTATGGCTGCAAGGTCCAGGAACATAAAAGCATTCAATAAAAGGCAGCGCTGAACCAAAGCAAGGTGAGCAGCATAAACCTAGGGTTGTAGCTTTCACTGAGCAGATCCCACTGGGTTTCAGGTCCTGCAGTAATTGAAATCTGACTTTCAAAGTATTGTGCTCTACTTTGATATCCTTTAAAGGGCAAAACACTGTTAGATATACCACAAATTACTATAAAAACATTATGATAATCCATGCAGCACATCCATCTTGTATTGTGCATACTGTGAACTGAATCGCCCATAGGTGTCTGAGTGAGTTCAGGTTGTGGGTGGGTGTTTGTAGTGGACCATGCTGGAGTGGAGTATGATGACTGTGGGAAGTTCTCACAAGTGGCTGTCAGTGTATAACAAAGGTGTTTAGAATGCCTGCTCATCCAATCATGCTTGGCCCTTCTACAGAGCACACAAAGCAGTGGGAACATGGCAATTGTATTTGTAAATATATGAGAATGTAAGTGAATTAGGTTAGGAGAGATGGGTCATTGGAGGAGAGAGTAGCCTGATCAGACTAGCATGGCAGGGCTCACTCCAGTCTTTGTCATCAAAGTTCTACTCTGCAACTTCAAAGTGAGGGAAGGGAGCCCTACCCTCCTTTGCCTCTCAGCACTGGATCATGGCTGTGAGGTCCAGGAGTTGGGTCCCCTTGCCTCGGCCATGCAGACATTATCCAGTGGTGTGAGGCAGAGGGCAGGTATCCACCTGCTCCGGGGCCACACAGCGCTACACTATGGCTGCAAAGCCCAGGAGCTGAAACTCCCTCCTCTGGGCCTCACAGCTCATGGAGTATCTTAATGTTGTGGACAGTCATTGTTGGGATATCAATCAGTAGTGTTACCATGTAAAGGGTGTCAATACAGAACTGATCCAAATTACTGCGTGGCTTGAGACTCAGAGAACCTGCCTTACTGAAAGCCATACACCTGGGTTTGCTTACACTTCCCACCATTCTTTGGTTTAGCTCTGCTTTTTAATGAATGCTTTTCCCTACCCAGGGCTTCGAGTCGACAGCATAGCGCTAGAGGCCCAGGAGACCTAGGCCACACAGCACTGGATCATGGCTGTGATAAGGCCTAGTGTGAGGTGGGGAGCCCTCCGGGGCTTGGCACCCACTATCCAGCACGGTGAGGCTTATTGGAGGGGAGCCCTGTCCTGGGCCTCGTAGCACTACTTTATGCAGTGAGTTCTAGGGCAGGCAAAAATATTTATTAAAAGGCAGGACTTTGAAAGGAGTCTATATTGTGCTCTATTTTGATATCCTTTACAGTGCAGAGCACTGATAGATAGCTCAAGAATGACTATTAAAATAAATTACAGTAATCCATGTTAGTCATGACAGCTCCTATTTACATTTCACGTCTTGCCTAATTTACTTCTCTAAGAGTTTTCATTTTTTCCTGGATTTTAAGTTTTTATGTATCTTTTCAATGCAACATATCAACCTATTATTCTTCAAACGGAGTATCGACTCGCTTATATGTGTTTCTGTGAGATCAGGTTGTGGTGGGTGAGCAAAATGGGCCATGATTGAGAGGGCTGGAGTTGAGTCTACAGGTAGTGCAAGGTTCTCACAGTGGCTGCCAGTGGGTCACAAATGTGTTTAGAATACCTGTTCACCCAATCTTGCTTGGCCCCTCTGTGGAGGACAGAGAGCAATAGTGGCATGTGGTAATTGTACTTGTGATTATGTGCAAAGGCATGTGAAGGAGGTATAAAGCTCCTGTTAAAATATTGACAGGGCATATGAAAATACACTTTTCATAGATGAATGGCTGTGTTGCATGTGGTGGAGATTGGTAAGGTGAAGCAGATGGAAGAAAATATATGCAGAAGAGAAAGCAAAAGAGATGAGTTATGTGAATGGAAGATTTCAGTAAGATGTGGATAGAAAACTGTTTAAGGGGCATATTTACAATGCCCCAGCCGCACTTTTATGTTGCCGGAGCGTCAATTTTGTGATGCTCCGGAGGCGCAATCTGCCAACCCATATTTAGAAGGCCACACAAAGCCACCCTGAGTGGCTTTTCAGGACCTTGTAAATATGGAGTAAGGCAATGCTTTACTCTACATAAAAGGGGCATTCCGTGAGTGTTGCTGTGGGTTTTCCCACGCAGCATCTATGGAATTTGATGCTGCCCCAGATTTACAAGATAGCGTAAATCTGGGGCAGCACCAAAACTAACACCTTCCAAAAGCAAGCATAAAGAGGAGAAATGTTTACATTTCTCCTAGTTTTTCCCTCCTTCCATGTGCTCTGCATTGTGCAGCACACATAGAATGAGGAAAATGCCTCCTTTGATTGTTTTTTTGCAGGAAGGTCCTCTTTCCTGCACAAAAACAATCACGCCAACATCACAGACACCCTTTCACCATGGTGCAAGGGTGCCTGCATTGCTGCTCGGCTGCAGTTTGTGCACCGGCGCTGTCAGAAAGGACAGGAATGCGCAGTATCTTGTAGATATGGTGCATTTCTGCCCTTTTCTTTTGACGTAGGGCAGTGCAGCTAGAAGGCTTGCAGCGCTGCCCTACGCCAAAATTTTATAAATATGTCCCCAAGTGTCTTACAGAGAGGTGGCAGAGGAAAGTGTTGTGAAGAGGACAATAGGAATGATTACAGCACTCTAAAATGCCACTACCCTTTCCACAGGCTTCAGTGATGTTTAACTCAGTCTCTTATTTTCAGAATTGAAACTATTTCACTTGTAATTTTTCACAAGAATGCCAATCTTCTAACACATTTATCTGATACTGTTAACAAGTGCTAAATGGACTCACTTCATTTGTGCATTTATCTTTTTAATTATGTTACTGATATCAACACTAAGGGGCCGATTCCGATCTCGGCCGGTAGGGCTCCGAATCGGATTCGGCTTAACCGGATCCGATTCGGAGCCCTATTGCCCGACCGATTCGTACGCGCGTCCGGGCGAGCGAGTACGATGCGAAATCGCCGACCGACTCGTCCGGGCGTCCAGACCGCTCCGACCGACTCGTTCCCGGGTCTAACCGCACCGACCGACTCGCTCGGACTCGACTCGCACCACGCAATGGAGACGTTCCCCGGCCGGGTAAGTACGATGCGCGCCGCGAGCAGTCCGACCGAGCCGCGCACTCCGGCTCGAAAGAGCAGTCGGAGCCATACTTTGGGGGTCCGTGTCGGACCCCCTGTACGCCGTAGCCGCGCGAGTCGCACACAGGGGGACCCATGGGTCCCCCTACCTGTGCGTGTACGGCGCGAGTCGCTTCGCCGCGTACACGCTGTAGGGGGCGCCCTTGTCCGCCTCGCACCCATTGAGTCAATGGGAGCCCCCGTACGCGTTGTACGACAGGCTCCCATTGACTTCAATGGGAGTCCGACCGACTCGAGTCCGATGGCATACGTGCGCATCGTACTCGTTCGGTCGGGCTGCACGGGTCCGATTCGGTCGGAAATCTCTCCGGGTCCGGCTCGGTCGGTGAGATTTCCGGCCCGAATCGGAATCGGCCCCTTAGTCACTTCAGCAATGCCAAAGACAATTAATATTCCGGTGAAGTCACATTGCATGCAATTAGAAGGGCCTCACTTGGGGGCGTGGCTTAGGCGCCGCCGGGAATGGACGCTCTTCCGTGAGCTCCGTAACAGCGCGGGAGCTTTCTTCCGTTTTTTCGGCACTTGAAGCCGCGACGAACGGCTTGAAATGCAGCCGCAACTATATAAACTTGGTGACTACAATTTAACATGCTCCAGGAGGTCCCAGCGGTAAGCGGACGGAGTTTTTCTTTTTGTATGCAGACGCGAGTGAATTGAAGCTCGCGTCCGCCATTTTGTTTTTCCCTCAAAATGGAGCAGCATTCTCTCAAAGTCATGGGATATGTCTTTCTGATGCTCAAATTTAAAATTTTTCATGTTGCTTTCTTTGGAATGCCTATTTTAGGTCATTTAGATGAGTTTTGAGGTGGGCTCGTTTAATCTCTAACATCTTTTGGCTTTTCTGACAGGGAGATTATATTGCCCTGCTGTACCTCTCCTCAATCTTCTGTGTTTCATCATAAAACGCAGCAACATGCTATTAGCAACATAGGGCATGAATTTTCAACTTTTGGTGCTGGTTTCCTTTGGAACTTTTATTTGACATATCCTGAATGGTTTTGAGGTGATCCTCTGATAACTTTGGCATTTTCTGAAATATATGATATCTGGATGTGCTTTCCCTCAACATTTTTTCTTCTGCTATTTGGTGACTTTTATGTATGGGGAGAACAAAATCAGCTCAACGTCCTAAGGCAATGTCTTCTACTTCTGTGGTGGATTATAATCCTTTCAGTGTTCTTCAAGATAATATGACTGATCCAGAACAGGTCTCATTAAGCGCTCCTTTGACTAATGTTTCTTCTAAGCCTTTATCAAAGCTGCCTGGTACATCGGCACAACCTTCTGTGAAGAGGGTCAAACAAGATCCTCCTTCTCCAACAGCGTCTCCTCCCCCAACCTCAATGGAGTTAATTCTGGAAGAAATTCGAGCCCTTAAACCCTATATGGAGGAGACTAATATTCGTCTTCAACAATTGGATGACAAATGGTCACATATGGAGAGTAGGGTTGTCCAGTTGGAAAATAAAGTGGATTCTTCTCATACTACTATGGTGCAAGTTCCATTTATGCAGTCTCAGATTTCAAATCTTCAAAAACAAGTTGAGAATCTTGAAAATCGCAACAGGCGCAACAATCTGCGTATTTATGGTTTGATGGAGGGACTTGAGGGATCCAATCCTCCCGCCTTCTTTCAATCTTTTCTTCCGAAACTTTTGGACATCCCGATCTCTCCACCTTTGAACATTCAGCGAGCTCATCGCCTGGGCCATGTCTCGAATTCAACGTCTTCAACATCTAAACCAAGAGGACTGATATTGTATTTCTTAGAATATACAGATTTGTTGAAAGTTTTACAGGCTGCAAAAGTCAAAGGCAAAATCTCTTGGCAGGGCTCTACTCTTTTCTTTTCACAGGATTACGCTAAAGCAACGGCGGACAGAAGAAAACAATTTTTGGACATGAGGCCAGCTCTACGGAATATTAATGCCAGATTTGGTCTTATCCACCCATGCCTTTTTAAGGTCACCTATAAAAATAAAACTACAGCCTATGAGGACCCTTGTTTACTTCAAAAATTTCTGGAACGTTATTGATTCTCTATGTTTAATTGGATTATTCCAATTATTTGTTGGTATAATGTTTTTGTTATTGTATTTATAACTTGTTCTATTTTCTTATCTCTTTAGATCCATCCCTCTCATGCCTGTTTATGTGATTGCTCGTTCGTCTGATGATATTTTATCTCCCTCCCGTGTTCGTCGCGAATGCTCCGGATGATGTCCCATCTCCTTTTGTGGCGCCACCACCCTCGATCCCTTTGTGTGTTTTTCTTGGTATGTCATTTTTTTATCTTATCCATGGTTTTGGTATTTTTTTTTTTACATGATTCTATTTCCTGTACTTTCTCCTTATCTCTTTTCATCTCGTTCTCATTTCTCACAATGCTTTTCATCAAATACTTATTCACTTTTCCTCTCTCTTTTCTCTTGTTTACTGCTTTTCAACACTAATTTTGTATATTACTTTATTCTTTATTTCTTTTCTCTTTCTTATCGTCTGTTTTTGACTCACATTTTATTTTGCAATTCTTCATATCATGCGCTCATTTCGATGCATTTTAAATATAGTTGTTCATATTCTTCTTTTTCTTCTCTTTTTTCTATCTTTTACTCTTTATCTCTTTTCTTTTTCCTATTTGCAAAGTTCCTCATCTTGCTTTCATTGCATCAAAGTTATCTTTTATTCTATTTCTTCTATTATTCTCATATTACACCAGTTATTGCTTTTTTGGTATATGGTAATGTTATTATACTTTTGTTATATGATAAATGACTTTAAGAATCATTTCATGGAATGTTAAAGGTTTAGGTTCTCCTATAAAACGTCAAAGGGTTCTGTCTCATCTCTCCTCTTTAAATGGGGATATTGTTCTGTTACAAGAAATACATATTGTTGATAAGGAAATTGCTAAATTAAAACGTCAGTGGGTTGGTCAGGTCTTTGCTTCCCCAGGGTCAGGAAAGCGTAATGGGGTGGCTATTTTATGTCATAAGCGTCTAAATGTACAAATGCTTACCCAAGATGTGGATTGTGATGGCAGATGGATTTCTGTATCTTTATATATTGATAAAATTCCTGTAACTATTGTTAATTTATATGCCCCTACTGTACCTGATAAGTTGTTTTGGCCTGGAGTTTTATCTAAGTTGATGACTTACTCTGATGAGTATTTAATTGTGGGTGGGTATTGTAATATGGTTTTTGACCCTATCTTAGATAGAAAATCTAAAACTAAATTTATACCCTCTTATATACATTCTCAATTTACATCAACCTTTTCCCAAAGATCTCTTGTTGACGCATGGAGATTGTGTAATCCCACTCTTCAAGAATATACTTTCTTTTCCCCTCCCCATTTCTCACAATCTAGGTTGGATTATATTTTTATTTCCAATAATCTTGCCCAGAGAATCATTAATTCTGATATAGGTTCTATATTGATTTCAGACCATGCTCCAGTAACTTTAGATTTAGAACTCCTTCCTCCTGTCCATGGTCCTCGACGATGGAGGTTCAATAACACTCTTCTTTCAGATTCCCATTTTACTCGTTTATTTGAACAGTTTGCTCAAACATTTTTCAAGGAAAATGAAACCCCTGGAATTACTCCTCAAATTGTTTGGGACTCTTTTAAAGCCGCCTCTAGGGACTTTATTATTAATTTTGTCTCTCAAAAACGAAAATCGGCTGCTAATAAGTTAAAAATCCTTACTTCACAGATTAAGAAACTAGAATGTTCCTATTATAATTCCCAGTCTTCAAGCGTTTTAAATGATTTGCTAAAAGCCAAGTTTGAATTCAATCGGATTTCTACTGAAAATGCTAACTCTTTTCTCCTCAAAGCAAGTTCGAAATATTACGGTGGTCAGAATAAATCAGGCAAACTTCTTGCGAATTATCTTAAAATCAAAAAAGAGCGTACTGTTATTGATTCCATTCTATCTCCTTCCAATCAAACTTTTCATAAAAGTGAAGATATTCTTTCAGAATTTACTAAATTCTATCAAGATCTTTATTCACCAGAAGCCCAAACGGACGCTCATGAGGCTTCTATGTATTTATCTTCCATTTCACCGCCTTCTCACTCTGACTTAGACTTTTCTTTATTAGAACAAGACATTCGGCTTCAAGATATCTCTAATTGCATCCGCTCTATCAAACAAGGTAAAGCTCCTGGTCCCGATGGTTTCTCCATTGAATTTTACTCATTTTTCTCTTCTTTCCTTGTACCTAAATTACATCAACTCTTTCTCTACTTTATTTCAACTAACTCATCCTGTGGTACTTTTCAAGAAGCATTAATTTGTCTCCTTCCTAAAGAGGGAAAAGATCTTAAATTATGTAAGAACTACCGTCCTATCTCCTTGATTAACTTAGATTATAAAATTTTAGCAAAAATTTTAGCTCTTCGTTTAGAGGACTTTTTACCGCATTTAATAGGCAGAGAACAATGTGGGTTCATTAAAGGTAGACTTCTTTCAGACAATATTCGTTTGTTTTTCAATGTTATTAGTAAGTCCAAATCCTATAAATCTTCTCTTGCAGCGATTGCCTTGGATGCAGAGAAGGCGTTCGATAGAGTTAATTGGTCCTTTCTTTTTGCTACTCTTTCTTGGTTTGGGTTTGGTCCCAAATTCATCTAATATGTATCTTTACTTTATTCCTCTCCCAGATCTTCTATTTTTGCTAATGGTCTCATATCTCCCTTCTTTCCTTTGCGCAGGGGTGTACGACAGGGTTGCCCTTTGTCCCCCTTATTATTTATTCTTGCCTTGGAACCTTTCTTAATTAAAATACGTTCTAATCCCCAAATTACTGGTTTTTCTTACGGAAATTCTCAGCTTAAAGTCTCAGCTTATGCTGATGATATTTTGCTTTTTATGTCACATCCTCAATGCTCTTTACCCGCCTTTTTCTCGGAGGTATGTAGTTTTGCAAAGGTTTCAGGGTATAAGTTGAACACAGATAAATGCGAAATACTTCCTCTAAATAAGTTTTGTTTCCACGCTGATTTCATGGCATCTTCCTTTCATTGGAATCCCAATCACATTAAATACCTCGGCTTATTGTTTTCTGATTCTGTTAAAAATTCCGTCACTCTGAATTTTAACTCCTTGTCTACAACTTTACGTGACCTCACTTCTCGATGGAATCCCCTGTTCTTATCCTGGTGGGGTCGTCTTGACTCCATCAAGATGATGCTTGTTCCTATTGTACTATTTTATATCTCTAATATACCTGTCAATATCCCTAAATATTATTTTAAAAACATTTACTCAATTTTAACTAAATTCTTATGGAATGGGAAAAAATCTACGATGTCTTTATATAAACTTAAAAACCAAAGTCTCTGGGTGGTGTTAATTTTCCGGACTTTATCAAATACCATCAGGCTTTCTGTCTTAAACAGTCGGCCTTTTTATTACAAAATAATGAGAATACTCCTATTCCCCTATGGGCTGAGCTGGAGAAATCTTTTTTCAGCCCCTTCTCTTTGCTAGAGTGTTTATCTTTTTCTTCTAAACCATTTTTCTTATCCCCTCCAATTTTCAAAAACACATGTAGGATTCTTTCTCCCGCTTTTATGTCATTCAAATCATCTAGAGAGAAATTTTTAGCCTCTTCTGTTTGGTATAATGTTTTGATTAAAATAAAAATAGGGTCATTTTTTGGAAAGATTGGCATTCTAAGGGTTTAAAACACGTTTCTCAATTATGCCAGGATGGCTCCAGTCTCTCCTTTTCTGATGCTCAAACAATCTTTTCTTTTCCAGCCTCATATGAAAATAATTATAACCTACTCATTCTAGTGATACAAATGTCTTATCATAACCTTTCCTCCGAACAAATCTCTGCTTTCTCTCCTTCTCCTCTTCCCAATTTATTAGACACTCTGCCCTCTGCGTCTCAAATTTATAAGCATTTGATTCCAGTTCTAGTAGATAGAGACAAAGCCGATGTTGAAATTTGCTGGGAAATTGATCTTCAATCTATCTTTCCTATTTCCCTATGGGATATGATATGGTCTAAAATAAGAAGGTCCTCTAGGGCGGCTAACACTACTCAAACATTATTTTTTACATATAATAGATTATTTATTACACCTGTTAAGCTTCATACATTAAACCCAACACTTTCTCCTAAATGCTGGTCTTGTGGCCACCCGTTTGCAGACCTTAAACATATGCTATTTGAATGCTCCCTTATTTATGATTTTCGGTTGAAAGTCTGGAAACAAATTAATTTAATTTTTAACTCTCATTCTCCTTTTAATTTTGTTAATGTTTTTCTGGGTAGTGCTTCAGAGTATTGGTCATCTCAATCTAATAATTTTTACATAATTGATTTACTTCTAGCAGTAGCTTTTCAGCAGATCACTAAATCCTGGAAGGATTCCTCTCAGATTTCCTTTCAGGCATGGTGATATGGTGTTTGTTATCATCATAGGCTTGATAGGGCTTATGTTCAACCTGTTTCGTTAGCCATTAAAAGAGACTACTTATGGCTCCCAATCACCTCATTTTTAGACAATTCTGTTCTTTCTACCAATTCCCATAACCCACGTAATTGAAGAGGTGCCTAAACCTCCTTGATGTAATGTGTTGTTAAAATATTTATTTCTTTTCAATATGTAATGTTTCTCTTTATAGGAATTTCTTCATTGTTTATTCCATGCTTGTTACCTTATTAATATTCATTTATATTTTCTTGCTGGTGTTTATCATATGTTTCTATTTTCAAAATGTATGAATCTTATTTTTGTTTTTAATGTTTTTCTTGTTGATCTTTTAACTTGTTATCATTGCAAATTACTTTAATAAACTTTCACTTTAAACTTTAAAAAAAGAAGGGCCTCACTTCTTCCCTCTCGCCCGGGGTCCAAAAAGTCCTAGGACCAGCCCTGTTTGTAGGGACCCCATCCACCACAGCCTTTTATCACTTGTTACCTGCTTCTCTGGTCCTCGCCCTGGCTGGAAAAGTTGTCTCTTTGCTCCTCCATGCCTGTCATCATTCCAATATGGGGTGTAGAATGTGGCCCTCCTACCCAACCTTTTTTCCCTGCTCCTTTTGGACTGTCTGCTTAATTTCCCTGCCACTCTGTGAGCATCAGTAAGACCAAAGCCATCCTCTGTCTATGGCCCTCACCTGCCACTCTCTTAGCAGGCTGCAGGGGTGGTTTCTCCATTAGGGCTCAGGGGCTGCATTCCTCTTAAATTCCTACACATTTACATACAAATATCTTAAATAGATCGATTTATTTAGAGATACGATCATATCTCTAAACAAATCAATGTATATAAGTCTGGGCAGTCTGTTTCAGGCTGCCTGCTCCGCCTCGTTCTGAATCAGGAGGCAGAAGCTAGGCTGTAAATCAGCTTTCTACAATGTGACGCAGTAGGCAGGGCTTTCTGTTGTAAGGCCCTTCATTGCCATTGTGGTCTGTGGTGGTATGCACTCTGTAGGCCTGTGACGCGATCAGGGTCACGGTTTCGGGCAACAGAGACTTCATCCCTGCGTAATTTCAGATGTCAGTCTTTCACAGGCAAACAATCCCACCCTTTCGTCATACATGGGAGTGGGTGTAAGCATGTCTGATTTGGTGCCTTGTTCTCAGCAATGATAAGTGTTTGAATGCTAATCTCCGGTGATAAGTATATTGTGCTTAGACCCCTCTTCACACTAACCTCCCCCAATGTGACACCCTAGGCCCTGGCTGCAAGTCGCTGGCCCAGTTAGAACTGGAGCTGCAGCATTTGTTCCTCCGCGAAATGGATTAAAAAAAAGACGAGCAGGCCAGCCAGGGTTCTTGTTCCCTTGGGTAGTTGATCCATATAACCGAGTTAACGGCAAAGTTAAAAATATGTGCTTACAGTGGAGAGTTTTCTGATGCATGATGGCTTCCAACAAGTTAGATAAGATGTCCTCATGCCTTTCATTATTTGTTCATGACCAACATTTCAAATATGTTTGTACTATGTTGGCCCTACAAAGATCAACTGGGGACAATTTGGGAGTCACAGCCAGAGAGCTTCTTGAGTGATCCTAAATCACTAAATCTCAATCGTGGATGAAGAGGTACATGAAATAATAGTGGGAATATGGGTCACCATAGAGCAAACATTTTGATGCTTGTGGCTCTCTAACTCTTCACCCACTTTTGAAGGGAGGAGACTAGTGGAGTGAAATGGCTTAGTGCAATCTTAAAATTACTTTAGTATTGGAGAGCATGATAAATCTAATAAACAATACAGATTGTTTATTACACTGGTTGTGTATTTTGGGACATTTTTAGTCCAGATTTGGTACCAGGTCACCAACATTTGTTCCATGCTCAAGCTGAGAACTTGGAAGGTTCAAGACATAAGCTTAGTTTCATGCCTTTCACCATCAGTGTTGTACTACACCAATGGTAGTGCTGGCCTCAACCTCACCCCTAGTTTCAGCACATCTCAGAATTCCAGGCTGAAAGAAACCATGGCCTCTCATTTACAGAACAGACTCCAGTGTCCCCATGGTTGGGCAGACCATGGAATCCCAGGTAAGAGCTGACAAACACACCCAATCCCTTCCTTGCAGGAATGGCTGCAAGGCTTGGGAACAAAATGCGGCATAACAAAGCAGAAAGCTGCACCCTGCACAAGGTGTAGGTGTACTTGCTCTGAGCTCATGTATACTTGTGTACTGTGGAGGACAATTTCCACAGCTATAGGACTTTTACACATTACTGTGTCCTCTTGCCCAGCATCCTCGTGCAATTATCCCATGTCATTCCTTTTCTCCCTATTGCTCCTGTGCCCTTATTGCCAGTGCCCTCATGACAGTGTGCTCAGGTCACAGCCCTTGTCCCATCATCTGTGCCCCTCTGTCACTGTACCTGCGCATTATCCCCATGTCAGTGAAAGAGCCCCAAATTCTGTGCCTGCCGGGGTCTCAATTTGCTTGTGTGTCTGTCACTTAAGCAGCCAGTCTACCAGTGCACGACATTAAAACTGGCCCTGTCTTCATGCCCCTAAGTTAGCCCTGATCCCAAAAACATGGATTGATTTACGAACAATAGGGGAAATTTACAAGGAAGTGGTGGAGAGAGACGGCAGCCTTCCTGGCTTAACGCCTCTCTCCGCCCCTTCTTAAACGCAAGGCTGCACCATATTTACAACGATATGGTGCAGCCTTGCGTTTCCCCCTGCGATGGCGCTACACTTAACAGTGTAGCGCCAACGCAGGCACCCTTACACCATAGTGCAAGGGTGTCTGCGTGCAGGGGAGGTCCCCCTTCCTGCACATAAACAATCCTGAAATGCCATTTTCTCACTTTCATGTGTGCACATATGAAAGTCACATTTTATTTTAAGATTGTTTATGTACAGGAAGGGGGACCTTCCTACACATAAACAATCCATGGCATTTTGCTTTTTCCATGTGTGCTGCACAAGGCAGCACACATGGAAAAGAAAATGAGGAGAAATAATGCATTTCTCCTCATTTCAACAACTTAAGACCAGGTCTTCCCTGGTCTTAATTTTGGCGCTGCCTCCTATGTACGCCACCCTTGTACATAGGGGGCAGCGTAAAAACAATGGGTGTTGTGGTGGAACGGCCACCGCAACACCCACTGCCCACCCTTTTCATGCTAACCATAGCTTGAAAGGAGGCCTTATTTACAAGGCAGCGTTAGGCCACGTTAAGTGGATTCAACCCAGATCTGTGACTGGGGGGTGAGTGTCTGAAAAGTTTCAGCGCTCCGTCCATCATCTCCTTGTGTTTGCTTTGTTCGCCCTAAGTTGCCAGGGTATGCCCAGACGTGGGTCCCTTGCTCACTTTGCCACTGGATTCAAGCTAGCCTGGCTGATGAGGGCTGTTAGCCCGAAACCGGTCCCAGGATGCTTGTTTGTGGGCCAGGGAAGACATGGCTTGGCAGTTCGGGCTGGACTGTTCCCATGAGGCACAGGGTCAAGACTGATTTGCATATAGCTGTGTCTTAACTGGGGTGGGGAAGTGAACGAAAGAACTATGGTAGATTCAACCCAGATCTGTGACTGGGGGTGATGGTCTGAAAAGTTTCAGCGCTCAACCATCATCTCCTTGTGTTTGCTTTGTTCGCCCTAAGTTGGCAGGGTATGCCCAGACGTGGGTCCCTTGCTCACTTTGCCACTGGATTCAAGCTAGCCTGGCTGATGAGGGCTGTTAGCCTGAAACCGGTCCTAGGATGCTTGTTTCCAGTCCAGGGAGGACCTGGCCTGGCAGTTCGGGCTGGACTGTTCCCATTGGGCACAGGGTCAAGACTGATTTGCATATAGCTGTGTCTGATCTGGGGTGGCGAAGTGAGCTAAAGAACGCTGATAGATTCAACCCAGATCTGTGACTGGGGGTGAGTGTCTGAAAAGTTTCAGCGCTCCGTCCATCATCTCCTTGTGTTTGCTTTGTTCGCCCTAAGTTGGCAGGGTATGCCCAGACGTGGGTCCCGTGCTCTCCATGCCACTGGAGTCAAGCTATCCTGGCTGATGAGGGCTGAAACCCCGAAACCGGTCCCAGGATGCTTGTTTCCGGTCCAGGGAAGACATGGCTTGGCAGTTCGGGCTGGACTGTTCCCATTGGGCACAGGGTCAAGACTGATTTGCATATGGCTGGGTCCAAACTGGAATGGCATGGTGAGCAAAAAAACGATGGATTTAGGCCCAGATCTCTGTACTGGGGTGAATGTATGTCATTGTTCTGCATTCTGTCCATCAATTGTTCTTTTTTGCATTTAAGCCCCTATCGCCACCACGTCGGTAAAAGTCGGTAAAAGTGACGTTGTGATGGCGATATGGGCTTGTACATATGCCCCTATGAATGTTAAAAACGTAAGGCAGTGTCTTCATACCCCGAAGTTAACCCTGATGTTAAAAACATGGATTGATTTACAAACAATAAATATTAGAAATGTTAAGGCAGTGCATTCAGCGATTTAGATCGTGTCTTATTTCACATGCTTTACTTAATCTTTCATTCCCCAAGAGATTGCTATTTTATAATGTTATTGTTTATCTGTATTTTTTTCTGTGCATACTTTGAGCTATGCCAGGTGTTTATGAGGGGCTTTGATTGAGCACCCTGGCAATAAGGCTGGCGCCAAACAAAGTGCCTGTCAGTCGCTTGGCCTTTCTGCAGAGCATACAGAACAATGCTTATGTATTCCATTTACAACTGAAATTCTGGGGAAATGATTGTGAAGGGAGAACTCTGATGTCAAAATAATTACAAGGCAAAAGTAAGAGAAATTAAAGTGCTTACATTTGAGGGAGTGCAGTGTATGTTTGGGGGCAGTGAAGTGAGGGAGATGCAAGGAAGTGCATTCGGGGAAGAGTGAAAAGAGAGTGCTGAAGAGGAAAGAGGGGTGGTTGAAGATGTGCAGATGGACGAGATATGCAGAGAAAAAGAGGATACTTATGTAACATAAAGCGCACATAACTGAAGGCCAAAACTCCTTCCACAGGCCTCAATGCTATTTTATTCACAGACTCACAATTTCAGAATTGAAACATTTCCAATGTTAATTATTTATAACAAATCCTTGTTGTTACTCATTTATCTTAAACAGCTAACAACCATTGACAAAGCCAATTGTACTGACAGGTTTTAGGTGTATGTCAGTTGTTGTGTCATGGGGGTGTGGCCTGGCGGAGATGGAGTAAGCAGCAAAACTCCGGTGCTCCGTCCAGCTGACCTCCATCACGGTCCATCCTGACCCCCACCGAGGGCTGAACCGGACCCCAAACACGTTCCAGGCCCCCCTGAAGTGAGGGGGCGCACTGTGGCAGAGAGAAAATGGGAGAGCATGGCGAAACAGGCACGGGAGGCAACGCGGCTGAGAGAAGCAGAGCGACCTCCACAAGATGGCGGCGCCCACCGGCGCCTAAAGAACTGTACCCCCAGCACCTGAGGCTGCCCCTGGAAGCGGGCATAGCTGAGGAGGTACGGAGCCCGCCTCACACCAAGGCGGCAGGCCAAATGGGGCCCCAGAGTGCGGGGACCGGCCTGCGGCGAGGCGCAGTGTGGAGAAGAGGAGGACCGCGACTGAAGAGGCGGTGAGGAGCGGAGCCCTGCAGACCGGGAGCAGCGGAGCAGAAGGAGAGCCACAGCGGTCCCAGCGACGAGATCTCCCTCCGTGGTGCGGTAGGCAGCGATTGCGGCCGGGCCCAGGAGGGGGACTACTGGCTGCACTGAGAGAGAGGAGGAGGCAGCTGCCTCACCCAAGATGGCGGCTCAACAGCAGGCAGCGGTAGACGGCGGAGAGCGCACCTAGGCCCGTAGAGAGGACCAGAGCATCTGAAGAAGGTGGGAGCCTGGGGGACACAATAAAAGAGAGTAACTGCGCCCCCCCTGCCGGCGGCACAACTGCAAGCAGGAAGGAAACGTTCAGGGCGGGGGATGTGAGTGTGGAGGATCAGAGCCCCCCCCAGGACCACAGAAATTGGGAGCGCGAGGGAGGCAGCAGGAGACACTTGTGCTCTCCCCCAAACAAAGGAAAGCAGAATTTTTCTTTATAAATAATAAAACAAGGGCAGGCAAGCCACTGCTAAAGCAGCCAGACGCGGGAAAACGGACCAGAGCCTGACCTCACTGACGGAGGCTACTGAAGAGCGCCCCTAGTGCCCTGAGGCTCCCAGCACGCAACAGAGAGCAGGGGTCTAGATCGCTGCACAGCGGACAGAGGGCCCCCAACGCGACTAGGGGGCACGGCCCCTACAGTAGCGATAGACAAGGGAGCCGGAGGTGGTTACGTGGGCCGAACCCTGACCTGACT
The DNA here is from genome assembly GCA_963921515.1 of Calotriton arnoldi. Lineage (NCBI taxonomy): Eukaryota > Metazoa > Chordata > Amphibia > Caudata > Salamandridae > Calotriton > Calotriton arnoldi. Next base: position 87,651 of record CAWUFW010015607.1, on the reverse strand, counting down.
GCTGAGAGGTGGGAAGAACGCCGCGAAGCCCCCCACTCATAGAGAGCACTGTCGCAACGTAACGACCAAAAAACAAACAGAAGGTGAGCGCAGCTTCACGCACGAGGAGAACGGAGCTGCCCCAGAAGGCGCGCTGAACCCAGAGCCCAGAGGCTGCGGTACCGTGCTGAGGAGCGCGACCCTCCTCTGAAGGAGAGCAGTACTTCCACGAGCCAGCGGGGCAAGAGATCTCAGACGCTAGAGGATCTCCAGCACGGACAGGGGAGCACCCCCACCACCTTCCACTTGCTTTGGGGAGCAGGCGGCAGCTGCATAGTCCTGGAGAAAGACACACTCAGAGGCCTGACGCAGACGGAGAGTGAGAAATGGGGAATATTACGAAGAAGAAGGGCGCTGAGGGAACCCCACAGGAGATAGCGATGGAGGGAGATGGGAGAACCCCAACCCTGGCTGACGGCCCGCAGGCCCCAACGCTACAAGACATCCTTCAAGCAATCACAAGCTCCAGCACGCACCTGGAGACAAAAATAGATTCGATAGGGGTGGACCTGGGCAACTTAAGAGATGATCACAAGCGACTAGCTGAGAGGGTGATGGCGAACGAGCGAGTGCTGTCAGAAATGTCCCCGGACATCTCCACTCTGGAAAAGAAGATGGCGACACTAGAAAACAAAGTGCGCACACTAGAACTAAGGGCCGAAGACTAAGAAAAAAGATCAAGGAAGAACAACATAAGAATTGTGGGCCTTCCAGAAAAAGTGGAAGGAACCAGCATGGTGGACTACCTCGGACACTGGATTCGCACAGACGTGGCCCCAGAGGGCCTACCCTCCTTTTACGCCTTTGAAAGAGCACACCGAGGACCAGCGAGACCACCTCCACCTGGAGCCCCACTGAGAGCGGTGGCTGCCAGGCTTCTTCATTATCGGGGCAGGGACCATATCCTGACAAGAGCCAGATGCAATGGGGACCTCCAAGTGAACAATGCAATGGTGAGAATCTTTCCAGATTTTTCTCGAGAGGTCCAGAAGCAAAGGGGAGCGTACCAAGGAGTGAAACAAAAGCTCCACCAACTGGAGTACAAATACTAGATGCTCTACCCGGCCAAGCTGCGAGTGGTTGCAGAGGCTGGTGTGGAATTCTTTCAGACCCCCCAAGAGGCTTGGGATTGGTTGGATTGCAGCAGAGGGGAGATCCCCCCTCCAGAACCGAGAGAGAAGGACACGCGGCGGCAGATCCAGGGGCATACGGAACAAGGGAGACCTGCCCATGCCCTTGCGGGAAGAAGTGCAAATTGAGCGCCAGAATGAGGTGAAGGAGGTGGCATTGATCAGTGGCAGAGGAGGGGAGCAGCCACCACAGAAGAGTGGAGCACAGAGGCAAGAATCAGACTCTGAAAGTTCGTCCACAGCATCAGAAGTCCCAAGTATTGAACTCCCGCACATTACCCCACGAACAGCAGACAACATAATCTGAGGTCATATTGAGAGGGGCATGATGAGAGGATGGACGCAATTGCAGGTCAGGAGGGAGGAGATAGGGACGCCTGAGGGAGAGAGCAGGGGGGGATAACCTCTACTTCAATAGCAAAGCAGGGCGGATTCTGGCTGGGCGAGCACTGGGCCACACCCTCTAATGGACCGAGCAGTGTAGGAGCAGCTGACAGTTGACATTACGTGGTTTGGATGGGAGTCACACACCTACTTATCCTGGGGAGTGGGAGTTGGGGAGGTTATGTACTGTTACATAGTTCTGGGGATCTTGAGTTGCACCACTTGCCAGCCATGATGGAACGACTGGGAAGCTCCTGAGGGCAGAGGGGGGGGACAGGGGGGAGAACTGGGGAGTGCCTTATTTAAGAATAGGATAGATGGCGGGGACACACACATATAAATGCCTGTCATGGAATATCCGGGGAATGCAGATGATGGCGAAACGCTATAAAGTACAGTCCTACCTCCGAAGAAGGGGGGTGCAAAGAGCACTCCTACAAGAAACCCACCTCAAGCAGAAGGAGGGGAGGGCGCTGCAGAGAAGATGGAGGGGTCAGATATACTACACCACGTATTCAGCTTACGCTTGAGGGACATTGATCTGGGTGCAGGCTGGGGTTCCTTTTCAAGTGGTGGATTCCCTTGTGGACCCTGAGGGATGATATGTGGTAATAAGAGGGAGGCTAGAAGGACGGGACCTCAACATAATAAGCGTATATTCCCCAAACACGGATCAACCAGCGTTTTTAGAGAGGCTGTCCCGCAGGTTAGCCCCGTCCCTGACTGGCCCTACTCTCATGGGAGGGGACTTTAATAGCGTGGCAGATGTAGGACTGGACAGGTCCCACCCCCCGCTGCACGACTCAGTGACTACACGCACTGCGCGAGCATTTGCGACCTGCCAGACACACTGGGGACTTCTGGACTCGTGGAGGAGACTCCACCCGCACGATAGAGACTATTCTTATTTCTCGCCCATACACGAGCTCCATGTTCGACTCGATACCTTTCTGTGCTCAGCGGAGGTGCAGAGTGCGGTCACTTCGACCGAGTACCTGACCCAAACAATATCAGACCATAACCCAGTCTTGCTGGGACTCACATGGGCGCAGGTATGATCCCTGATCCCAACATGGAGGCTATGCCCAGAGACGCTAGGCGACCAGGTTTTCAGAGAAGGGATCCAAGCGAAAATATTTCGAAGAAAACGCGGGGACGGCCTCCTCCCCAATGTCGGAGTGGGATGCCTTTAAGGCAGTCCTGCGCTGTCACTGCATAGCGGAGTGCAAGGGAATCAGGCGAACACTCCTGGAGATCGATAGGGCGGAACAGACCCTCAGAGACCTGGAAAAAGAATGCCCAGGGAGGCCAGAGATCCAGGCGGCGGTGCAGGATGCCAGAGAGGAAGTAGCGAAGCAGACAGAGCGCCTGAGGAGCTTTGACTACAAACGATACCTGAGTCGAGCGCACACAGAGAGGGACAAGTCAGGGACTCTGCTTGCATGGCTGGCTAACCCTAGTAATAGATTCTCCCCGATAGTGGAATTGGAGGACCAAGCAGGCACTAGATGCTTTACCCAGGAGGCAATTAACACCATGTTTGCGCAATACTATGCCGGACTTTACCACAGCCCTGCAGGGAGAGATGGATCTGGAGCGAGGGAATACCTAGAGGGGGCGCAATTGCATAGGCTAGAACCGGAGGAGATGGATGAAATAGGAGAGGACATTGCAGAGCAAGAGGTCCGGAAGGCCATCAAGCACATGGCACGTAACAAATTCCCCGGCACCGATGGGTTGCAGGCGGAGTTCTACGGAACATACACCGAAGAATTAGCCCCTAGACTAACTGCACTGTACAATGCGGCCCGCGAGGCCAGAGTTCTACCAACGAGCTCTAGAGAAGCACTCATAGTACTGATAATAAAGCCAGGGAAGCCAGCACACGACCGCACAGCGTACCACCCCCTATCAATGCTAAACATGGGTTACAAAATACTAAGTAAAATCCTAGCAACCCGACTGTTGCCCCATATTACTAAGTTAGTACACCCGGATCAGGCCGGGTTTATCCCGGGGCGAAACATGGCGATCAACATAAGGCGGTGTCTAGCCATCATGGACTCATGGGATCAGGGCCTACCAGAGGCGGCGGTGTTCGCAGTGGACATCGAGAAGGCTTTTGACAGCCTGGAATGGTCCTCTCTGTACGTGGTGCTGGACGCCATGGGTCTGGGAGGGGGTTTTGCGGCATGGGTACGGCTACTGTACACCAACCCTACAGCAAGAGTGCGCACGAGTAAAAGGATATCGGAAAAGCGAGGTGCAATGGGGAACACGCCAGGGCTGCCCCCTCTCCCCACTACTATTTGCTTTAGCAATGGAGCCATTGGCCCCCCGGGCGCGACAGGGGCAGGCCTACAGAGGCCTCCAGGTGAGAGATGTGCAGCTTCAAATAGCGCTATATGCGGATGATCTTCTGATCTTCCTCGGGGGCCTGGGGGGAGACCTGCAGGGCGCGAAGGCCATGCTGGAGGAGTTTGGCAACCTGTCGGGACTCAAGGTCAATTGGCAGAAGTCGAAGCTCTTCCCTGTGGTGCCGAACGCACCTTCGCCCCTGGCCTTAGATAACCTCCAGTGGGAGCCCCGATGCCTGTCATACCTAGGAGTAAGAATCTACCACGAAACAGCGGATCTGCTAGAGGGCAATGTAGGCAACGTGGTCAACACGCTGAGAGCAACCATGGGCTTCTGGGGAACCCTGCCGCTGTCCATGGCAGGCAGGGTGGCCCTATTAAAAATGGTGGCCCTACCCCGGCTGCTGTACTTTTTGGGCACCCTCCCACTGTGGATACCAAGGGCAATGTTTAGGGATCTGGATTCTATGATAACGTCGTTCCTATGGGAAACGGGACGCAGGCGAGTGGCACTAACCACGCTGAAGCGATCTTCCGCGACAAGGGGCCTGGCGGTACCAGATTTAGAGCTGTATTACCTGGCGGCGCAGCTTAACTGGTTGATACAGTGGTTGGCAGCGGGACAAGACCCGGAAAGAGCACAATACCCATTCGCGCAAACAGTAGCGGAACAGGTAAAACTGGTGCTACGAGTGCGAAGACAGACAACGCACGACACTATGGAAACTAAAGTAATCACTAAATGCTGGTCCAGGCACCAGCGCGCAAATCATAAAATTCCCTACTAGCCTGAGCTGCCACTGAAGATACTTAGGGGCCTGCCACACAGGGGGAACTGGGGTGGTGTTGATGACTGGGAGGAGGCTGGTGTGCAGAGAACAGGAGACCTATACTGTGACTCAGAAATGCTCCCCTTTGAGGACTTTCAGGCCGCATATGATCTGCCCCAGGGCCACTTCCTACTACATAGGGCACTTACCATGAGCATGAGAAAGCATTGGGGGACCGGAACTGTGGAGCCCCAAGCGCTGGACAGTTGCCGATATGTCTCCACATCGGCGGGGAGGATAAAAATAGACTCTTGTCTATACAAAGCCATGAGCCAGGATATCCAGCAACCATTGGAGCGACTGCGAGCGCAGTGGGAGGACGACTTAGGAATCCCGCTTTTAGAGGAGGCCTGGGAGGGTATAGTTGAGGGAACACTAAAGGCAACCAGGAACGCAAGATTTAAACTAATTAACTACTATGTCCTACAAAGGGCCTATCTCACGCCGGCTAGTATCAGGAAGCATTTCCATATCGAGGAGGCGGCTTGCCCTAGATGTGGGCTTAGAGAGGCACACATTCTGCACATGTTCTGGGATTGCCCCGCACTGACCCAATTCAGGGACGAGGTCCTCCGTATATTAGGGACGGTAGTGGACAAGGAAATCCCACGCACCCCGGGGCACTGTATTCTGGGCTGGTTCCCACACACAGCCATGACTAAAACGACTGCAAAATTCCAAGACCTGGCCCTAGTTCTAGCCAAATGGGAGATCACCAGAAACTGGAAATCAGAAGTGGGACCGAGAGTGGGGGCATGGAGACGTGCACTAGAAAAATGGGCAAGTGCGGAAGGGAGACTACTACTGGCAGAGGCGGAAAGAGGCATTGGCACCATTGACAGAGCCGGAGCATGGGGACTGTTAGTAGACGACCTGACAGCACCTGAACACGAGCAGGAACAACCAAAACCAGACGGCACCCCTCTGCGAAACCAAGCCAGATGAGGTACAGGGCAGATAGAGAGGAGACAGGGCCCCCCTGAAAGGCCCCCCTCCCACATCGGCATAAAGGCAAGTGAAACACATGTTCCATAGATCCTACTTCAGGGAGGTACCAGTCGCCAATTATCTGAGGAAGGAGAGTAACTAGCGGACGCAACTCAAGAGGGAGGGAGGGTGGAGGGAGGGAACGGGGCACCAGTTGGGGAGTTTGAATATAATGTACCAGCAATAAGCTAAGATATATGTAAGCAATGCTTGGACTGAACTGAATGTAAAGCGTTGATATACTAAATGCCACTAAAATCTGGTTTTAAAAAAAAGTCAGTTGTTGTGTCATTTATCTGGATGCAATTACATCTGAGAGAGAAACCAAAATACCGGTCAGGTGGCACACTATGAGAATCAGAAATATGTATTTGACATGTTCCTCTATGGAGAACCTCCACTTTTGTCTTCCCACTTAAAGACCTGTCTGCACATAGTTCTATATAACTGGTTGCAGCCAGCAGCTGTGGGTGCTTCCCAACACCTGGTTAGAGCATTTTTTTCCAAAGTTAATGCTGCATGCAGTGCAAGACACTGGGAAAACATAAATTTTAAAGGGCTAGGGTTTCCACGCTGTACAATTCACACACTACAGTAACTGTTAAACATATTAATGCTTTAAGATATGGGGCAGTTTTTAATGTGTTTAATATTTCATGATTATATGTTCCCACTGCTTTGTAAGCCTTGCTTTATCACTACATTCATTTGCTTTAAAAAGCACCATTTGCCAATCTTTTTTTCATTTTTTTCTTGGGAGAGTGACCCACCCTGGACCCCAGGTTTGTCCATTAGACTTGTTTGTGTCGCTCACTATATAAAAGTCATGCCCAACGTTTACGCCTCACCACTCTGTCACGTGTTACTTACTACAAATGCATTTTCATGTTATATTGTTAAAAGATGTTTGCATTGAACAATACAGTATTTGCCACCAAGGACATGTACCCAACCCAATTTTTGTTTTAATCCAGTCTAAATGTTTACATACTTAGAAATAGTTCTCATAGTTTTTATGTTTTCAGTGGTTTAAGTATGGTGTAGATGCGGCCATAGGAATAAGGAAGGCCTAGAAAACCCTACGTGTTTGCATCTGTAAATAATAAATTCCATAATTTCAAAAAACAAATTATTCTTAAACATAAAATTTTTCTCTCATCTCCTCCAATAAATGGAAACATCTGCATTAATCATCATGGCTTAGCAATGTCCTTCCTAATCATATTAAAGGTCATGTGAAGTAAACAGCATTTTTTTCAAGAAGTTATTTCTGCCAGGGAATATTAACACATAACACCTATTAGGAGCACCCACAAAGAGAAAACAAGTCATGGCAAAGGCATCAGGTCTGGCCTTGGCATGTGGTGCAATAGTTAATTTCTTTTATTGCAATTGTATAACCAAAACAAGCATTTGCAATGCAATCGGTCTCGCCTTTGGGACCTTATATGTATTTAGCAGCACATTAGCCTGGGTGCTGAAACATCTACTGTTCTTTAACATGGAGGGAAAGTAAGCACCAAACTGCGTGACACGCCAGGTATGGGAACACATGGAGAGAAATATTGCCTTTCAGTGGGAAATGGTATAGTCTAAGCTCTGTTTTTAAAATAAAATCAGGGCCTTCGGTGGTCATATCACTGAAAATACAATATTTGAAAAAATATTATTGTGTACGGGTGCTCGTGGAAGAGAATTTGTATGGACTGGAATCTAGAGAATGCTAAAGTGATTCTGGTATTATTTCAAGACACAAGCCCCTACCAGCCCTGACTCAAAGTGATCACACCGAGGGGTAAGTGGGGCTCTCTGGCTGCAGCAGGAGCAGCACAGCGCAGGCACTAGTCAAATCACACACAAGAGGGTGGTCTTTCATGTCCCTGCTCACACAGGTTGGGAGCCAGTGTCACCTCGCTGGTGAAGGAGCCCCGCAGATGCTGGCGTGGACTCATCCCAGTGGCAAGCATTTGTGGGAGGGCACCCTCATACAGGGAGTCAGTGAGGGCCCACCCTCTACCGTTTATGGAAGGGTATGAGTGAAGCCTTCCTGCGTGCACCATGGGGTGATCTGTTACAGGGGGATGCTGGAGAATGAGTGGGCGTGAGTGAGGGCCACCTCCAGGTCCCAGGAGGGTGGAGCAGGTTATATGTGGATGCAGAGTGTAGCCCAGCATAGGGTCAACAGATGCACAGCCAGCACGTGGGCTCCAGGGACATACAGGTAAGTCCAGTACCAACCGGAGGCCCATGTGCCCCCACCCCCGGGAACCATGTCAGGGCTGCCTCCTCACCCGCAGCAGTCTTCTATGCCCCCCTTCAGCTGGTACAGAAGGTCCCTTGCACCGGGCACACACCTTGCACGCCCCTGCCCCTTCTCCTCTCTGTGCAGGGACACAGAAGTGACCCTCACCAACGCACAACCCCCCAGGGAGCACCTGCTGCGAACCTTCCCACCCCAGCATGTCAAAGGGTCACAAGGCTCACCCTGCCCCAACCACTGCATCTCAAGCTCCCCTTCCAATGGAGGGGGGCATAGTACCTGACCCTCCTTTCACAGTATGGACCAGCGTCTGCTGGCTGAGCCCCCCACCCCTCCAGGCTCACCTTGTTGCTTCTGCCCCCCCCGGAAAGAAAGGGGCCCCTCGCACCCCCCACCCCTGGGCAGGCCCCTCGCCTCCCAGGCCCGGGCAGACCCTCGTCCACCCTCAAGAGTGCCTCACGGGAGTGCTCACCTTGCACCAGCCGCTTCATCTCGCCCACATGAAGTTCTTGCCCTCCTGGGATGGGAAGGGGGCCGGGGCCGCCGCGGTGAAGCTGCGGCCGCTGCCGTGGGGTGACGGGCAGACGTCCCGTAGGAGGCCGCGGTGGCCCAGCAAGCGCTGCACCTCAGGGAGAGCCTCCAGAGCGCGAGGGCGCCGCCAGCCATGGCCGCAGAGTGGGTGGAGGGCGCGAGACGCTAGTGTGGAGGTTGTGGATTGCTCGCGTTTCTACCACGCGCACACCGTGCAATTGCCTCCCCCTGCCTCGTGCAACCACTGCGGACATTCGATAAGATTCTAAATGTGAGCGCCTCGCGCCGGGCCAGAACCTTCACCCAACCCTCGGTAACTAACCCCGCCCTCTTTCTTTCGAACAGCCCGCCCGTCGCACAGCTCGAGCCAACCCCCTATCTGTTCTGCCTTAGTAACATGAGGGGCGAGAGACCGAGGCTCTGAGCCCGAACTCCGTCACGCGGCCCTAAGCCAATAGAAAAGTAAAACAAGTATTTGCAATGCAATAGGACTCACATTTACGCGAGACCTATTGCATTGGAAACGGGAGTGCGTGCGTGCGGGCGGGCGGGCGGGAAGGCACGAACGGGAGTGGGGGGCCAGGTGGGGCCGAGAAGTTACAGACTGTGGGAGGGGGCGGGGGGGAGACAGGGAAGAAAATTGTGTTCGGAGTAAAGGGGCCAGTAGCCATGGAAGGATACAAATGATGACATGGTCGTCATGAGGAGGGACTAACAAGCCTAAAACCAATCGGAAGGCAGCATTTAGGACCTAAGCCAATGTTGAAGATGGGCGGAGAGTGGGCGGAGCTTCCATGAAGCTTCCACGCTATACTGAATACTGCATGCCTCGCAAAGCGAGCAGCGCATGCGATGCAATGCTAGGCTCGACCTAAAAATTAATATAAGAGAAGAAGAAACTAAACCGCCACTGTGGCTATTATATGCTTGTGATAAACATGCTACATTTAAAAATAATTACTGATGTGGCTGTTTTACTATTTTTGTTTGAAAAAAATCCAAGCCTTTCAGTCGACCCATGAATTTTACCATTACTTTTTCCGAAGAGAAGAAGAAATCATCCAAAGAAAAGAAGAAACCATCACCCAATGAAACACAGTTGTGTGTGGCTACGTTACTAGGCTAGTTAAACGCTTCATAACAGCAACTTCAAAAATGTGCCATTAAATATATCTTCATCGAATGGGGTAGCTGAATTATAAGCAAAATATATTAAACAAATTTGCAGTTACTATATGAAAATAAAAGTAAAAAAAGCACATATTACAGAGTTTTGTCACTGAAGAGAAAGAAACTACTTTTAAACGTATGTAATCCATTTGCACAAGCTTTTGAAAATTGTCCAAAGTGAATAGAGCTAATGGGTAAAGTGGGATGACTCACTCACTACCCCACACTATATGCTTTGGGGGCGGAAGAAGAATGTGAATGACAGTACAACAGACCAGCAGATGAAGCCTGATGACCAAAAGAATATTATGCATGAATGTTTTGGGAGAACAATCGGCTGGCGAGACAACAAAAGCCCCCTCAAAGGCTAGACTGAAAAATATAGTCAGTGTAGGTGCTGGACAATAATCTGCAAGAACATGGACACTAAAGCAGTAGCTCCCAGTGTTTGCTACAAGTGCCGGGACGTGGGGGTGGGGGAGGGGGGTATAGGGGTCGCAAAGAGAGGAGAGGAATAAAAAATAATAATGATCTTTTTTTTTTTTAAACTTACCTGCTCCTCTGCTCCTTCCTGTTCTTCAGGCACAGGCTCCCAGCCTGCCCTGTGACCAATCCTGAAGCTGCTCTCGCATGAGAGCAGCTTCAGGATTGACCTGAGCGCTCTCGATTAGTGCTCCAGGACAGACTGGGAGTCTGTGCCTGCTCTCTCCAAACCCAGCAATGCAGCTGGGGTTGGAGGGAATTCCAATGCGCATGATGGTTTGGCCGGCCTGAGAGGGCCAGCCAAACCGTCATGTGCAGTGAAGGGAGTGCACACACCACTCCCCTCAGTCATGTCACCCCCCAGGCACACCCACAAGACGACAGGAAATGAGAAATAAAATGAGTTATTTTATTTTTCATTACCTGCCGCTTTTTGGGGGGGGGGCAACGCTGATGATGGGCCCTGCATGGATGGGAGGAATGCTCTCTCTGCGCAGGGGCATTGGGGGGGACTGAAAGTGGGGATTCAGGGAGTGTGACTTCGACTATTGATGGATAGACGCTATACAACACATAAGAAAGGGGATTATTCAATTCCCTCAGTGCAATGTCAGGACACAGAATGTGGGCTCCAGCGAGAGCACCCTCCAAGGCTTAAACTCAGGCCACTGAGTGCCTAGTGAGGTACAGGAAGGTGACCAGTAATGGGTCGCCCATGGACAGTGCTTAATTTGAGCCAACGGTTTCTGCTGCTCGGCACTGGCACTTAATTGTCAACACTGGCACCTATGAGAGCTGCCACATGGTGGTGCTGTTTGTGTGAATTAGAGATAAGCAAAATAACCATTGTTTTCTGTTTTTTTGGAGTGTTATATAGCGCGAATTAGACCCGAAGGTATCAGAGCGCTTTACATGAGCACCAGTTGCGTTACAGATGGATACATTCAATACAGTTGTTTTATTCATTCAATATACATTAAAAAACAACTAATACCTGTTGCCCGAGCCATTCTTTGGGAGCCTCGAACAGTCTGAATTGTCACACTTGTAGCAGTGTGATGATTAGTAGTTGTGTAGGGCACTGTGATGGCAGCACTGACAGGGCCAATGGGTGGTGCAAGCTGTGGTGACCTCCAGACGAGGGCCCTAGCACTTATTTTTTTAACAAATTAAGCACTGCCCGTGGACCAGGGCCACAAAGCAAGGCCAAAAGACCAGACCCCGCAGGGGTGGCGATAATGGCATGTCATCTCCTTAGCCTAGGAGGCAGAGGAATGGGCGGCCCGGAAGCCACCAGTAGGCCTCACTTGGGCTAAAAGAGCTGGGACTATAATCAGGCCAGTCCCCAGTGATAAGAGTGCACGGCCTAGATTAGAGATGACTGGGGAATGGGCCTCTGGGGAAAAATATGCCAAAAGTAAACAGCACAGGGTGAACAAACCAGACACAGCAAGAGAGGCCTGGGATGATAGGCACCATGGATATCATTTTGGCGTCGCCATGGGTTGCAGCTACGACCCCTGGCTTGCCCCCTGAGACCCCTGGCACTGCCTTTATGACCCCTGTCCTTGGAGGCAGCAAAATCAGTGCCAGGAACACAGGGGCAGCTTGTCCTTATGGGCATAGGTTGGGGCTCAACTGCCCTTGCTTTCAGTCTATTTGTTTATTATACTAATAATGAATATTACCTTATTCACAATTAGTGTAGTAAAAAATGGAGTAGAAATAGCTGGATCATGACCTTCCCTGGCAGCTGAGGTAAGTAAAAAGAATGCTTTTAAATTATGTTGTGTGCATGCTTTCAGGTTTGAATGTGTTTATGTAAGAGAGTGTGTGTATGCGTGAATGTGTATGTTTTTGTAAGCAGAGGGTGTGCATTTGTAGGCATATATGTGTGAGTGTGAAAGTGAAGGGAAAAGGGCATATGATGTCACTTCCAGTACCCTGGGCATTTTGGTGAACTGACGTTCACGATGGGCCCTCAGGATCAAGAGGGGAAAGGAGGTCAGCAGCCACAGATGAAGAATTGGAGCAAGGTCAGGGTTTGGTCTACAGGTGCCAGAAAGAATTAGAAGACGTATGTTCCAAGAGCTGGTTCAGCCAGGCAGCAGAGAGGTCAGCGTGAAGGTGAGATGAGATGTCTAGAGGAGCAAGTGCTTTGGGAACAGAGTGCACCCAAGGAATGTCAAAGATACCGGTTTGGAACGGAAGGATTACTGAGCCATTCGCCAATGCTGAAGAAATGTAGGGAGACAACATGGTGTAGTAGCCCTAAAAGGTCCACTGGATGTGAAGGAAAGGCTGATGTCTGCCTCTCACCCTGAAAAGTGACAGAGATGAAGATGTAAGTGAGGACAGTGAAGGGGAGACTGAAACCCATAGGGTACAGGGTGCAGTCAGAGGGGACAGTGGCTAAGGGTGGTGGCAAAAATACATGGGCTGGCCATAAGTGACAGGAGGGCTATAGCCTGGTGGAGACATAAGGGGCATGGTACAGTCAAAGGGCTGTGTGGTGATGAGTATGGAATTGATGGAGTGGATAGGAGGATACTCAGTGGAGGAGGTGAGCAAGGAGGACGAGGAAAGAGAACAGCCTGCCAGTGGCGGCTAGTGATATTTGAAAGTGGTGAGGCGTAAACATTGGGCCTGACTTTTCTATAGCGAGCGATACAAACAAGTCTAATGCATAAACCTGGGGTACCAGGGTGGGTCCCTCTCTCTAGGAAAAAATGAAAAAACGATTGTCAAATGGTGCATTTTGAAGCAAAGGAATGTAGTGAAAAAGCAAGGCTTATTAAGCAGTGGGAACATATAGTCTTGAAATTTCAAACACATTAAAAACTGCCCCATATCCTACTTCATTAATATGTTTAACAGATACTGTAATGTGTAAATTGTACAGCGTGGCAACTTCAGCCCTTTAAAATGTATGCTTTCCCAGTGTCTTGCACTGCATGCAGCATTAACCTTGAAAAAAAAATGCTCTAACCAGGATTCGGGAAGCACCCACAGCTGCTGGCTGCAACCGGTTATATAGAAATATGTGCAGACAGGTCTTTAAGTGGGATGACAAAAGTGGGGGTTCTCTATAAAGAAGCATGTCAAATAAAGTTTTGTGATTCCCATGGTGTGCCACATGACTAGTATTTTGGTTTCTCTCTGAGATGTAATTGGATACAGATAAATGACACAACAACTGACATACACCTAAAACCTGTCAGTACAATTAGCTTTGTCAATGGTTGTTAGCTGTTTAAGATAAATGAGTAACAACAAGGATTTGTCATAAATAATTAACATTGGAAATTTTTCAATTTTTCAATTGTGAGTCTTTGAATTAAATAGCATTGAGGCCTGTGGAAGGAGTTTTGGCCTTCAGTTATGTGCGCTTTATGTTACATAAGTATTCTCTTTTTCTCTGCATATCTCATCCATCTGCACATCTTCAGCCCCCTTTCTTTCGTCTTCAGCACCCTCTTTTCACTCTTCCCCGAATGCACTTCCTCGCATCTCCCTCACTTCACTGCCCCAAAAAATACACTTCACTCCCTCAAATTTAAGCACTTTATTTTCACTTACTTTTGCCTTGCAAATATTTTGACATCAGAGTACTCCCTTCACAATCATATCCACAGAATTTCAGTTGTAAATGGAATACATAAACATTGTTCTGTATGCTCTGCATAGAGGCCAACCCACTGACAGGCACTTTGTTTGGTGTCAGCCTTAGTGCCGGGGCGTTCAATCAAAGCCCCTCATAAACACCTGGCATGGCTCAAAGTATGCACAGAAAAAAATACAGATAAACAATAACATTATAAAATAGCTATCTCTTGGAGAATAAAAGATTACGTAAAGCATGTGAAATAAGACACGATCTAAATCGCTGAATGCACTGCCTTAACATTTCTAATATTTATTGTTCGTTAATTAATCCATGTTTTTGGCATCAGGGTTAACTTAGGGGTATCAAGACAGGGCCAGTTTTAATGCCATACACTGGTAGACTGACAGCTTAAGTGACAGACACACAAGCAAATTGAGACCCTGGCGCAGAATTTGGGGCTCTTCCACTGACATGGGGATAATGCGCAGCTACAGTGATAGAGAGGCACAGATGATGGGACCAGGGCTGTGACCGGAGACACCTTCATGAGGGCACTGGCAATAGGGGCACAGGAGCAATAGGGAGAAAAGGAATGGCATGTGATAATTACACGAGGACACTGGGCAGGAGGACACAGTAATGTGGTAAAGTCCTATAGCGGTGAAAATGGTCCTCCACAGTACACAAGCATACATGAGCTCAGAGTACGTACACCTACAATGTGCAGGGTGCAGCTTTCTGACCTGTTATGCCGCATTTTGTTCCGAAGCCTTGCAGCCATTCCAGCAAGGAAGGTATAGGGTGTGTTTGTCAGCTCTTGCCTGGGATTCCATGGTCTGCCCAACCATGGGGTCACTGGGGTCGTTCTGTAAATGAGAGGCCATGGTTTCTTGCAGCCTGGAATTCTGAGATGTGCTGAAAAGTAGGGGTGAGGTTGAGGCCAGCACTACCATTGGCGTAGTACATCACTGATGGTGAAAGGCATGACACTAAGAGGCATATTTACAAGCCCCTATCGCCACAACAACGTCACTTTTCAGGATGTTGTGGTGGTGATAGGGGCTTCGCCTTATTTACAAGGCAGCGTTAAGCCACTTAACATGGCTTAACGCTGCCTTGTAAATAAGGCACCCTTTCACACTATGCTTAGCCTGAAAGGGGAGGGCAATGGGTGCTGCTGTGAGCATTCCACCGCAACACCTATTGATTTTGATGCTGCCCCATATTTACAAGGTTGGTCTAAATATGGGGCAGCACCACAATTAAGACCTGGGAAACCTGGTCTTACCCTGGCAAAATGTGGAAAAGTTTTGAATTTCTCCTTGTTTTTGCTGTTTCCATGTGTGCTGCACAACGGAAACAGCAAAACGTCAATGATTGTTTATGTGCAGGAAGGTATCCCTTCCTACACATAAACAATCATTTAAAAAAAATTAAGTTTTGCAACTTCTATGTGTGCTGCATTGAGAAGCACGCATAGAAGTTACAGACACAACACACTCCCGTGAAGATCATTTCTGCCAATAAATTTGGGTTGACCTCTGAGAGATACAGTAAGAAATTCTTTGGCAACCACAAACTTCCCAACCAGACCTGGGTGGATTTTCACGACTATTCCAGTAAGGCAGTGAAGGGCTGAGTGAAGGGCAGCAAGGTAGAAGGTTATGCTGGGCTGTAAAACCTAATTCTGAGGGCCACATGCTTGTTATTTGTGTTATAGAGGTGCACTAATACCTGGTTGATAGCAAGCTGACTGACCCCAGGCGGTTTGCTGAGGAGGCAGACCTCTGGGTCAGCACCAGAGTGTCGAAAAAGGCATCTGGGGGGACTCCCAAAAGGGTGGTCAGGGTTCCCACCAGAATAAGGAGGGGGGAGATAAAAAGAAGGAGTTCTTGCAAGGCCCCCAAAACAGTTCTCAAGGGAAAGGGCCCCATTCCCAGTATGGCCACCAGAAATGGAGCTTCCTTGGTAAAAATCTGAATAAAGCCCCCAAGTGCTATGAGTATGGGCACTATAAAGGTGATCCCAAGTGTTCCAAGAGGGCAAGGCCTCCCACTGGCGGAAAGATCCCAGGGTTGGCAAGTGTAGTGCTTGGGAAGGAGTCTGTCTCAGTCAGTGGGGTGGGGGAGTCAGTGAGGTTATCCTAGTGTCCCTGGATGACGTGAAGATGGTGCCTAAAGCCCAAATGCCTTCCAATACTGCAAAAAATAGGAAGTGGGTCACCATCAGTGGGAAGGAGTGGAGGCTCTGAGGGACACTGGAGCAAGTATGACTATGGTAAGGAATCAGCTGGTGGCCCTAGAGCAGATTTTACCCAATTCATTCCACCAGGTTGCAGTAGCAGACAACCGGGAGGGTCACTACCCAGTGTCTCTTGTTCCGTTTGAGTGGGGGGGGGTCTCAAGTCTTCTGAAAGTTGCTGTGAGCCCTGTCATGACTGTGGATTGTTTATTAGGGAATGATCTTGAGCACACTACCTAGAAGAACATGGAGCGTATGTTACACCGGTAAACATTTGGGGTTGCCTGAGTGAATTTGTGCAAACACCAGGTCCATGGCTGCTCAGGAGTGGAGTCAAGGAAGTCTGGATTCTGGAAGAATAGCCCAGACAGCTGTCAAAAGAGGGTAGGGCAAGGGGAGTGGGAAACCAGACTCTGGATGTCTCCCAGCTGAGGTGGATGGGGCACCAGAGGTGTTTTCCCCAGAGCCCACTGGAGAGGACATTGCCTCCTTTGGTGACCTATCTGAACTTGCTTGATGGCAAGCAGAGGGAGGACCCACCAGGGATGAGTTCTGCACGGCACAGAAGTAGTGCCAAACCCTGGAGGGCATAAGACAACAGGCCAAAGCCCAGGCAGATGGTGATGCCACTGGACATCACTGCATCTATTGCGAAGATGGCCTCCTGTATAGTGAGCCTAAGGCACTTGTGCATGGGGCAACAAGGGCACCGGTAGTTATCGGATGCTACAGGGCCTTCCTAATGGAGCTAGCTCATGAAATACCCCTGACAGGACATCTGGGCAGGACAAGACCTTTACTAGGCTTGTCCAATACTTTAACTGGCCCTGGATGAAGATTTCCTCAGATACATTCCGTAGGTCTTGCTTGACCTGCCATGCCAGCGAGAAGACAGGGAAGAAGCTGAAAGCTCCCCTGAATCCCTTGCCTGCCATTGGCACCCCCTTGGTGGGCACGGCATTGTAGGACCATAGCTCCCCAGACAGACTCTGGCAACAGGTTTATCCTGGTCTTGGTGGACCATGCCACAAGATACCCAGAGGCAATACCTCTGAGGACTGAAATTGCACTTGCAGTGGCTAGGGCCCTGATGGGGATTTTTACCATAGTGGGTTTCCCCAAAGAAGTGGTGTCTGACAGGGCACCAACTTCATGTCTGCATATATGCAGTCAATGTGGAAAGAGTGTGGAGTTACGTATAAGTTTTCCATCCCTGCCATCCAAAAACCAATGGGCTTGTTGAGAGATTCAACAAGACCCTAAAGGGCATGATCAAAGGCCTGCCTGAGCCCTGAGGTATGAACGTCCTCTTACCATACCAGCTCTGTGCTTACAGAGAGGTACCCCAGCAGTGTGTTGGCTTTAGCCCCTTTGAGCTTCTGTATATTCATCCTGTAAGGGGACTTCTTAGTCTGGTTAAGGAGGGGTGGGAGCAAGCTCCCAAAAAGCCTCTGCAGAATGTATATAGCTACATGCTAGCCCTTCGGAGCCAGATGGCCAGGTTTTCAAAGGAGGCTTCTGAAAACTTGGAGGCCAACCAGGAGTTAAGGAAGCAGTAGTACAACTACACGGCAACCCCTGTGGAATTCAGCCTGGATAAAATGTGTGGGTGATGGAGTCCGTGGAGCCCAGGGCCCTCGAAGACCGTTGACTGGGCCTTATGAGACTGTTGAGAGGAAGGGGGAGGCCACCTATCTGGACGACCTCAAGACCCCCCAGACACCCTCAAATGGCCATCCATATCAACTGTCTCAAACCACACTTCAAGAGGTCTGAGGTCACCATGTTTTTGGTGATAGATAGTGGAGAGGAAGAGGAGAGTAAACCTCTCTCCGACCTCCTAGCCTCAAAACAGAAGGATGGGTCAGTGGAAGGTGTAAACCTTTCACCTACCCTGACTTCAGAACAGCAGAGGGACTGTCACCACTTGCTGGGACAGTTCTCCTCTCTTTTTACCCTCACTCTTGGGAGTACACTTTTGTGTATCCCTGGCATTGATACAAGAGACAGCCTCCCCATCAAAACAAAATCTACAGGCTGTCTGACAACATGAGGGCCAGCATTAAGGATGAGGTATTCAAGATGTTAGAGTTTGGGGGGATTGAGCCCTCCAGTACCTCCTGGTCCAGGCCGGTGGTGCTGATACCAAACGCTGCCCCACTGGGCACTAACCCAGGACTCCAGTCCTGTGTGGATTAAAGGAGGCTCAACTCAGTCACCAAGACTGATGCTTGTCCCATTCCCTGGACTGATGAGCTAATTGATCAGTTAGGGGCTGCCCAGTTCCTGAGTACATTTGATCTGACTTCTTTTTTTTTTTTTTCTTTTTTTCCAGGATAGCAGTGGTTACAATCAATACAAAAATAACATAATAATAGCAAGAAAGAACAGAAAAACAAGAAATAATGGCGAAAACAAAAGAGAAAATCAGTCCAGGGTGCGTGAAATCCAGATACAATACATAATACTGGGACGGAAACACATAACACACAACATACAACAGATGCATTCTAAATTCCTGTTTCATCTAATGTTCCATTAAAAGACCCCAAATTTGAAGACCCCTTTTCTTCGCTCTCCTACCTTTACACTTATACAATGCCATCTCCAGATTATACACATGAAAGAGTCTAGCATACCATGCCTGATATGTCGGAGGGTCTTCGTCCTTCCATTTTGAGGCAATCATTATCCGAAAAATTGCTGTTGCCATGAAACAAAAATAAACTTGGGTCAGTTCTAACTGTAAAGTCTCATCATAGCCGAGTATCAACAAAGTTGATGTTAAAGGAACCGCCTGCCCCATATTGCGATGCAAAAACGTTTCGACCCCATGCTTTAATATATTCAGTTTACCACAATCAGAGAACATATGAACCATATCTGCAAGGCCCTGTCCACATCTTGGACATTTGTTGGTTTCTCTTTTCCCCCATGCCCATAGTTTAGCCGGCGTAAAATAGAGCCTGAACACTGTTTTAAAGTGTTGAGCCTTAAGGTTAGCCGATAAAAATATTGTTCTTGATAGTTTTAAAGATCTGCACAGGTCCACATCCTGATTATTCAATTTGTCCGCCCAGCCACTTTCTGTCCTGATTATATCATCAGGATTAGCATCCATCAACATTGTATATAATTTGTTGACTCAGGGCTGCCCATAAACTAAACTCTCTAAAAGCGGAATCCGGTCCAGGCTAGTAAGCTGCGAGACGATCGTCTTAATTGTCTCCCTTATTTGTACATATTTAAATAATGTCCGAGGATCTACCTCATATCGTTCCTGTAGCTCTCCAAATGACATAACTCCATTCAGGTTGATAATATCTCCCATATTATTAATTCCTGCCTGCTCCCATGTTCTACCTATGTTATCATAGAGTGGGGCTGGGAAAATTGATGACCGCCATAATGACAAATACCGCTGGATTTTTGGAATTTTGAGAAGTTTACCGGACTTTCGCCACACATTCCAAGCTGTTCTTAGAGGTTTGAAACGAGTTTTCTTATAATAACTCCCCTCCAACTGCCTCAGTATTACCCCTGGTGCTGCGTCTCCAATAGCTAGCTCATAGATGGAGGGCGGGAGTTCCCTTACTAGGTCTACTGACATTGTCTCAGCCCTAGATTTCGGCCTAAATAAAATGGTCATTTGCTGCAGCGTTATAGCCCAATAATAATATAAAAGATTAGGGACAGCCAAACCCCCTCGATCTTGTGGCAGAGTCATTAACTTCATTGATCTCCTTATCTTTTCATACCCCCATATAAATTGTGAGAACATCCCCTCTATTTTTTTAAACAAAGAGTTTGCCGGTTCAAGTGGTATGCACCGAAATAAATAAAAAAAATTAGGAGACATTGTCATCTTTATGACATTAGCTCTTCCGATTATGGATAGATGTAGATTATCCATTCTCTTTAAATCTCCCCCTATCTTTTTTAGTAAGGGTTCCGAATTAATATCCTAGATGGTCCCTACTTCCGCCGCGATAGTTATCCCTAGATATGTGGCAGCCTCGGTCCTCCGTGAGTCCTGGAATGACATGGATTTGGAGCAGACAATTTTTGTTTTGTCAGTGTTTAAGCCATAGCCTGACTGTTTTCCAAATTCCAGGGCCAGAGTTTCAATCCTTTCTATTGCGCCTAGTGGGTCTGGGGTGACAACTGCAATGTTGTCAGCGTAGGCTAACACCTTGGTATTGTAACCCCTGACCACTATTGGTTTGATTGCCTGATCGCTTAGTAATGATCTAATTAAGGGGTCTATATAGAGCGCGAAGAGAATAGGGGAACAGGGGCAGCCCTGCCTCATGCCTCGTGCGATCTTAACCTTTCCCGATTCCCTCCCCATCAGCTGTATTTTGGCATAAGATTGAACATACATTGCTCTAAGGGCGGTTAATATGCGAGGGCCGAAGCCATTAGATCTTAAGTTCTTCCACAGGAATGCCCATTCAACCTGATCAAACGCTTTTTGCGCGTCCAACAATATCAAAGACATATGCTCGCCTGTATCTTCCGCTATGTTAAATAAAGAGATTACCCTGCGGATGTGATCCGTCGTCCCTCTGCCCGGGATAAAACCGTGCTGCCACGGGCTTACTAAAGAAGCAATTATCCTTGATAATCTACGCGCAATAATCTTGGAGTACAGTTTTTCATCAGCGTTTATCAGTGAGATTGGTCTGTATGACGCTGGATCTTCTGGAGCCTTTCCTTCTTCAGGAAGATAACTATATTAGTCTCTTGCCAAGATTGGGGAGGGATTCCTTCTGTTGGACAGCTAAAAATAAGTCTAGCAGGAGAGGGGCTAATTCTATCTGTAGTGCTTTATAAATCTCAATTGGGATCCCGTCTGGGCCCGCCGCCTTACCCGAGGCCATCAACTGGAGTGCCTCAGTTACCTCATTCATTGAGATGTCTTCTTCTAGCTCCTGAATCAGAGGGGGTATTCCTTCTGTTCCTGTGTCTATTATAGTTGGTGTGCAATCCCTGGACCGATACAGATCCTGGTAAAAATCAGCAAATATACTTATTATTTCTTGGGGTTCAATAGCTATATGGCCATCCTTCCCCCTTAACCTTAAAATATTATTTGCAGTTGCCCTTTGTTTTAGGCGAAGTGCCAAGTGTTTCCCCGTCATCTCTCCATACTCATAGTTATCCCGCACACAAGTTTGGAATCTTTCGGCGACTATTTTATTATGAACCCCATTAATTTTAGCCTTAGTACTAAAAACTTTTAGCTCCAGCTGCAATTGTAGCTCAGTCTGGTTTTGTACTATGGCTGTCATATGCTTTTCCTCGTATTTACTTAGCTCCTTCATAAGTGCGTGTATTGCCTCTTTCTGTTTTTTTCTATGAGACCCCACGAAGCTAATTATTTCCCCCCTAAGTCCTGCTTTAAATGCATCCCATACATTTTCTCTCGAGGTGCTAAACCTATTTATATCATAGAACTGCCGGGTCCACCCCCTAATATGTTCTATAAATCCTTCAGTGGCTAATAATTTCCTGTCGAAAGACCACTTTGTAGGTGCTCTCGCGTTCCCCGGGGCCTCAATATCCAGCTCCAAAGGGTTGTGGTCCGACAGGACCTTAGACATTTTCCTGATATAAGCTCCCTCAGTAAGAGAAATGGAGACAAAGAAGTAATCGAGCCTGACATACTTCCTGTGTGGGCATGAGAAATAGGTAAACCCTGGGTCATCTGGCTTTTTATACAACCACATGTTTACAAGCCCGTGACTGTCTACCAATGCCTTTAAAGCTCTAAAGACCTGTGGTTTCCTCCCCTGGCAGGGCCACTTGCATCTAGGTGGATGTTAAAATCGCCGCAAATAATAAGGGGGGTTGGCCATGAAGCAAGCTCGATTTCCAGTTCTGACAGCTAATCCCCATCATCTAGATTTGACCCATAAATTGTACACAATGTAAAGCCGCTTGGGATTAAAGCGATTGCCCATCTACCCCACTTATCCGAGTGCATTCGCTTTATGGGTGGCATCCGGTTAGATATATGAATTGCAACCCCTCTGGTGTTGGTGGACTGAGATGAGCAGATAACCTGAGTATACCCTGGGATGATGTTAAGCCCTCTCTTCTGCCAAGGGATATGAGTTTCTTGTTGACATATAATGTCCGCACCTAATGCACGTAACACCTCTCCTGTCCTGCCTCTTTTGCCCCTGCCGTTCAGCCCCCCTATATTTATAGTACAAATCTTCAGCCTACCCATCCCTGCTTTTTACCTTGATACCTGAATTGCCCCTTGAACCATTCCTTCGGGTTGTCTCCATTCCATCTTTTTATTTTACCACAGTATTCCGCATTCCTGAAAATATATATTTTTTTTCACCCCCTCACCATCCCCCCACCCACCCTCTTCCACCCCATCCCATCCCTTCCCTCCCCCTCACCCCAGCCCCCCCACCCTGTTTTGTGAAGCAACAGACCTGCCAGGTCTGTGGGTGATGGTGAATGGTGGTGTCCTCCCTATGGTGACATATATAATAAATTTTTTGTTAAATTAGCCCCCCCCCTGAGCCCCCTTTGAGCTTTCCATTTCTCCTCTACATTCTGGCTAATTTTGCTTATCCCATCCTGCTCTGGGTCGTAAGTGACCAAAAGAGAGAGAAGAGGGAAAAATAAAAGAACAAGCGAAAATGCATAATAATCGAACCGCTACTGTGCTCAATGTTATACGTCAGTCCTAGGGAAGAGAGAGAAAAAAGAAAAAAAAAACCAAGGGGTCATCTCCCCCCCGCAGTCAGAAACTCCTTGGCCTTGATCTCCGATGTAAAGAATCTAGTCTGATCCTTCCAGACTACTTTCAGTCTAGCCGGGTTTAGGAGGAAAGCTTGTGCACCCTTCTCCTGGATGCACCCTTCTCCTGGAACTGGGTAATCATTTGGCGCAATCACCATCGTCGTTCCACTGTGATGTGGCAAAAGTCTGGTCGGGTGAAGAATGAGAACCCATGAGCCGTGCATTGTGCTTCTGGTGTAGCCTTTTCAAACACATTCTGTCTTAGTAGAAAATTACCGAAGTAGACCAAGAATGCCCGCGGTTTGGCGTCTGGGCGGGCTGGCTGCCGTATATTGAAAGGTACTCGGTGTGCCCTTTGTATTTCTTGGGGCCAGTTCCACCCTTCCAATTCTGGAAAGGATTTCTGCAGTAGCTGAACCATAAAAGAGCGTGCATCTGACCCCTCCTTACCCTCTGGAATACCCAGGAATCGTAAGTTATTCCTTCTCTGGCGATTTTCACTTTCCTCTAGCTTCCACTGAATGTCAATGAGTTGAGCCTCATGTGCCTCCACTTGCCCCTTTGATCCAGCTATATCCACCTCCAATGAGGTGGTTATTGACTCTAGCTCTGACGTCCGGTCACTAATATCATTACAAGTCCTTGCTATTTTCCTTACAGCTCCTTGAAGCTTTCGAGCAGCATTCTGTGACCGTTTACTTTCCGCTCGGGCTTCTTCGCGGTGTGCAACTACACACTGCAAAATGGATTCCAGTGTGGGAGGTGCTGCGGTAGATACTTCTCCGGTGGTTTGATTACTGTCCCCCACCAATTGATCTCCGAGCGAGTAATCCCACCTCAAATCCATTTGCCTTGAATTGTCAGCTCTACCCACTCTAGAGTATGTCTTCCGAGTAGTAGTAATAGTTTCCCGGCCGCTGGCACCAATGCCGGATGCGCTATCCTCCTCACTTGATTCTACATTGGACCCGGTGTCTGAGCCCAGACCAGACCATGTGGCGTCTGATAGTGAATAAAAATCATTTGCTTCTGAGTCAATATCCCTCTCTCTGCCACCCATTGGCGTTCTAAGAGTCCTCAGGGGCCCAACAGGTTCTCTTAGCTTCCCCCTTAGATCTGGTGCAGTCAGACACTTCTTGGTGACCTTTTTCTCAGCCTTCTTGTTTGGGTTCCCTTGACTTTGGATCACAAGCTGGCCCCCTTCTACCTGCTGTATCTCTGTACACCTGGGAACCCCAGAGGCCCCTGTGTCCTGCCAATTATTTGCTGCTTCTACCTCACTCGGGTTCTCAGCAATACGAACTACTGGCACTGTTGCTGATACTTGAACTAGCCCCTCCTGAAGTGTCTGCTCATCATGGCTCTCCTTGTACCCCTCTGGTTGTTGTTGATACAATGTCTCACCCACCGAAGGCTCCCCCTGCTCCCCCGTCTCCCCTGGACCAATGGGTGGCTTACCGATCAGCCCCCTACTCTGTCCTTTTCCCTCAGCTGGGGTCTCTATCTGGTCGCTTGACTGCTCGCTTCCTTGTACTGCAACGTTGTTCCCAGCTCCCCTGAGCATGTCAATGACAGAAACAGCGGTGCGAGGCGGCTAGGGCTGCACGCCCGCGCCCCTCCCCTTCCCGTCAGGGAGATTCTCCACCCGGGTCTTCTGCCTGCGTCCGTGAGCTGTAGCAGGGGCGGGAGCCGTCTCTACCTCTGCCGCACTTCTCTGCGGAGAATCCTGGGGGCCATTCTGCAGGGCTGCACCTCTTCCCTTCGTGCCAGGCTTGGGATCCATGATGCTTGAACCATCCTTGGTTCCGTGATCGCCACTCCACCTCGGGCACGGGAAAGTTCTTGCTCGAAACCCTTACAGCCGACGATTAATTGCTCCGCGATCTCAGTCAGCGCCGTGACCCAACACTTCAGTCCCGGTAAGGTACAATCAAGTTTTATCCGATCACTTGTGCCGCTGCTTTCCACTTGGGGGCATGCCATTTTTGATTTCCTGGCATAGCTTATTTAACTATTAACTACATCAAGCCGTCACCACGGGGACCACCTCCGACCGACTTCACTCGGTCGCCATCTTGCTTCTGCGTCATTTGATCTGACTTCAAGGTACTGGGAGATTCCCCTAACTGAAGGAGCTAAGGACAGGTCAGCCTTCTCTACTCCAGAGGGCCACTACAAGTTTTAAAGTGATGCCCTTTGGATTAAAGAATGCCCCTGCCACCTTTCAGAGACTGGTGAACTAGGTTTTCGCTGGTATTGAGAGCTTCAGTGCTGCTTACTTGGATGACATAGCTGTCTCCAGTAGCAGCTGGAAGGACCACCTCTTTCACCTACAGGACGTGTTTCAAGCGCTGCGAAATTCATGCCTAACTATCAAGGCCTGTAAGTGCCAGATAGGTCAAGGGTCTGTGATGTACTTTGGGCACCTGGTGGGTGGGGGGTAATGTGCAGCACCTCCAGGCCAAGATAGAAACCATAATGGCCTGGGATGCCCCAAAAATTCAAACTGAGATGAGAGCCTTCCTGGGCCTCACAGGTTATTACAGGAGGTCTGTCAAGGGATATAGCACCACTGTTTCCCCCCTTTACAGAGCTGACTTCTAAGAAGCAACCCAGAATGGTGATCTGGACAGAGGCATGCCAGAAAGCCTTTGATTCCCTAAAGCTGCCCATCTGCACAGCCTCTGTTCTCAAGGGCCCTGACTTTTCCAGGGAATTTATTGTACAAACTGATGCCTCAGAGCATGGCATAGAGGCAGTTCTTTCACAGCTTAATGATGAGGGCCTAGACCAACCTGTAGCTTTCATCTCTAGGAGATTACTTCCCAGAAAACAGAGGTGTAGTGCTATTGAAAAGGAAGCCTTTGCAGTGGTCTGGGCATTAAAGAAGCTGAGACCATACTTGTTTGGGACTCACTTCCTGATTCAGACAGACCACAGGCCCCTCGGGTGGCTAATGCAAATGAAGGGTGAGAATCCAAAATTGTTGAGGTGGTCCATCTACACAGACCTGGGCCAGACCACGCCAATGCTGATGATCTCTCCAGATTCTTCCGCCTCAGTGATGAGAACTCCCAGGAGGTTGGGTAGTTCTCCCCACTTTCAGCTGGGGGGGCCACAGGTCAGACCTGTCAGCCTTAATGTGGTCTTCCTCCAACGTTTTGCCTGCTTGCCTCTAACTTTGCTGACTTTGTTTTTGTTGGCCTTAGGACTCTGTGCACTTTACCACTGCTAACCAGTGCTTAAGTGCTTGTGCTCAATCACCTAAACATGTTTGATTGGCATATACCTAATTGGAATATTTAATTTACTTATAAGTCCCTAGTAAAGTGCACTACCTGTGCCCAGAGCCTGTAAATGAAATGCTACTAGTGGGCATGCAGCACTGATTGTGCCACCCACCTAAATAACCCTTCAAAGATGTCTCAGGCCTGCCACTGCAGAGCCTGTGTGTGCAGTTTACAGTGCCATGTCGACCTGGCATTTAAAACCCCTTGTCAAGTTTCAAACTCCCCTTTAATACATATAAGTTACCCCTGGGGAACACAGACTGCATACTCGGATAGATAGGTTCCTGTGTTCCAAGGCTCCTCCCTCAGCCCATCGCTGTTCAACATCTACATGGCACCCCTCGCCCATGTCGCCCGACAGCACAACCTCAACATCATCTCCTACGCCGACGACACCCAGCTGATCCTCTCCCTCACCAAAGACCCTCACACCGCCAAAGCCCACCTCCACGAAGGAATGAAGGCCGTCGCCGAATGGATGAGGACCAGCCGCCTGAAGCTGAACTCGGACAAGACGGAGGTCCTCATCCTTGGTTCCAACCCTTCAGCCTGGGACGACTCCTGGTGGCCAACATCACTGGGAACAGCCCCGCCACCAACCGACCACGTACGCAACCTAGGGGTCATCCTCGACCCCACCCTCTCCATGACTAAGCAGGTCAACGCCGTTTCCTCATCCTGCTTCAACATCCTCCGAATGCTCCGCAGGATCTTCAAGTGGATCCCCACCGAAACAAGAAAACAGTCACCCAGGCCCTCGTCACCAGCAGGCTGTACTACGGAAATGCCCTCTACGCAGGAACGACGGCTAAGCTCCTGAGACGGCTGCAACGCATCCAGAACGCCTCTGCACGTCTTATCCTCGACATCCCCCGATGCAGCCACATCACACCCCACCTGAGAGACCTGCACTGGCTCCCTGTCAACAAGAGGATAACCTTCAAGCTCCTCACCCACGCACACAAAGCACTCCACAACTCCGGACCAGCCTACCTCAACAGACGACTCAGCTTCTACACCCCCACCCGCCAGCTCCGCTCGACCAGCCTCGCCCTCGCCACAGTCCCCCGCATCCGGAAAACGACCACCGGCGGCAGATCCTTCTCCCACCTCGCCGCCAAGACCTGGAACACCCTCCCCACCAACCTCCGACAGACCCAAGACCTACTAGCCTTCAGAAGACTCCTCAAGACCTGGCTCTTCGATCAGTAGCAGCACCACCCCCCTCTTCCCCCAGCGCCTTGAGACCCTCGCGGGTATGTAGTGCGCTTTATAAGTGACATGATTGATTGATTGATTGATTCTGCGCTCCATATGGGCAAAACCCTATCGGATCATAACCCGGTGGAATTAACGCTACAATGGGGCAAGATTCCAACTCCGATACCGACCTGGAAACTATAGCCCACGATGCTAGAAGATCCGGTCTTCCGTCATGCCCTCTCGGAGGCGATTGCCCATTATTTCTCAGAGAACGCGGGGTCTGCTAGCACTCGCCAGATGGAGTGGGATGCCTTTAATACGGTTATCAGGGGAGTGGCAATTAGCACTAAGACAGGAGTTAGGCTTGCTCTGATAGAACGGCTCACTGACCTCGAGGGTAAATTACAACGGTCAGAGTTGGAGGCCAGATAGGTCCTCGGATAGCCGGAGCTATTATTAATACAAAGGTAGTCTTAATCTAAGTATTATTAGTGAACACAAAGTGCCAACAAAAATTGGAGAACAGAGTATGCAGGGACACAAGGTTGTTCGAATGATACCTCATTTATTAATATCATAAATGAGTATCAATCACATTAGGAACTAGTCCTGGTGCTCACACAAAAGGTGAAAAGTGCGTGAAGTGATAAGTGCTAGTGACTTAAAATTTACATCGCATTGACAACACTATACAAAACTCCATAATTAATAAAATATATTTAAAGAGTTTCGGTTGTGAAAGTCGACGGCGTTTCGATCAAGGTGTGATTCTCCCAGACGCCGGCACCATTCATTGTAGCTGCCCTGGAAGTAGCAGGATCCTGTCCCTCTTCCTTCAATTTCAATTCTAACTGGCCCGATTGATTTCTTGTGGTTGATTCCTCCCTGGTTCACGGCCAGCACGTACCCCGCTGAGTGGCAAGACCTCTTACTAAACATTACTACATTCGGTTGAACCCCACGACTGTTACCCGCTGACGATTCTTAATTAATTATATCGTTCCGCTACAAGATCCTATCTGCTCACACGCTTTCTCGTCCTGATGATGATCTCAACCTAAGGAGATCGAAACGCCGTTGACTTTCACAACCGAAACTCTTTAAATATATTTTATTAATTATGGAGTTTTGTATAGTGTTGTCAATGCGATGTAAATTTTAAGTCACTAGCACTTATCACTTCACGAACTTTTCACCTTTTGTGTGAGCACCAGGACTAGTTCCTAATGTGATTGATACTCATTTATGATATTAATAAATGAGGTATCATTCGAACAACCTTGTGTCCCTGCATACTCTGTTCTCCAATTTTTGTTGGCACTTTGTGTTCACTAATAATACTTAGATTAAGACTACCTTTGTATTAATAATAGCTCCGGCTATCCGAGGACCTATCTGGCCTCCAACTCTGACCGTTGTTCTTTGCAAATATATATTACCCCTACTCACACTATTGGGGTCCCCTTGTTCTTTATATATCTCGAGGGTAAATTGGCTGCGTTGGAAGGGGAAGCTTCGGGGACAAATGAACAATTGACACAGCTACGGGAGGCTAACATACAATACGCGGAACTCCTTGAGGAGCTACTCGTTGTCGATCACCGACTACACACACAGAAACAACACACACAGGCAGACAGGTCAGGGCCGCTACTAGCACGATTGGTTCGAAACGCTCCCTTGCCCACACCTATATTGGAAATTCGAAACAGTGAGGATGTTGTAGTTAACATGCAAATAGACATCAATACTGCGTTTAGGGACTACTATGAGCACCTCTATGGTCCACTAGCTGGACATACTGACACTGATTTTGAACGCTTCTTTGATGGATTGTGCTTACCACAGCTAACACAGCAGCAGCGTGACAACTTAGCACAACCGATAACAGGGGTGGAAATCCGACAGGCGATTAAAGCTTTACCACGTAATAAAACCCCCGGGAATGATGGCCTGCCAGTTCAATTTTACGCGGTATATGCCGACTTGCTGATTCCTCGTTTACAGTGCATATATCACGAGTCATTAGAAGGAAATGGGCGCCCCGCTACTACACTGCAGGCGCTAGTGGTTTCCTTACTGAAGCCTGGGAGGGATGGATTGGTCATTTCAAGTTATAGACCTTTATCACTCCTTAACACGGACTATAAAATTCTGAGTAAGTTGTTGGCCAACCGCCTCTGTCAGTTTATCCCCAAACTAATACACACTGAACAATGTGGGTTTGTACCTGGTAGAAATACGGCACTTAACATCAGACACCTACACCAAATTATGCTGGGCACACTCGGCACGGGAACTAAGGAAGGTTGCATATCACTCGATTTTCGGCAGCCATTCGACTCCTTGCGTTGGGACTATATGTTCTATGCCCTCGCACGATTTGGTATACCTGACGAATATATTGCATGGGTGCGCTTACTATACACGAACCCCACTGCGCGAGCGCGCACGGGTCAACATATCTCGAGGCAATACACGGTGGCTCGGGGAACCCGACAGGGTTGCCCCTTGTCGCCGTTGTTGTTTATCCTAGCACTGGAACCGCTTCTGCACAGGCTCCGTTCTTTTGCAAGCTGTAGCGGGATAATGCGAGGTCGTGCAACTCACACTGTTTCAGCATACGCAGATGATCTCATTCTTTATGTTAAAGACATGGATGCGGACTCACATCTTTGTGTCATTCCAAGAACTTTCTGGCCTGGCTATTAATGCTGCCAAGTCATACGCCTACTTCTTTGATAGCTCTACGAGGAGCGGTCAATTTACGTTCGACCCCTGGACCTTCCACATAGCGCCTGATACTTTTAAATATCTCGGAATACAGATCTACCGTGATGCCACGGATCTCCTAGATGGCAACTTAACACGCGCGATTACTGCTCTCAAATCTCAGATCCACTTCTGGGTCTCGCTGCCCCTATCGGTGGCGGGCCGAGTAGCCATCACTAAAATGGTGCTGCTGCCGAGGCTGCTTTATTACTTTACCAATCTACCTATACGTGTACCCTCGAGGATTTTTAAAGTATTGAACTCTTTATTGATAGAGCTAGTCTGGGGCACGGGGCGCAGACGTATTGGACTGGCGAAATTACAATTAACCACGAAACAAGGGGGGATGGGAGTACCAGATTTGCACGCATATTGCTACGCTAGCCAACTGCAGTGGCTGGCATATTGGCTTGCAGGACGTAATTTACAAGAATTGGATATGTCACTGCGGGATAGGGACAAGGGGGTCATCCACAGGCTCTTACTGCCTCAGGCCTCCCTACCGACATCGACACCCCACTTGCTAAGGATAGCCATTACTTACTGGAGGAGCGCAGTGAAGTACACTAGACGGACACCACCGTATGCTCCCACTATTCCGCTATTAGGTGTCCCCACACGAACGGGACTGGTCACTACCCGTGCTTTACAGGCATGGGCTGATGCGGGCATTACCACTGTAGGAGAGTTCTTTTCTGAAGGGGTATTAATGACACAAGCAACGTTTATACGCGTACATGGTGCACCCGATACACTGTTCCTATTACATGCACATATATCCAGATATATACGCACTACATGGTCACCAGAGGGTACTGAACCAACCACGAATACGCTCCTTACCATGCAATACCTAATGGGAAATGGGGCACGCTTGACAAAATGGTTGACTCACGGGATTCGGACGGAAACGGCGATCTCATTACGACCACTACGCGACAAATGGGAAGAGGACGTGGGCCGTGCATTTACAGACAAGGAATGGGACACTGTACTGGGGCACCCCAAAAAGGTGTCTCGTAACCCCAAATTTAAATTTATTCAATTAATGTTACTCCACAGAGCTTATTTAACCCCACGCAGATTGTGTGCTATGTTTTCGGGGGCAAGTGATGCCTGCCCGTGCTGCTACGCACCCAACGCGGGGCTGATACACATGGTATGGGACTGCCCTAGACTGGGACACTACTGGACGACAGTATGCAAAATAATGACGGATATAGCCCCGGTGCGTCATAACGACACATTGGAATACTGTATACTGGGACTAGGGCCCCGCGGGAAGAAAGGTAATCCCATGTGTCGATTTGCTAATCTTGCGCTCCTTCTAGCTAAGAGAGCCATAACCACACGGTGGAAAGCCGCTAGGGCTCCGTCCCTGCAGGATTGGCACACGGAAGTGATGAGATGGGGTAAGGCGGAGGGGGCTGAACTAAAGAGAGAGGAGTATAGAGGCTTACGGAAATCACCGATATCGATGAGCTGGAATGCAATCATGGAGGAATATGCAGCGATAGATATATTATCCTACTAAGGAGTTGCGACACCATCTGTTGAGGTCTTGGACCACTGACAATGGGACACATAGGCTCCTTACAGCGTCAGTGGGTTCTATTACTTAATATAGCAGGAATGCACAGTACACCTAGGACAGACTGTGGAACCAAGATACACACATGTTTCTGATCTAGACATGTGAAAATGCTACGATGGGCACTTGTTGCCGAGCTTGCGGGGAGAGGGAGGGGGGGTAAGTTTTGTTTGAAATGGTATAGATGTGATAGGTCATGATAGATTTGATTAACCATGATATGTTATGCTGGATTTCAGATGTAGGCGAATACTCTGCGTACTGTCCGTAATGGCCTGCTGTTAGAGACTCATTCAAGATTTAAGACTTTATCCAATGACATATAGGGTATCTCATAGTCCTACTGCAATGTGAATGTGTACTCTTTAATTTGAATGTAAACATATGTAATTATACCATGTATCAATATGTTCATGTCTCGCTCTACAATGACTGGATACTTGCTGTGAAAATCAATAAAAACAAATTTAAAAATAAATAAATAAATAAGTTACCCCTGGGGTAGGTTCTTGGTAGCCCAAAGGGCAGGGCGCTGGGTAAGTAAAAGGCAAGACATTTACTTTTAAGTTCTGAGTTCGGAGACTGGGAATTACCGGCTGTTACTGTTTTAGATGTTTTTATTTAGCAACTGATGTGTCATTCTTCTGAATAACAGGGCCCCCTAACCTTGAATTGTTGAACTCATTTCAGGGGGGAATCTTGCTTACACGATTTGCATGGATTTGATCTGATTTGAGACACCTGTCACTTTTAATTATAGTTGCTG
Source organism: Calotriton arnoldi (assembly GCA_963921515.1). Taxonomy (NCBI): domain Eukaryota; kingdom Metazoa; phylum Chordata; class Amphibia; order Caudata; family Salamandridae; genus Calotriton; species Calotriton arnoldi. Next base: position 55,242 of record CAWUFW010015607.1, on the reverse strand, counting down.
GAATCTCTTTCTGAGAGGGAACTTGTTATATTAATTTGCAAGCATGCACTTTGTTATTGAGGGCACTCTTGACTGACCTCGAATTTGGGAGAGGGGTGCCACTTTTACTCCTACTCCCTGTGCATTCGCAGAGATGCCATCTTGAAAGTGAGTGCTCTAGCGGTTAGGGTGATTGGCCCCACACTCCTCTATTTAGAATAGCCAATGCCGTGGATGCGCAGTGGAGACTGAGATTTACCAATCGTTACTGTTTTAGATGGTCTTGTTTAGAACTATTGTGTCAATTTTTAAATAACAGGGTCCCTAACCTTGAATTCTTGATCTTATTACAGGGGGTGATCTTGCTCGCATGCTTTGCATTCATTTGATTTGATTCGAGAAAAGTGTCACTTTGAATTATAGTTGCTGGAATCTTTTTGTGAGAGGGAAATTGTTTTTTTAATTTGCACGCAGGCACTTTGTTATTGGGGGCATTCTTGACTGAACTCGAACTTGTGAGAGGAGTGCAATTTTTACTCCTACTCCTTGGCAGAGACGCATTCTTGAAAGTGAGCTCTCTAGTGGTTAGGGGGATTGGCCCCAAATTTCCCTATTTAGGATACCCCACGCTGTGGAAGTGGGCGCGCCGCTGGCACACCGAAGTTGCACATAAGGTAAGCCCTTCTGCACCCATCCACGTCCGGACCGCATCCAGTGCCAGCCATGCTGCTTGACCATCTTCGCATCAGGTCAGTTTTTACTCCAGGAAGGCACTGTTGTCTTTAAACAGTTTCAAACACAGTGGTCCCTAAACAGAAGATTAAACAAACAATGAATATAGACTCAATCAGTACTATATTTGAAGCTGTCCAGCCGGACAGATACTTTAATATTCAATTAGTTTCCAAAAAATGAACAAAAGACATTTGAAGTGGAACACAAGCCTGCATCCAAATCAGCAAAATAGGACGAACAACGTGTAACAGAAAAGGCTCAGGCAGAGTAAGTTGTTTGTATGTAGCACATACATTAGCATGCCTGGGTACATTTGGAGAGCAGCATGGATACGCCACGGGGGCGGGAGCGACCCGGGCTGGGGCCGATTAAGCGTCTGGAACTGGTGCGGTCAGAGCTGCAAGAGGTTGGTGGAGATGGCGCTGCGTGCGCAGTCAATATATCAATTAGAAGGGTTAGGTCTGAATCGCCGCGATTGATGCCGGCAGGAAGCACGCCCATGCAGCAGTGTCCTCATTACTATGCCGATTCAGACCTAACCCTTCTAATTGATATATTGACCACGCACGCTGCGCCATCTCCAACAACCTCTTGCAGCTCTGACTGCACCAGGTCCGGACGCTTAATCTGCCCCACCCCGGGTCGCTCCCGCCCCCGTGGCGTATCCATACTGCTCTCTTCTGGACATTAGGCAAATGTACCCAGGCATGCTAATGTAAATGTCCTGATGATGATCCTAATATGTTTTGTAAGGATCGAAACGCCGTCGTCTTAATGCACACCATATACACTTCTCAACTAAATATCGCTCATGTGTAATGGTGTCCCACTATATTTTGTTTGTAACATCAGTATGTGCTACATACAAACAACTTACTCTGCCTGATCCTTTTCTGTGCAAAAACAAAAGTTGATGGACAGAATGTAGAACAATGTCATACATTCACCCCAGTACAGAGATCTGGGCCTAAATCCATCGTTTTTTTGCTCACCATGCCATTCCAGTTTGAACCCAGCCATATGCAAATCAGTCTTCACCCTGTGCCTCATGGGAACAGTCCAGCCCGAACTGCCAAGCCAGGTCCTCCCTGGGCTGGAAACAAGCATCCTAGGACCGGTTTCGGGGTTTCACCCCTCTTCAGCCAGGATAGCTTGATTCCAGTGGCATGGAGAGCACGGGACCCACGTCTGGGCATGCCCGTCCCACTCGGGTGACAAATGCAAAAACAACAGTTGATGGACAGAATGCAGAACAATGTCATACATTCACCCCAGTACAGAGATCTGGGCCTAAATCCATCGTTTTTTTGCTCACCATGCCATTCCAGTTTGAACCCAGCCATATGCAAATCATTCTTGACCCTGTGCCTCATGGGAACAGTCAAGCCCGAACTGCCAAGCCAGGTCCTCCCTGGGCTGGAAACAAGCATCCTAGGACCGGTTTCAGGGTTTCACCCCTGTTCAGCCAGGATAGCTTGATTCCAGTGGCATGGAGAGCACGGGACCCACGTCTGGGCATGCCCGTCCACTCGGGGTGACAAATGCAAAAACAACAGTTGATGGACAGAATGCAGAACAATGTCATACATTCACCCCAGTACAGAGATCTGGGCCTAAATCCATCGTTTTTTTTGCTCACCATGCCATTCCAGTTTGAACCCAACCATATGCAAATCAGTCTTGACCCTGTGCCTCATGGGAACAGTCCAGCCCGAACTGCCAAGCCAGGTTCTCCCTGGGCTGGAAACAAGCATCCTAGGACCGGTTTCGGGGTTTCACCCCTCTTCAGCCAGGATAGCTTGATTCCAGTGGCATGGAGAGCATGGGACCCACGTCTGGGAATGCCCGACCCACTCGGGGTGACAAATGCAAAAACAACAGTTGATGGACAGAATGCAGAACAATGTCATACATTCACCCCAGTACAGAGATCTGGGCCTAATTCCATCGTTTTTTTGCTCACCATGCCATTCCAATTTGAACCCAGCCATATGCAAATCAGTCTTGACCCTGTGCCTCATGGGAACAGTCCAGCCCAAACTGCCAAGCCAGGTCCTCCTTGGGCTGGAAACAAGCATCCTAGGACCAGTTTTGGGGTTTCACCCCTCTTCAGCCAGGATAGCTTGATTCCAGTGGCATGAAGAGCACGGGACCCACGTCTGGGCATGCCCGTCCCACTCGGGGTGACAAATGCAAAAACAAAAGTTGATTGACAGAATGCAGAACAATGTCATACATTCACCCCAGTACAGAGATCTGGGCCTAAATCCATCGTTTTTTTGCTCACCATGCCATTCCAGTTTGAACCCAGCCATATGCAAATCAGTCTTGACCCTGTGCCTCATGGGAACAGTCCAGCCCGAACTGCCAAGCCAGGTCCTCCCTGGGCTGGAAACAAGCATCCTAGGACCGGTTTTGGGGTTTCAACCTTCTTCAGCCAGGATAGCTTGATTCCAGTGGCATGGAGAGCACGGGACCCACGTCTGGGCATGCCCGTCCCACTCGGGGTGACAAATGCAAAAACAACAGTTGATGGACAGAATGCAGAACAATGTCATACATTCACCCCAGTACAGAGATCTGGGCCTAAATCCATCGTTTTTTTGCTCACCATGCCATTCCAGTTTGAACCCAGCCATATGCAAATCAGTCTTGACCCTGGACCTCATGGGAACAGTCCAGCCCGAACTGCCAAGCCAGGTCCTCCGTGGGCTGGAAACAAGCATCACTGTGCCACTGGAATCAAGCTATCCTGGCTGAAGAGGGGTGAAACCCCGAAACCGGTCCTAGGATGCTTGTTTCCGGTCCAGGGAGGACCTGGCTTGGCAGTTCGGGCTGGACTGTTCCCATGAGGCACAGGATCAAGACTGATTTGCATATGGCCAGGTCTAAACTGGGGTGGCATGGTGAGCAAAAGAATGATGGATTTAACCCAGATCTCTTGACTGGGGGTGAATGTTTTGATTTGTTCTGCATTCCGTCCATAAATTGTGTGTCTTTTGCTTTCTCGCCCTAAGTGTGCCAGGTATGCCCAGACGTGGGTCCTGGGCTCACTTTGCCACTGGAATCAAGCTATCCTGGCTGAAGAGGGGTGAAACCCCGAAACCGGTCCTAGGATGCTTGTGTATGGTCCAGGGAGGACCTGGCTTGGCAGTTCGGGCTTGACTGTTCCCATGAGGCACAGGGTCAAGACTGATTTGCATATGGCCAGGTCTAAACTGGGGTGGCATGGTGAGCAAAAGAATGATGGATTTAACCCAGATCTCTTGACTGGGGGTGAATGTTTTGATTTGTTCTGCATTCTGTCCATCAATTGTGTGTCTATTGCTTTCTCGCCCTAAGTGTGCCAGGTATGCCCAGACGTGGGTCCTGGGCTCACTGTACCACTGGAATCAAGCTATCCTGGCTGAAGAGGGGTGAAACCCCGAAACCGGTCCTAGGATGCTTGTTTCCGGTCCAGGGAGGACCTGGCTTGGCAGTTCGGGCTGGACTGTTCTCATGAGGCACAGGGTCAAGACTGATTTGCATATGGCCAGGTCTAAACTGGGGTGGCATGGTGAGCAAAAGAATGATGGATTTAACCCAGATCTCTTGACTGGGGGTGAATGTTTTGATTTGTTCTGCATTCCGTCCATCAAGTGTGTGTCTTTTGCTTTCTCGCCCTAAGTGTGCCAGGTATGCCCAGACGTGGGTCCTGGGCTCACTGTGCCACTGGAATCAAGCTATCCTGGCTGAAGAGGGGTGAAACCCCGAAACAGGTCCTAGGATGCATGTTTCTGGTCCAGGGAGGACCTGGTTTGGCAGTTCGGGCTGGACTGTTCCCATGAGGCACAGGGTCAAGACTGATTTGCATATGGCCAGGTCTAAACTGGGGTGGCATGGTGAGCAAAAGAATGATGGATTTAACCCAGATCTCTTGACTGGGGGTGAATGTTTTGATTTGTTCTGCATTCCGTCCATCAATTGTGTGTCTATTGCTTTCTCGCCCTAAGTGTGCCAGGTATGCCCAGACGTGGGTCCTGGGCTCACTGTGCCACTGGAATCAAGCTATCCTGGCTGAAGAGGGGTGAAACCCCGAAACCGGTCCTAGGATGCTTGTTTCCGGTCCAGGGAGGACCTGGCTTGGCAGTTCGGGCTGGACTGTTCTCATGAGGCACAGGGTCAAGACGGATTTGCATATGGCCAGGTCTAAACTGGGGTGGCATGGTGAGCAAATGAATGATGGATTTAACCCAGACCTCTTGACTGGGGGTGAATGTTTTGATTTGTTCTGCATTCCGTCCATCAATTGTGTGTCTTTTGCTTTCTCGCCCTAAGTGTGCCAGGTATGCCCAGACGTGGGTCCTGGGCTCACTGTGCCACTGGAATCAAGCTATCCTGGCTGAAGAGGGGTGAAACCCCGAAACCGGTCCTAGGATGCTTGTTTCCGGTCCAGGGAGTACCTGGCTTGGCAGTTCGGGCTGGACTGTTCCCATGAGGCACAGGGTCAAGACTGATTTGCATATGGGGGTGAATGTTTTGATTTGTTCTGCATTCCGTCCATCAATTGTGTGTCTTTTGCTTTCTCGCCCTGAGCCTTTTCTGTTGCATGTTGTTCGTCCTATTTTGCTGATTTGGATGCGGGCTTGTGTCCCACTTCAAATGTCTTTTGTTCATTTTTTAGAAACTAATTGAATATTAAAGTATCTGTCCGGCTGGACAGCTTCAAATATAGTACTGATTGAGTCTATATTCATTGTTTGTTCAATCCTCTGTTTAGGGACCACTGTGTTTGAAACTAGTAAACTACCCAAGGTCCCTGACCAATAGTAATTGGGCCCCCTTGTTTTTCAAAGCGCGTCTTTAAACAGTGTCACTTGCCAACCTTTGTAGCCTTACTTCCTCACCTGCGAAGTTTCTAGCACCTACTTCTGTGAGGCCTGTAGCAGAACCCTAAATGCTACGCGGGTAGTGCTGTTATTGGACTCTGCCCCCTGTATCCATATCAGACATTGCCTCTGAATTGTGATACCACAGAGTCTACATGTCAGGCTTCGTTTTAAGGCATGTCTTATCAATTGTAGGTTGCTTCCTAAACATTCTTCTGACATTTTTTTTCTATTATCTGATAACATCTGGGATTTTCTATTTCTTACTGAAACAAGACTGATCTTGGATTCTGCTATCTCTTCAGCCTACCGCATTATGTTTACCAGCCGAGGAGGGGATAAAATGGGAGGCAGTGGTGCCATAATTTTTAGGAAAGTCTTTGAGGCCTCCTCTACACCTCTGAGCCAAATTGGGACTATGGAGGGACTCATTTTCAGCTTCAAATTATTCCCAACCTTTTCTTTCTCTGGCTTCTTGGCATACAAACCTCCCAATTGCCCCAATAACTGCCACTCCCAATTATTCAATACGATTGCTCACCATTCTCTGCAATATGCTAACTTCACCATTTTGGGTGATTTTAATACCCATGTTGATGACCCTAAGTGTGCCCAGGTTTCCCAACATAATCAGACCTTGGATGGTTTGAACCTGGTACATCTCGTCCAGTCTCCTACACATAAGGCAGGACATCCACTGAATTTGATTGTTCAAATATTCCTAATCTGCAGGTCACCTCCCCTGAGCATGCCGTTTGTTTGTACCATTTTCTGGTCCCTTTTGTTGTCTATGGCACATGTCACCAAAAGAAGTAGGCTGACCCCCTGAGCTGAAGAGAAGGTAGCAAGACATTTCAGAGGAGTCTCTCTTGCATGCCCTTAGCGCTTCATCTCCTTCTTTCACAAGTGTGTTAGGCTCTGATGTTGCTCTGTTTAGCCAATGCGTTACTAATTCTCTGGCCCTACGCACCTTGGTTTTCTCCCGTTCTGAGAGCAGAGAAAAGTTTGTGTAAAAAACTGGAATGCAACTGGAGAAGGTCTTACGATCCTGAGGCCAAGCCTCTATATAAAATGGTTTTCAGTAAATTTCATAAGCTCTCCTGCAAAACAATGAGAGAGCATTGTTCCTCTTGTATAGGGGCTACCTCAAATACCTCGAGGGAAGTGCCAAATAGGTAAAGTCTTTTCTCACCAATGACGCTGCAAAAAGTGCTGTTAGTCCTTCCCTGGAACTTTGTAACAAGCTATCTGATTTTTTTAATGAGAAAATTCATAATCTGTATTCTACCTTCCCGGCTGCACCCATTGTGGGTACGATGACTGCTGCTACATCTAATTACAAGTCGCTTCTATCAGAGTTCTGAACTATCTCTGAAGAGGACTCTTTAATTGAGCTTGAGAAATGCAAGTCTGGATCCCTGGAGGACCCTTGCCCTCCTCAATTATTCAGGGTGATGGCTCAGTATGTCATTCCAGCCCTCAATAAAATTTGGAACTCCTCTATGGAATCTGGTGTATTCCCCTCTACATGGAAGCATGCGATCCTTTTACCGCTTCTAAAAAAACAAATGCTGACCCATGCGCCTTAAGCAATTTTAGGCCTATTTCACGGCTACCAGCTCCTGCAAAAATCTTGGAGAAATTGGTGAAACATCAGCTGTCTACCTTTGTGTAATCAAACAGCCTCCTCCATGACTCTCAATCGGTCTTCTGAACAGGACACAGTACTGAAACTGCACTTCTGAAGGTCACTCAGTTTGTCAAAGTAAATCTAGACGGAGGTATCTCAGCCATGGTGGTATTGTTGGACCTGTCGGCAGTGTTTGACACGGTATCTCAAACCACTTTTCTGAACAGATTGTCAATTTGTTTTCACAACAAGGTCCTGTCCTGGCTTAAATCCTTTTTGGAAGAAAGATCCCAATGAGTATTATCAAAGGGAAATTAAACACGATGTCCGTAGAAACTGGAGGAAAATCACCCCTGAAACTATGGGCCCTGCATTATCTAACACCCCCTTACTACTCACTGGAGAACCTAATAAGGATGCGGAAACCTTTAATTATTGGGTTACCTCTGCCATAGACAAAATAGCCCCTATGAAAGTGATGAAATGAACCAGGAACAAGCCCTCAGCTTCCTGGTTCACACCTGAATTACAAGCAGAAAAAAGCCGCTGTAAAAAGCTCGAACGGCTATGGCGCAAAACCTACTGCACTGAGATGAAAAACATCTATAGGAAAGCAGTTAAGCACTTTCACGGGCTGAAATGCACTTGTATTAAGGATTTCATTGCCAATCAAATTAGACGATCAGATAGTTCGACCAAAGAAGTCTTTAAAATTGTTCAAGACTTCTTGCAACCAGAGACATTGAAAAGCAACATAACTCCGTCCGATACTCTCTGTGAGAATTTATCAATTTTCTTTCAGGAAAAAATTCAAGATATTTATTCCTCATTTTCGGAGATTAATACCTCCAACACTCCTCTGATATCCCCTACAAACACCTGGTCGGAATTCATTCCTTTTGACTCCGACTTTTCTCTCAGTCAATTGGAAAAAATAAAATCTGGATCCCCTCTGGATCCTTGCCCCGCTAGGTATTTTAACCTACTTGCCCCTTTGATTAACCCTCCTCTGAATCAGCTCTGGAATGCTTCTTTAACATCCGGCACCTACCCGTCCATCTGGAAAACTGCACTTGTCCAACCCATCCTCAAAAAGGAGAACGCAGATCCTACCGTACTAAAACATTTTAGACCTATCTCCCTCTTGCCAGCACCAGCCAAAATCCTTGAGAAAGAAGTACAGAAGCAGTTATCCCACTTCCTAGAAATTAATAATTTATTACACGACTCTCAGTCTGGATTCAGAGCTGGCTACAGCACCGAGACAGCTCTGTTGGAGGTAACTGAAACAATCCGGGAAACCTTAGATAAGAACAACTGTGCAATGCTGGTGCTGTTAGACCTGTCAGCAGCATTTGACACTGTGTCACACAAGATCCTTCTTGACAGGCTTAGACAACTGGGAGTTTTAGGGACCACTCTGGCCTGGTTCAGTTCTTTTCTTGAAGGGCGGTCCCAGAAAGTAAGGCTGCATCCTTATGTTTCATCACCTCGATTGGTGAAATGTGGAGTTCCTCAAGGCTCGGCTCTCAGCCCCACTCTTTTAACGTTTACCTTGCGCCCCTAGCTACTCTCATAGAGCAACATGGCGTGGGTGTCATCTCATATGCTGATGACACCCAGCTAGTGTTCTCTTTTAAAGACCATTCAGAGGCCGCATTCACACACTTTAAGGAATGTCTGATTGACATATCTACCTGGATGACAAAGAATTGTCTGCAGCTGAATGCCGACAAAACTGAGGTTTTGTTTTTTAACCAGCCTTCCCCCCCACTCTGATCTCTGGTGGCCTTCACAGCTCAATCCCCCTCCACAGCCTGTGTCCTCAGCGAGAAATCTGGGCTTTAAGGTGGATAACACTCTCTCATGCAAATCCCAGATAGGTCTCGTGACATCATCCTGCTTCTGGAAAATGAAGGCATTACAAAGATTTCTTCACTTCCTTCCAATGGACTGCAGGAAAACTATTGTCCATGCACTAATAACATCAAAATTAGACTACGCCAATAGTCTTTATCTGGGTGTACCAACGTATCTGCTACGGAGACTGCAGATAATACAGAATGCAGCCGCAAGGCTTATTAGAAATGTTCCTCTAAGGCACCATATCTCTCCCCATTTACGTAGTCTTCATTGGCTGCCCGTAAAAAACCGCACAGAATTTAAGGCGCTCATTCTTGCCTATCGGGCAATAAACGGAAGGTGGCCCCCTCTATCGCCGGAAAAGAATCCGTAAGTCCTATCAAGCAAGAAACCTAAGATCTAACCATCTTGAACTCCTTACCATCCCTCGTTTTGCTAAGGCTAGAATAGGAGGAAGGTCCTTTACCGTTAGAACCACAACTCTGTGGAACTTGAAGTAATACAGAAGGCAAGTAGGTTCAGTTGATGGTAGATTTATTGGAGAAGAACAGCTTAAACAACCACCAGCTCTCAGGCAACTTCCCAACTGATCCCAACCACCAATCTAGAACCCAACACTACAGAACCCTCATAACATTCCTATGACAAGTTCCAACCTGAGAATACTACACACCCCCCTCCCATAAATGAAATTAAAAAAAAAAAAAAAAAAAATTAAAAATAATAATACAGATGTGGAAAACCCAGTACAAGCACGAGAGTGAAATGATGCATACAATACATTTAAATGCGTACAAAATCTTTCATTCTAACAGGGGCATGTCTAATACAAGAGCTTTTCCTTAACTCAAACACTTGACTATCAGCATTTGAAGCACCGTCACCATTTCCCAAATCTTCACTATGTTCAATGGTAGGAGTCATACCATCAACATTGCCTGCATGAGAATACGAAGTGTTTAAACTAGGACTATAATCCACCTGTGTGTCCAGGTGACTTGGGAAACCTTCATATTTCTCTGAATTTATAGAAAAAATATGTTGAGAATCGACATGAGAATTCACAAATTTGCACAAAGAGATACGTCTAAAATTCCAAATTTTTCCCCCTTCTACTCTCACGGCTTTACTAAAAACTTCCACTACCCTAACAGGATCTGACCACTTAGACCATCTCCTATTAGTCGAACCCCCAAACTTCACACGAACAAAGTCATTGACTTTAATTCTAGTCCCCGACGACTTATGCTGGGAAAAATTCTTCTTCATTTTTTCCTGATAACTCTGGACACGCTCCCTAACTTGAGAAAAATCCACAATAGAATCATAAGATTTTTTTTCCTTCAACCACCAAGGCATGAGCTTAGAGCCCGGTTTCCTACCACGCAACATTTCGAATGGAGATAAACCAGTCACTGAATTGGGAGAAGTGCGATATGATAACAATGTAGCACGCAAAGCTTTCCTCCACTCAATACCACTTTTAATGGCCAACTGCACGGATTCCTTCACTACCCTATTAAAGCGTTCTACCTGACCATTGGCCTGAGGATTATAATTGGACACCCTTTTATGCAAAACTCCACATTTTTCCCAAAATAGATCCAACTCTTTACTAATAAACTGTGGACCGTTGTCAGTAATAATTTCAGCTGGCAAACCTTCACGACAAAAAATGTCCTCCAAAAATTCGACTACCTGAGTAGAAGTAATCTTATCCACAACCTTCAATTCAGGCCATTTCGAAAAATAATCTATAAGGACAAGAGCATACACATCCCTGTTGGAAGGAAAACTTAACGGACCAATTATGTCAATCCCTAGTTTCCTCCATGGTCCTTGAGCATACTCGATCGGAGTTACTTCCACAGATAAAGATTTGACAGATTTGTCACTTTTTGAACAAGGAAGGCACTGTCTAACCCATCTATCCACCATTCCGTCAACACAAGGCCACCAATAAAACTCCTTTATCCGTCTCTTGGTGTTAGACATTCCCATGTGCCCCTCATGAGCCATAGCCAAAATCTTCTCTCTAAGCTTACATGGGGGAACAATTTTGTCACCACGAGTAACAATACCTTGTGAAAACATAAGTTCATCTTTAATTTTAAAAAATGAGCCCAACTCACCGCTTAGTTTTCTTTCCTCTGGCCAACCCTCTTGCATAAATTTCACCACAACGCTCAAACTAATGTCTTCACACATAGCATCTTCCCATTCCTTCTCAGAAATCATTACAAAGGAATTTACCTCAAATCCTCCATTATTGACATCAGCTAAAGTATAAGCTACATCACATTCTCCCTCGTCATTGTCGGCATTACGTTCGCAAGCTAAAGGTAAACGTGACATGCAATCTGCATGCACGTTTAAACGCCCAGGAACATACTCCACACTACACTGGTACTCCTGTAATTTGGCGGCTAATCTAGCTAAACGGGCCGTAAGCGTTCTACCACCACCTGCTGCCAACATGTTGATCAACGGTTTATGATCCGTTCTTAACCGAAATTTAGTACCCCACAAAAACTGTCGAAAATGTTGGGCTGCCCAAGTGCATGCCAACAATTCTCTCTCAATGGTAGAATAATTACATTCAGCTCCACGTAACATTCTAGAGGCATAGGATACAACATGTTCATCCCCATAATCTTTCTGCAATAATACAGCACCAAGGCCCACATTACTCGCATCCACCGCCACAATGCATTCTTTACCAATGACAAAAGAATTCAAACATGGTGCTTCGGCGATTTTCATTTTTAACATGTCAAAAGCTATCTGCTGTTCCTTGTTCCAATTAAACTTTACATTTTTCTTTAATTGTATCCTTAAAGGATGTACTATGGAAGAATAGTCTTGTACGAACTTACTATAAAACTCTGTTAATCCTAAGAAAGAAGACAATTGTTCTTTATTTAATGGTGTAGGCGCTTTTGAAATACTTTTGACATGATCAAACTTAGGTTTAATGCCCTCACTCGAAATTTCATGACCTAGGTATACTACTTTGCTCTGTCTGAATTTACATTTGGTAAACTTAAGAGTTAAGCCCTTACTTTGTACTCGGTTCAAAACATCGTCCAAATTCTTATCATGTTCTTCAAAATCCTTTCCAAATATCAAAATGTCGTCCTGGAAGGCAACAGCTCCAGGACATCCTTCTAAAACCTCCTTCATGAGCCTTTGGAACACCGAAGCAGCGCTAGCCAGACCAAAAGGCATACGCAGAAATTGGAACATACCTTCTGGTGTGACAAATGCTGTACAACGTCTAGACTCTTCATGTAAAACCACCTGATGATATGCACTGGCTAAATCCACAGTTGAGAAAACACATGCACCAGAAAGTGTGGAAATCATCTCATGTATATTAGGTAGAGGATGCCTGTCAATCCATATTTCCTTGTTCAAACTGCGAAGATCAACACATAAGCGAAGATCCCCGTTGCTTTTAAGGGATAAAACAACCGGGGAAACCCATGGAGATGATTCAACAGGTTCAATGATGTTGTTATTGACCAAATTTGTTAATATCTCCTTAAGTTTACACCGGTAAGCCAAGGGTACATTTCTCACTCTGTGTCTAACAGGAATGGCATCATCCTTAAGTATAATCTTATGCTTGAAATCAACATATTTTCCCAAGGAATCATTAAAAAGTTTAGGAAATCTGTCTTTAATACTTAAAATGAATCCTTCATTATTAGGGGTAATAACATACACAGAAGGAGAAGCATTAGGATCTAATTTAATACCTAAATCTTTTTGATGAGGCCATCCTAGTATTGACACACCTTTAGTAGCTATATATACCTTGCCTGTAGTTTTCCTGCCCATGAATTCCAAATCAGCCCACATGAAACCTTCAAGATCAATTTTGTGACCTAAATAACCACCAGGTTTTATGTCTGGTAGTTGTAACACTCTTGTTGTCCACAATTCATCAAAAAGGTTCTTACCAATAATCGTATACCACGCACATGAGTCAGCCATCATGGAAACTTCTTTACCGTCAATTAATAATGTACATGAGGGAAAACCTTTGCAGTGGTTGCTGTCTACACACGATATGGAGTTAAACTCAGCAGGGAGTGTATCTTCTTCATGTATCATAAAGTTAACTTTTTGGGAAGACTTACAAGCTTTCCCAAAATGTCCTATCTTTTTACATTTGACACAAACTTTATTCCACGCTGGACACCCCTTATAACTACCCACATGTTCAAAACTGCCACATCTATAGCATACTATTTGGGTTTTCTTTCCTACAAATTTGTTATCCTTTCCACCAAACTCCTTCTTGTGTGGAAAAGAAACATATTTTCTTGAAACTGGCTGATCTTTTACTAGAGAAACTTCAGAGTCAGTGTTATTCACTTTGATAGCATGCCCTCTAATTTCACTGACAAATTTCTCGGATTGCTCAATGCCTTTCGCTATATTTATTACAGCGCTTAATGAAGATTCTGTGCCCATCCATAATCTTTCTTGGATCTTCTTGCTTTTGGTTTTCATCATGATCTGATCTCTCAATACTTGTTATTAACTAATCGTCTCAAAAGCGCAAGATCCAGCTAAAGTACGTAAGACGGATACATAATCTTCAATGGTCTCCTCTTCTTTTTGAGCACGAGAATAAAATTTGAATCTCTCCATGACAATGTTAATCTTTTTCCCAAATCTGATACTCATTTGTTTGATGGCCACATCAAAAACATTCGTTTCCTCTGACATTTCAATTGGTGGCAAATTAGCGAACTCTTTCAATCCTGCGCCCCCTAAGCAATGTCTTAATAAAGCCAGTTTCCTTTTGGGAGAACATCCATCTTCTTCTAACACTTCAACATAGGCTAAAAACATGGGCTACCATAGTTCCCATTCCATGTTGGGTTCACCCGCAACTGGTAAAAAATGTGGTGGTGCCGCAATATTAGACATAACAGTGCAAACTAATTACGTAGCTGTGGATAAACAATTTCACTCAATTACGCAAATTCAAGTTGGCACAATAAAGTTTCAGACCCAAAAAAAACAAACATGTAAAACACTGCAGAATTACGATGAAGTACAACAAAGTTTCAAACCCCAGCAAAGTATATAAGTCGCTGTAAAATTAGGATGAAGTACTCACTTGTGTAGTAGGCGTAATAAGCGTAATAAGCGCTGGTTAAAAGGAATCAATCTGAGTATGAGAGAAAGAAAAAAAACGACACAGCTCGCCTCCACATTCACTCAAATACACCCATTCGCATTGACGATAGTGGTAAAGTTAAGAAATCCAAAATGGCCTCTCGCGTCTGACGTCACGACGCTCCTATGATGCCTAGCAGTTCCTAGAATGCTCAACACCACGCAGGACGTAGAGGATGCAGTGGAGTCAGAGGGCGAACTCCGAACTTCCACAGCTCGTAGATTCGGTGCGTCAGAACAGGTACAACTTGTTATTTTTTAAATAAAGACTTTGAATCGGAACGTTGCTTCTCCGCAACACAGTCCACCAAAACACAACATTTTCACGAGTGCCCCCAAAACAGCCGCAGGTGCCATCAGTGCACATCTCCAAAACAACAGCCGCAGGTGCGATCCAAACACATAGTTAACACTGGCAATGGTAGCATTAATCCTTGAATTTCCTTTTGACACAACGAGATCAGCAACACTATTACGAGAGTCAGCCACACTATTTACGGTACAACAACACTGCCGCAGGTGCAATCAAAAGCACGTAGGATTTAAACTGCCGCTGGGTTTGCTCCAGGGAGTAACCGGATCTACACATATGGGAGGCCACTTGCTTGACCTTGTTTTTAGTGAGGAAGTGGTCATTGACCATATGGAGGTGCTTCCCGTAGATTGGACTGACCACCATTTGGTTAAATTTCGGATGGTCATCCCCAGTCGTGGAGCTCCTGCTCTGAGGGATGTAAGGAGTTTCGTGGGAAGGGATTGGAGGAGGTTAATGGAAAAGGCGTCACAGTCACCTACGTTCTCTATTAATGGGGATTTGGATATGCTTAGGTCAGTGGAGGAGAATTATACGGACTTTCGCAATCTTATTTCCTCATTTGTTAATGAAATCGCCCCTTTTAAAAATTGCAAAAACAGGGGTAGACCTTCTGCTAGGTGGTTCAACGAAAAACTAAAAGCCCTGAAATTAAAATGCAAACAGGCAGAAAGGAAGTGGAGAAAGTACTACGTGAATGAGGATAAGATCGCCTGGAAAGCGGCTATTTCTCTCTATAAGAAAGAAATTTTTGCTGCGAAGCAGGAATATTTTGCAGAGCTTATCTTGAAATCACTGAATAAGTCTAAATGTATCTTTAAAATCATTGATGACTTTACTAATCCTCAGTGCTTACAAAATGAGGTTCAGCCTACTCAAGATCTCTGTGATAGTTTGGCTACTTTTTTTTAATGATAAGATTAGAACGATCATCTCAGGTCTCAAAAAGAACCTCTCTGGGGGGACAGAGGCTGTGACTCCAGGGGCAGTTATTCCGTTGGTTGATACGGGAGGGGTGCCTGGCGCAGGAACACAGATTGGCGAAGGGACCGATAAACAGAGTTTCCTGGACCATTTCGAGTTCCTTTCGGATGAGGAATTTTATAGGCTTGCTATGGGTGTTTCTTCGGGCTCTCCTTTGGATCCCCTTCCTCATAAAATCTGGAAGGAATTTGCTTCAGAACTTTTCCCTAGACTCCGACAGATATGTAACCAATCACTATCTAGTGGAGTTGTACCATCTGGCTGGAAACAGGCGGTAGTTATGCCACTCTTGAAGAAGGCCACTCTTGATCCAACCTGTCCGGGTAACTATCGGCCCATCTCTCTCCTCCCCTATCCAGTGAAGATCCTTGAACGTCTGGTTAGCAAATCTCTGTCAGTTTTTCTAGAACGTAACAACTGTCTGGCAGATGTACAATTCGGCTTCCGTCCAGAACACGGAACAGAGTCAGCCTTGGTGACCGTGCTGGATGATTTGCGTCTGTTGGCAGACAGGGGACAATCAGCAATACTTATTTTGCTTGACCTGTCTGCCGCTTTCGACACGGTCAACCATGACATTTTGCTAACACGTTTAGAGGAGGTGGGAGTAGTGGGCATTGCCCTGCACTGGTTTCGATCCTATTTATCTGGCAGGTGTCAGGCAGTGGCCCTTCCCCTTTCCAGTCAGCCTTTACTAATATCTGTCATGGAGTTCCACAAGGATCCGCCATCAGCCCGATTTTATTTAACATCTACTTGAGCCCACTGATTAACATCATTCGGGCTCATAATGTAAAATTGGTGAATTATGCTGATGATACCCAGATTATTATTTCTCTTGATGAAACGTCACCCAACGCCCTGGAGGATTTTCATGCATGTATGCATGACACTGCGCAGTGGCTACGGAATAACTCCTTGCAATTCAATTCGGATAAAACCGAAATTGTACACTGCGCAGTTGGGAAGGTCCACCGGCCTCTTCCTCACAACTTTTGGCCCCTTGGCTCATCTACCACTTTGGCGCCATCCAAGACGGTGCGAAATTTGGGTGTTATGTTCAATGCCAACCTATCTCTGGAGACGCAAGTGAACAAGTTGGTGGGGTGCTGTTTTGGCCTCATTAGGGCTCTGAGAAAGATTCTTCCGTTGCTCCCAATTTCGGCCAGAGCCTTGGTTGTTCAAGGCGCCATCCTAAGTAGACTTGACTATTGTAATGCTTTGCTGCTGGAGTCCCCAAAGTATTTGATACAGAGACTGCAGCGTGTCCAGAACACGGCTGCGAAACTGGCCTTGTCTAGACCTCGAAGCTCTTCTGCTTCAATGTGCCTATCGGAGCTACATTGGCTCCCTGTGCAGCAAAGAATCTATTTTAAATCCCTTTGTATGGGGTTTAGGGCATTACATGGACTCGGTCCTAGACCGTTGCAGAAGAAATTGGTCTGGTATATTCCTACCCGGACCCTTTGCTCCTCTTCTGCTTACCTGGCAAAGATACCCAGGTTCAATAAGGTCAGATCGGGAGGAAGATCTTTTAGTGTTGCTGCTGCAAAGCTCTGGAACACACTCCCAACTGAAATCAGACAATGCAGTACCTTGTCTTTGTTTAGAAAAAGGATCAAAACGTGGCTGTTCCCCAGATAATGTTCCTGTCTTTCTTTTGAGCAATGTTTTTCTTTAGGTTCTGTCCTTTCTTGCCTGACGTTGGTTTGTATACATGTACTTTTAGCGCCAGGGTACCCGTAGGGTGTTTGTTGCGCTTTATAAATACCATATACAATACAATACAATACTCACAGCACATAGAAAAATTTAAAAAAAAATACCTAGATTAATAGTCCTTGGCCAAACGTGAACGCTGACTTCTCCAACACCTGTTCCCAGTCGTCGCCAAATTGTGAAGTAATACAGAAGGCAAGTAGGTTCAGTTGATGGTATATTTATTTGAGAAGAACAGCTTAGACAACCACCAGCTCTCAGGCAACTTCCCAACTGCTCCCAACCACCAATCTAGAACCCAACACTACAGAACCCTCATAACATTCCTATGACAAGTTCCAACCTGAGAATACTACAGAACTCTCTGCCCGTATACATCAGAAAGGCTAATACGGAGCTATGCTTCCGGAAACTCTTGAAGACATGGCTCTTCAGTCTTCCTTAGCACCCGTGAAATCACTACTCCTATCCCCCCCACCTCTCTATTTGTCTTAAGTGCCGGGACACTCCCGTTGGGGGTAGCCGCGCGCTCTATAAGCTACATAACATAACATAACATAACAATGAGTTTATCTCCATCCTTTTTCATCCGCCCCCAAACCACTTCTATTTGGGGTGCCCCAGAGGTTGACCTTGAGCCTGCTGATGTTCAATCTGTATCACCCCACTATTGGCTGGTCTAATTGAAGCACGGGCTGTGAAGGTGGGTTCCTATGCAGATGACACCCAGCTTCTGTTCTCCTTTGAGGAATATTCGGAGGTGACACTCCATAAATTTAAGGAGAGCCTTAAAGGAGTAGCTGCCTAGATAGAGTCAAACGTTTTTAAATTGAACTCTGGTAAAACTGAAGCCCTTTTCTTTGGCCCTAGCGCCCCTCCCCCACAGAAGTTCTGGTGGCCTGTTGAGCTAAATCTTCCACTGACTTTTACCTCCTCGGCCAGGAATTTAGATGTTTTGTTTGACTCCACCCTCTTGTTTGCGGCAGAAATTAGACATATTCGCTCAGCCAGCTTTCTTAAACTAAGAGCCTTAAGGAAGATATTACTTCTGGTCCGAGAGTAGACTTAAAAACTGTTGACCATACAGCCTTTATCTGGGTCTCCCTACCTTTTTGATTCACAGACTCCACATTATTCAGAATGCTACAGCTAAACTTATTAATCGAGACCCTTTTCAACAGCACATCTCTCCCCATCTGAAGCAG
The DNA here is from genome assembly GCA_963921515.1 of Calotriton arnoldi. Lineage (NCBI taxonomy): Eukaryota > Metazoa > Chordata > Amphibia > Caudata > Salamandridae > Calotriton > Calotriton arnoldi. The sequence continues at coordinate 36,750 of CAWUFW010015607.1, read as the reverse complement.
CAACACTGGCTTCCAGTGGTGAAGCGCATTAAATTTAAAGCACTCACATAGGCTTTTAGAGCACTCGCAGGAAAGGGCTCCCTCTATCGGAAAAAGAGACTGGGTCTGTATAAAGAACAGAGAGTGCTGAGGTACAATAACCTCTGACTGATGCAGATGCCTAAATTCTTGAAGGCCCGACATGGAGGTAGATCCTTTACAGCATTTACTGCCAAGCTATGGAAAGTCTTGCCGCTCAATCTCCGCAAGGCTCAGTCTGTTGCCATCTTTGAATGAGATGCAAAACGTGGCTGTTTTACTCTGATTAATATATCTGGTGGCTATGGGGATATCAGTCTTTCGGTTTGATGCTTCGACTGACGCAGCCACACGCTTTACAACTGCTTTTTTATTCATTGATTAAAGTTTTACATGTCCTGGTAGTGACAAACTCTCAAATTTGTTTTTCACTACTGTGAGGCCTACACATCTCATAGGATAACATTGGGGATTCCTTAATACATTAAAAAAGCGAATTGAGAGGAGATGGATCTGTCATGTTTCGTACCCATGGAATTGTAATGATTAATGGCAAGGTAAGATTTTTCATTACAATTTAAAAAATGCCACTTTAAGTTAGCATTTTTCTGCTCTTAGCTCTGTGTGCCTGCAGCCTGTCTCTGATACACATGTGGGGAGGGTGACGGCTGGACTTTGTGTATTCCCCCTAGACAGCCACACACAATGGGAGCTTAAGGGTGACTTGAAGGGTCATCCTGGGAGGATGCATGGAAGGAGCTGGGCACAGACTCAGACTTGCACCTGAATATGCTGCATCCTGTCCCCACACAAAGGGTAGCATACACCCCTGTAGTGAGTCTGGAGCCAGGATAGGAAGGAAGGACCTCTGTGCACTTCAAAGGCATTTCTTTGAAGTCTTCACCACTTCAAAGGCACCACTGGGTATAAGAACTGGACTTCAAACCCTACCAATTCAGTACACTTCTTGACCTGTGGATACTCTGACAGCAGGAAGGACTGTTGTGCTATTGATTGACTGCCACTCTGATGGACTGCTGCTCTGGAAGAACTGCTTTCTTGCTGTGCTGACCTGTTGCCAGCTGTCTTCCAGGTCTCGGTTAGAAGAACTGGGCCTGCATTACTTTACCCCCTGGACCCAGAGTAACTCCGAGGGCTAGATGGCTGGCCTCCTTATTTGAAGTCTCAGGGACATAAAAGACTTTCAACTATGCTGCTTCAACACCTGGACTCTGCCATCTGTGAATCTACACTACCAAGTGGTGCCACGCAATCTTGGACCCTTTGAAGTGGCCTAAGGTGCTTGTTCAGCAGAACCAATGCATCTCCGCCAATGCGAAGCACAGAACATGCACATCGTCACCACTGCATGGGTCTGCACCAATGCATCGTTGCTACTGTGCAGATCAGAACTGCCTTATCGCCCCTGTTGCATGGACCAGAACAAGCGCATTGCTGCTGTACCGTGGCTCAGAGAAATCGCTCCGCCTTTGGAACCATCAGCGAGCGACGCTCCACTGAAGCAAAGTCCTTGCATCCCTGTTGGTGAAAGCCTCAACAACAACGTCAAAACTCCATATCACAGCAATCCGCTCATTGGAACCGACACATTGCAGCTGTTGTTAGGCCAGTACCAGCGCATTGTCACCAAGTGGCATCACCCTCGCTGTGCTCTGCATCCTCCTCATTGACAGGATCATCAACGCAACCAGGACTGAAGTACGTGTGCTCAGTGGGCCCAATCTGGTGCCTGTAGCCGGCTCGCATTCCATCATGGTCGACCTGAACTTTTGACTTATCCCAGTGGAATGCGACCAGATATCACTTGTTGGCGCTTAGTGCTTTTTGGTGCTATTTTTACTTAATTCTTTAAAAATCAATATCTCTAGTTCTACTTATTGGATTTTTGTTGTTTTGCTCTTGTTTAATTTATTAAACTATTTTCTAGTTATCTAAATAGGTGTGAGATATTTTTGTGTGGTGTGTTCACTGTTTTTACTGTTTAATGTGTTGCACAAAGACTTTACACATTGCCTTCAAGTTAAGCCTGACTGCTCTGTACCAAGCTACCAGTGGGTGAGCACAGGTCAATTTGGAGATTGCTGGTGTCTCACCCTGACTAGGATTGTGGTTACTGCTTGACCAGGGCTCACACCGTAGTCAACCAGGAACCCAATTTCTAACAAGAAACCTCTCTTTCCAAAGATAATATTGTTTTTTCTGGAGACATGACGGAGTTTACTGTAGCCAAAAGCAGCTGTTTTTACATGTTTGATGAGTTCAAGTTTATGAATTCAGGTTCAAGTTTAGGTCAACAATATAATGCAATAGCAACATAGAAGAAATTCATAAAATAGTTAATATGGCCGCCTTTTCATAGGTAAAAATACAATAAAAAGAATTGATCAGAAACTGTGGAAAACAACTTAATTTAAAATATCTGTAAAAGTCCATCTTAAAATATTAAATATCATATAATAAACCTGTCCAGATGGAAGGTTTGTCACAAGTTGTATTAATTCTTGATCAGTTGTAATATTAAACTGTGCTACTAGAGTCAACAGAAAACGTTTTCTATTATCATCTAAAGCCAGGCATAAATTAAATACATGAAACAGATTTTAGACATTAGACTTACTAAATTACATATCTCAGAGAAAATGGTCTGGCCCCCGCCACCTGGCCTTTAAGGTATTAAGAGGAAGATTGCAAGTCGGTAAGAGCAAAAGTACACGCTTCACACTATGAGACATATGGAAGCAAGATAACACTGTGCATGCCCAAAAATATTCATAGCTGTGAAATTACTATATAATTTCAAATTCTCAGTGTTGTATATGTCATGTGAAAGGCTTAATTTATTAATATGAACCTTAAGAAAGAGGTGTAGCTGACCTGGAAACCATTTTCCTAAAAGATCCCTTCTACACATAAAATTCTCCAGTGCAAAATTGTAATTCTTAACAAATGACAGTTTCTTCCCCAGTCCTGAGTCTAAGCTTGTAAAAGAAAGGACTGCAAGGATTATCAGGAGGCTGAAGGAGCTGATAGCCCCATATGTACTAAGGGGTTTATTACGATGGCGGTCGGATGTCCACCGCCGGGCCGGCGGTGGTGCCCGCCGGACCGGCGGTGGACATCCGCCCGCGATCGCAAGCTAGAAAACCGCTGGTCACATTAGGATGGCGGTGGTGACCGCGGAGGTGGGAAATTCCGACCGCCGCTTTTCTGCCGGTTGCCCTCCACACTCCTGCCTGGCAGACAGAGCAGGACCGGGATAATGGTGGCGGTGCAGAGCAGGCTCCGCCGGCAGGATTATGATGCCGGCGGTAGCCAGCCTTTCCTCAGCGGTCAGACCGCCATGGAAGGCATGCGGAGACTGTCTTCTGGGGGCCCGTTGCGGGCCCCCAATGTTTGGGGAGGGTGTGGGTGCACTGGGGGGGTACCCACAGTCCCCCCCTACATTTCCCTGTACCAGGAGGCAGGCACTGTGCAGTGCCTGCCACGCAGTGCAGGGAAATGCAGGACATGCTCCTATTGACATCGCAGTGGTGCTGCGTGCATCAGCAACCGCCGCAATGTTAAAGCCAGCGATCCGACCGCAGCGGTGGGATTTCGAGCCAGGAACATCGTAATACGACCGGCGGTTATGTCGCGGGCCTTGCGGGCGGTCTTTTCCCGTTACCATGGCGGTCGGGGAGGTTTTCCGACCGCCATCGTAATAGGCCCCTATGTTTGCTAATGCTTAAAAAAGACACTAGATCAGTCGAGCTCAATTGTAAGTACTTGAATTGGGATTACAGAGCTTAGATTCCAAAATTTCCGTAAAATCGTGCCTTCGTACAGATCTAGGAACAGCCACCTTGAAATTGGAATATATTCCAATGCATATGTAAGAGTAGGAGGAATCTTTCATATATAAATTTGTAATAAGTGATTAGAATACAATTTGCAATAATCAAAGAAGAGGGTATGCAGTTCCTATAGGGGTAGGGGACAAGGAGAGAGAGATACACACTAATTCCTCATGGAGACAGAAATGTCCCACAGAAAAGGGTGGGAGGGGGATTCCTCCCTTTGGAACTAGGGCCCTCACACACCCAGCCAGCTAGGTGTCATGCTTCATCATTGGGTCTGCTCCTCGTCGGGTCGGTGCTGCAATACCCGACGGGCACCCAATGAGGGGCTCTGTAGTGGAGATCTTTTGTTCCTGCCGTCTGGTGCAGTGGGGGCGAAGGGCCTAGAAAGTGTAGATGTGGTGTAGTGGTGAAAGGAAGTGAATAAAACAGGTCAGTTAGTCCTAAAAATACCTTTATTCTGGTAGGCTGACTGCCTGATTAAAACTGTGGAGTGGCGGCTATCTAAGAACAATGTGTCTCAGTAACTATGCTCTACTCTCAAAAGGGCAACATGTTTCTTGCCTATGGTGTCTGGAGGATCAGAGGCAATTCTTCAGGACCATGTAAAATTACTATCTACACACGGTGGTGAGGTGGACGACCTACCTCCCACGTCGTAAACCTGTGGGACAGTACCCACAGATGTTGAGGAACCTAGATAAAAATAAAGAAGAACAAACAGTGGCATTTGGTAAAAACAAAACATTTGTTGTAACAGCGTACCTCTCTCTCTCGTCTCTGTTACACAAATTAGTGACCCAACTGTGTGCAAATCGTGATAAAAATCGTCACAAAACAGGTGCCAAAAGTGCTGCTATCAAATGGTTGAAACATAGTGAGGAAGCGTGCGTACAATTTACATTGCGCACTCTCTTTTAAAAGAACAGTAACCAAGAATTAAAAGGTGTATAGGGCATCTGAGCTCACCTATACGCTCTAGTAGCCTCGCCTCAACAGTATCCGGTGGGATGAATGACACCAAAAGTTAGTGTCCTGGGGAAAATGTGGCACAAAGTAGTTCAGTGATTAACTGATAACGTAGAGTCTCATACAACCCTGGAGACAGTAGCAGGTTGTAGGTAGGGGGTAGAGGCGGCGGCGTAACTGTTGAGGTGCACGCGGCCCCCCAATATGCGGGATAAGGCCCCTCGTATGCCCGAGCTACTTACTAACACGTAGCGCCACCGCGCCACCCGCCAGGTAGTGAACGTATGTAAAAACTGGCCAAGTGAGCCGAGCGGGGTCGCGTTGACGTGCTCAACAATGGGCAATGCGAGTGACCGGCTCATAGTAGAGCGCGTGCATCTGCCTCTGATGCCTAAAAGCCTTGTGGCCCGCAATTACGGCATAGCTCTGGACACGGCGGGTCGAGGAAGCTCGTTGTTAAAAGAATAACTCACCAGCAGTCCAATGGATGAGCGCCAGGAGACCTACCCCTCGCCGCCGGAACCGGGTGGGACACTGCTGCCGTGGGGAGGCGCAGATATACACACTCCGGTTCACATGTGGTAGAGGGGCGGGGACTCAATCGCCTGTCAGCTGTGGCTGATCGCTGACTGCGGTAGCCCGAAGATGGTGTGCAGAATGTGGCGGTCATCTTGTAATGTGCAAGAAGCACGGTTGAACTCTAAGCGTGTATAACCAAGAGGCCCATTGGTAGGGTTTACAGATTAACGGCCACTCATTATAAGTTAAGGATCATGACTGAGTCGCCTGTCAGATGTAAATAATCCCCGACAATAGCCCGGGAACGGTACATAAAAGTGTGGCGGCCATCTTGTAGTGTGTTATATCACTGATGGTGCAGCCATTTGCATGTTAGAGATTACCCGCAACTGATCTGAAATAGTGGCGACCATGCTGTAGTATGTTAAATGTTGTCGGACAAAGGGTGACAACTAAAATGATTCTTCTTGTAGAGCGTCGTCCAGGGGTATCTAGTTTGCAATGCACAGGTTCCCCCTCTTATACTAAAAGAAAGGGAGGGACTAGCTCTATGACCCCACCTATGGGAGGGTCAGGGGAGTGGGTGGTTACACCTACTTCCCTTTGTCCAGTTTCACGCCAGAGCAGGGGCAGGTAGCCCCTGAGCCGGTTTGAACTGGGGTATGCACAGAGGAGCCTTCTGCTCCCCCAGTGCAGGACTTCAAAGCACTCTACGAGTGCACCCACCCAGCCCCAATACACTAAACCCTGTCTGGGAGGTGGTCACACCCCCTTGGGACAGGATATCTATTGTTGGGCTTCCTCCACTGCGAGCGTTGGTCAGCAGCAGGAGGGCAGCCCAGTGTCTGTGACTGGTGGCATCCATTTTGTGATGCCAGGGCTCCGCAGGATTCTACCGCGTTCCCACAGTAGGTACATGTCTATCCCTCTAGAAGGGTGGAATGCTACCCCCGCCGCCAGGACTGGCGGGGGGGTAGTATTCCAAGATGTTTGACACCAAACACAACATGTTTTGATGCAGCCATTCCAAAGTTAGCATTTTACCGCGAGGATATAATGCACTTAAAAGTATATGGTTTAACCGCATCCACAAACAGCCCCAGAGAATGGACTCTGAGAGCTGCAGAGGGGCCCTGCTCAGGCAGAGGCACCCCCTCACATGGGAACTAAGCACCCTGCCCTCAGGATCGATAGGGCCTGCTTTAGGGGTGACTGATAAGTTTCAATGTGTGTGCAGGAGAGATATAGGGGACCTATATCTCAGTGAGGGGTGCTAGCACTTCCTCACCCAGGCTGCAGTAGCAGGCCTGTGGTGTCAGATTTAGTCTGCTTCCCAGGGGTGGCATAATACATGCTTCAGCCCCTGGTAGGCCTGTGAAGTACCTATGCCCTTGGTACCTAAGGTACCATATACTAGGGACTCATAAGGTACCACAGTATCCAATCACTAGTGCACCTAGAGTGCACTCCATGTCATTTAGAGAGAACAGAGAGGCTGGGGCCCTGATTAGCAGGGACCCAGCCAGACTATAGCCAGAAACCAGTGTAAACATCAGAAAAAAGTGGGGGCAACATAAGAGGCAGATCCTACTCTCCTACACAACCCCCCCCAAACGCAGGGACACTAAACTAACCTTGACCAGTTGAGTCTTCGTGTTCTAAGTGGAAATACCTTGAGAGTCCATCTGCATTGGCATGTTGGGTCCCAGGTCTATGTTCCACTGTATAGTCCATCCCCTGTAGGGAAATGGACCACCTCAAAAGTTTTGGGTTTTCTCCTTTCATTTGTTTAAGCCATAGGAGGGGCTTGTGGTCAGTCTGAACTATGAAATGAGTGCCAAACAAGTATGGCCTCAGCTTCTTCAGGGCCCACACCACAGTAAAGGCCTCCCTCTCTATAGCTGACCAACGTTTCTCTCTAGGGGTCAGCCTTCTGCTAATAAAAGCTACTGGCTGGTCTTGACCTTCATCATTCAGTTGAGACAGTACAGCTCCCATACCCAGCTCAGAAGCATCTGTTTGGACAATGAACTTTTTGGTGTAGTCTGGACTCTGTAAGATGGGGGCAGTGCACATGGCCTGCTTTAGGTCTTCAAATGCCTTCTGACAGCTAGCTGTCCACTGAACCTTTTTTGGCATTTTCTTTGAGGTCAGATCATTCAAGGGGGTCACTATAGATCCATATCCCTTGACAAACCTCCTATAGTACCCAGTCAGGCCTAAGAAGGCTCTCACCTGTGTCTGGGTGGTTGGAGCAACCCATTCCATTATGGTTTGGATTTTGCTCTGTAAAGGCTGAACCTGGCCTCCACCTACAAGGTGGCCCAGGTACACAACCTGACTCTGCCCTATCTGGCACTTAGTGGCCTTGATAGTGAGGCCTCCAAAACATTCCTGAGGTGGACCAGGTGATCCTGCCAGGAGGAACTAAAGACAGCAATATCATCTAGATAAGCTGAGCAATAAGTTTCCATCCCTGTCAGAACTTTATTCACCAACCTCTGAAAAGTGGCAGGTGCATTTTTCAATCCAAAGGGCATCACCACAAAGTGGTAGTGCCCACCAGGGGTCGAAAATGCTGTTTTGGCTTTTGCATCATCAGCTAATCTGATCTGCCAGTAGCCAGCTGTTAGGTCAAACGTGCTTAGATACCTGGCTGAGGCCAAAGTATCAATCAGCTCATCTGCCCTTGGTATGGGGTAGGCATCAGTCCTAGTGACTGCATTGAGGCCTCTGTAGTTTACACAAAACCTCATTTCTTTCTTACCACCCTGGGTATGAGGCTTGGGTACCAGGACTACTGGGCTAGCCCAAGGGCTATCTGAAGGCTCAATTACACCTAGCTCCAACATTTTCTGGACTTCAGTCCTGATACAGTCCCTGACATGGTCAGGTTGCCTGTAGATTTTATTCTCCAGTGTCCACCTCATGGGTGCACCAGGAAGTCTGACTAGGGGTCAGGCTAAACATATGTCTGTACTGTTGCAGAACTTGTCTGCACTCAGTTTGTTGATGGTCAGTGAGGCTGCTTGCCAAAGCAACACCATCTACTGACCCATCATCAGGGTTCTGCGAGAGCAGGCCAGGGAGAGGGTCACTCTCCTCCTCCTGTTCCTCATCAGTTGCCATGAGCAAGCCCATGTCAGCCCTGTCAACATATGGCTTTAATCTGTTGACATGGAACACCCTCAGGGGGCTCCTGGGAGTTCCCAGATTCACCAGATAGGTGACCTCTCCCTTCTGTTCAACTATTGTATGGGGGCCACTCCACTTGTCTTGGAGGGCTGCTGGGGCCACAGGCTCCAACACCCACACTTTCTGTCCTGGCTGGTATACGGTCAGTACAGCCTTTTGGTCATGCCAAGCTTTTTGTAATTCTTGGCTGGCCTCCAGGTTTTTGGTTGCCTTTTTCATGTACTCAGCCATCCGGGAGCGGAGACCAAGTACATAGTCCATCACATCTTGTTTGGGGGGCTTGAGAGGTAACTCCCAGCCCTCTTTTACCAAACACAGGATGCCCAAACAGAAGCTCAAATGGGCTGTAACCAACCCCCTTCTGTGGAACCTCTCTGTATGCAAACAACAGGCAAGGAAGAAGAAGGTCCCATTTCCGCCTAAGCTTCTCTGGGAGTCCTTTAATCATTCCCTTCAGGGTTTTGTTGAAACGTTCAACCAACCCATTGCATTGTGGGTGATAGGGGGTGGTGAACTTATAAGTTACACCACACTCCTTCCACATTGCTTTCAGATATCCTGACATGAAGTTGGTACCTCTGTCAGAAATGACCTCCTTTGAGAAACCCACTCTGGAGAAAACTCCAATGAGGGCTCTTGCCACCACAGGGGCTGTGGTGGTCCTCAGGGAATTGCTTCTGGGTACCTGGTGGCATGATCCACTACCACCAGGATAAACCTGTGCCCAGATGCAGTTTGAGGGTCAAGGGGACCAACAATGTCAATCCCTACCCTTTCAAAGGGTACCCCCACCACAGGTAGTGGTATCAGGGGGCCTTTGTTGTGCCACCTGCCTTACCACTGGCTTGGCATGTGACACAGGAGCGACAAAACTCCTTTGTGTCCTCTGACATATGTGGCCAATGAAAATGTGGAACAAGCCTGTCCCAGGTCTTGTTTTGGCCCAAGTGACCTGCCAAAGGGATATCATGTGCTAGGGTCAAGAGGAACCCCCTAAACTTCTGAGGTATTACCATCCTCCTGGTGGCTCCAGGGGCTGGATCTCTACCCTCAGAATATAGGAGTCCCTCATCCTAATAAACTTTATGGGACCCACTAGCACTCCCAGCAGCCTCAGCAGCAGCCTGCTGTCTGAGGGGTTCAAGAGAGGGGCAGCACTGTTGCTCCTTACTCAGATCTTCCCTAGAAGGGCCCCCTGCCCCCAAGAACTCAACCTGATCAGGCTCAAGTCCCTCTGGGGCAGTTCCTTCTTCAGGATCTGCTTCACCTCCCTCTGTGGGTGAATCTGTGATCTGAGACAGAGGGAAGGCACTGCCTTTACCCTACTGTTCCTCCTCTTGGGAAGCATCTGGTCCATTGTTCCAGGATCCAGAGCTGGTTCAGTGTTATGCATTCTTGCTTGTGACCTGGTCACAGCAAATACCTCTGCAGGGATGCCCAACATCTCAGCATGAGTCCATAACTCTACTTCAGACCAGGCTGAAGTCTCTAGATCATTGCCCAATAGACATTCGACAGGGAGGTCTGCACTGACTACAACCTTCTTGAGGCCAGTTACCCCTCCCCAGGAGAAATTCACAACTGCCAGACTATGGTTGGTCCTGACATTGCTTGCATTGGTCACCTGGTACATTTCGCCCAGGATGATCTGTCCAGGGTCCACAAGATCCTCTGCCACCATGGTGACACTAGCACCTGTGTCCCTAAATGCCAAAGCCTGTTTGCCATTTATTACAGGCTGCTGTTTGTATTTGCCCAGATTACTGGGGCTTACTAGGAAGGACATCTCAAGGTCTCCATCACAAATCAGCATTGCCTGAGTGGGCACTCTGACTAGGCCAGAGTCCACTTCAGAACCCAGGGTCAACCCTACTACACCCTTATTCTGAGTACCACCTCCACCAGTAGCTGAGCTAGGGGGAACAGTTGCCTTAGGGGCAGGAGTGGTGGTGGTTTGGTCTTTGGACTTGTTACAATCAGAAGTCCAGTGCCCTTTCTGTTTACAGAATTTGCACCAGGGCTTCTTTTGGCCTTTCCCCTTGTTGGATTGTGACTCCCCACCAGATGCAGATTTTTGGGGCCCTTGTGAAGACTTCTGGTCTTTTGACTTATCCCCACCTTTCTCAGAGCCCTTAGGATCTTGCTTCTTGGTGTCACCCCCTTGGTTCTGGGGTTTCTGCCTTACCCTGGTTCTGACCCATTTGTCTGCCTTCTTTCCCAATTCTTGGGGAGAGGTCAGATCTGAGTCCACCAGGTATTGATGCAACAACTGTTCTGGCAATTATTAAGGATCTGTTCTCTCATCATCAGATTATACAATCCCTTGAAATCAGTAACCCTACTGCCAACCAGCCAACCCTCCAGAGCCTTGGTTGCACAATCTACAAAGTCAGTCCAGTCCTGAGTCTGTGCCTTCTGGGTGTCTCTGAACTTCAACCTGTACTGCTCAGTGGTTAAGCCAAACCCATCATCAGTGCACTCTTCAGGACTTCATAATTATCAGCATCCTCTTCTCTAACAATGAGGAGCTTGTCTCTACCTTTGTCTGAAAAGGAGAGCCACAAGATTGCTGCCCACTGCTTTTGGGGGACCTGCTATACTCTACAGGCCCTCTCCATAGCAGTTATCCACTTATGGATATCATCCCCACTCTGGTAGGGAGGAACAACCTTGCTCAGGTTCCTATGGTCTGGAATAGATTCTCTGCCTCTAGGGACACTGTTGCTGCCACCAAGGGGTTCTAACCCCTCTCTTCTAGAAGCTCTCTGGATCTCCAGGGCTTCTCTATCCAGTGCCAACTGCTTGGTTCTGAGGGCAACTCTTGCTTCCTCATACTGCAGCAGTTTGCACATTCTGTCAGAGGAGCTCTCTCTTATGGGAAAGTATGAGTTCCTCTGCTGGACAAATTCTCTGCCAGAGTGATAAGAGTGGTCAGATTCCCTGGAAGGGGACCTATGCCTCTCATCCACTCTGTCAGTTCTCTTAGGGAGAATTCCTCTGTCCTTTTCAGGCCCCTTGGAGCCTGGCCCTTCAATCACAGAGTCTTGGTCATTCTGATTTTCATCATCTGACCCAGACACTGTAATTGACCCACCCCCTGATTCAGACCCATTAGCTCCTAGAGCCAATCTAAGATCATCTGCTGTCAGCAGATCTATCAGGTGTAGTGTGGAGGGACTCTGTCCTAGCTTCAGGTGTCTTTCAACACACATGGCTCTCAAGTCAGAGAAAGCCATGTCCTTATACTGAGGCTGAGTGGATCCACTGGTTCCACCCTTTAAGGACATTCTAGTGTTGTGCAGTGTTGTACTACCTACACAGGTTTGTGGCCTACTGATACTAGCTTGAGCTGTAGAAAGGGTGTGCTATCCCTTGGCACACAGCTCTAAGTTCAGTAGAACTTATTGATACTAAGCTTGACTTTATATGTACCTTAAGTACCTATAGTGGTTTTCAGTTAGTAATTCAAATAGAGATTTTCTGGTAAAACAATAGCAAGCTGGAATCCCACACGCTGCCCACCAATGTGAGAAGTTGGCCTGGTATATGCTGTTCACTAATTAAAGTGGACACCTTGCACCAGAACAATTCGACTCTTATGGTAGATAGGTTTAAGACAACCTTTATAGAAAGCTATCCTAGTGGTAGCTGTGGAGAGCAGCCTTCAGGCTAAGTCTTGAAGGAATGTAAAGCAGCTTGTTTTACCACACAATCTCTTGAATCACCAAATGAAAAGACACCACACAGGTATATATATCAAATATATATGTATTTATTAATAAACACTCTCTACTAATCTCTTTATGAGATTAGAAGTCAGGAACATATGTACAAGTCAAATGTTATCAAAATAAGTTTAGCACAATCGAATATCACAATCTTAGTTTGGCTAGACCTAGGTCTAGGGCATCTAGAATCGAGGGACCCCCAAGAACCACCCCAGGTAGTTGTAGGAGACCCACAGGGGACGGACGCTGTGTCCTGGCACCGGTGCGAGTCCTGTACGAGTCTATGCGAACATACGCGATTGAGATTTCAATGTTAAAGGTCCCTTGCGTGTTCGAGGCGAACACACCGATCGGTCCTTGTACGAGTCGAAGGACGCGGTTACAGATAGAGTAGCAAGGGAGATGGACGCGCTGTGTCTAACACAGACGCGAACCTTGTGCGAGTCAGCGCAATGGAGATTTCAATGTTACAGGCCCCTTGGGTGTTCGAGGCGAACACCGATCGGACTCAGTACGAGTCGAAGGACACGGCTCTAGCTAGTGTTACAAGGGAGGTGGACGCGATGTGTCTAACACAGACGCGAACCCTGTACGAGTCAGCGCAATTGTCGCACTTGGAAAGTAAGAGTTTTAGGGCACTTCTAGGGTAGCTACAAGCAAGTCACTTACAGGGTAAGTAGTTCTAGGGCCCACACCCACGGGAGCACTGTACTGCTAGAGTTACCTCACCCAGGGGAGCCGGGTGCATAGGTGTCCTTTGGTGTCGGGTCGCAGCGTCGTTTTCAATGGGAGCAAGTGAAGACTTGCTGCTTGCAAGAAGTGTCCGGTGGAATCCAAGCCTGGATTCGGAAGGAGGAAGACCTGAAAGCAGAGGGGACAGTGTTCAAGGGCACTTGGCAGTGACCCGGGGCAAGGAAGATGAATGCCCACCGTCGTCAATAGATTCAGGTCATTCACTGGTGTCTTGACTCTTCAACCACGAGGTCCAGGAGGCGTCGCGGACGGCCAGGAGCTGGATTCAGCGTGTCCCACGAAGTCTGCAGCTGACTGCGGTGTCGGCGACCCGATTGGAGCCAACAAGCCTTGGTAGCAGCAAGTCTCGTGGTGAAACGGAAAAGTCAATGGTGTAGACCAGCAAGGTCTGAGGAACTTACCCAGCGAAGGTAGGTCAGGGCAGGCCTGGAGCAACCAGAAGAGCCCTTTGGTTTCATTGGAAAGTCTTCTGAGGACCCACAAGCCAGCTGGCAAGGGATCGCGAAGACACCTCTGGAGGATTCACTCAACAGGGGCCCACGGTCACTCGGAACGGTGTAGACCTCTGATTTTGGGAGGGATCTCTGCTGGAGGTTGGGACCACACGTGGTCCAAAGCACAAGTTCGTAGAACGTCGTGAAGGGGTTGCACTCGACAATAGTGCATGGTACCCAGGGGTCGCAGTTCCTCGTCACTCTTGGGGTCCACTGGCCTCAGCTTTGCTGGGGACTCACGATGGCCTTTGAGAAGTTAGGAAATCCACTTCTTGGGCTGTAGGGACTTCGGGCTCCGGCGGGAGCGGCATAGTTTGTGACTGTCGTTGTCGTTTTTGGTGCCTGCCAAGCAGGGGAGTCACTCCTTGACTCCAAGGGAGATTCTTCAGTCTTCCAAAGGTAGTGGAACGTCGAAGGTCCGGGATTCTTCTTGTAGAGCGTCGTCCAGGGGTATCTAGTTTGCAATGCACAGGTTCCCCCTCTTATACTAAAAGAAAGGGAGGGACTAGCTCTATGACCCCACCTATGGGAGGGTCAGGGGAGTGGGTGGTTACACCTACTTCCCTTTGTCCAGTTTCGTGCAGGGGCAGGTAGCCCCTGAGCCGGTTTGAACTGGGGTATGCACAGAGGAGCCTTCTGCTCCCCCAGTGCAGGACTTCAAAGCACTCTACGAGTGCACCCACCCAGCCCCAATACACTAAACCCTGTCTGGGAGGTGGTCACACCCCCTTGGGACAGGATATCTATTGTTGGGCTTCCGCCACTGCGAGCGTTGGTCAGCAGCAGGAGGGCAGCCCAGTGTCTGTGACTGGTGGCATCCATTTTGTGATGCCAGGGCTCCGCAGGATTCTACCGCGTTCCCACAGTAGGTACATGTCTATCCCTCTAGAAGGGTGGAATGCTACCCCCGCCGCCAGGACTGGCGGGGTGGTAGTATTCCAAGATGTTTGACACCAAACACGACATGTTTTGATGCAGCCATTCCAAAGTTAGCATTTTACAGCGAGGATATAATGCACTTAAAAGTATATGGTTTAACCGCATCCACAAACAGCCCCAGAGAATGGACTCTGAGAGCTGCAGAGGGGCCCTGCTCAGGCAGAGGCACCCCCTCACATGGGAACTAAGCACCCTGCCCTCAGGATCGATAGGGCCTGCTTTAGGGGTGACTGATAAATCTCAATGTGTGTGCAGGAGAGATATAGGGGACCTATATCTCAGTGAGGGGTGCTAGCACTTCCTCACCCAGGCTGCAGTAGCAGGCCTGTGGTGTCAGATTTAGTCTGCTTCCCAGGGGTGGCATAATACATGCTTCAGCCCCTGGTAGGCCTGTGAAGTACCTATGCCCTTGGTACCTAAGGTACCATATACTAGGGACTCATAAGGTACCACAGTATCCAATCACTAGTGCACCTAGAGTGCATTCCATGTCATTTAGAGAGAACAGAGAGGCTGGGGCCCTGATTAGCAGGGACCCAGCCAGACTATAGCCAGAAACCAGTGTAAACATCAGAAAAAAAGTGGGGGCAACATAAGAGGCAGATCCTACTCTCCTACACGGAGTGTGTATATCTGCGCCTCCCCACGGCAGCAGTGTACCACCCGGTTCCGGCGGCGAGGGGTAGGTCTCCTGGCAGGCTTCCATTGGAGTGCTGGTGAGTTATTCTTTTAACAACGAGCTACCTCGACCCGCAGTGTCCAGAGCTATGCCGTAATTGCGGGCCACGACGCTTTTAGGCATCAGAGGCAGATGCACACGCTCTACTATGAGCCGGTCACTCGCATAGCCCATTGTTGAGCACGGCAACGCGACCCCGCTCCGCTCACTTGGCCAGTTTTTACATTCGTTCACTACCTGGCGGGCGGCGTGGTGGGGCTACATGTTAGTAAGTAGCTCGGGCATACGAGGGGCCTTATCCCGCACATTGGGAGGCCGCGTGCACCTGGACAGTTACGCCGCCACCTCTACCCCCTACCTGCAGCCTGCTATTGTCTCCAGGGTTGTATGAGACTCTACGTTATCAGTTAATCACTGAAATACTTAGTGCCTCATTTTCCCCAGGACACTAACTTTTGGTGTCATTCATCCCGCCGGATGCTGTTGAGGCGAGGCTACTAGAGCATATAGGTGAGCTCAGATGCCCTATACACCTTTTAATTCTTGGTTACTGTTCTTTTAAAAGAGAGAGCGCATTGTAAATTGTGCGCACGCTTCCTCACTATGTTTCAACCATTTGATAGCTGCACTTTTGGCACCTGTTGTGTGACGATTTTTATCACGATTTGCACACAGTTGGGTCACTAATTTGTGTAACAGAGACGAGAGAGAGAGGTACTCTGTTACAACAAATGTTTTGTTTTTACCAAATGCCACTGTTTGTTCTTCTTTATTTTTATCTAGGTTCCTCAACATCTGTGGGTACTGTCCTACAGGTTTACGACGTGGGAGGTAGGTCGTCCACCTCACCACCCTGTGTAGATAGTAATTTTACATGGTCCTGAAGAATTGCCTCTGATCCTCCAGACACCATAGGCAAGAAACATGTTGATCTCTTGAGAGTAGAGCGTAGTTACTGAGACACATTGTTCTTAGATAGCCGCCACTCCACAGTTTTAATCAGGCAGTCAGCCTACCAGAATAAAGGTATTTTTAGGACTAAGTGACCTGTTTTATTCACTTCCTTTCACCACTACACCACATCTACACTTTCTAGGCCCTTCACCCCCACTGCACCAAACGGCAGGAACAAAAGATCTCCGCTAAAGAGCCCCTCATTGGGTGCCCGTCGGGTATTGCAGCGCCGACCCGACGAGGAGCAGACTCAATGATGAAGCATGACACCTAGCTGGCTGGGTGTGAGGGCCCTAGTTCCAAAGGGAGGAATCCCCCTCCCGCCCTTTTCTGTGGGACATTTCTGTCACCACGAGGAATTAGTGTGTATCTCTCCCTCCTTGTCCCCTTACCCCTATAGGAACTGCAAACCCTCTTCTTTGATTATTGTCCCGGGCATGTATGCTGGACCTAGTAAAAGCCCTTCTGTCCCCTTCTTTGATATATAGAATACATTTTGGGCATAGAAATATAAAAATTATACAGGACAGCAGAGTGGGCCAAAGTACATTTTATGGGAAATATTACTAGTAAAAATTCTACCCATATAAACATAGCTATCCATAACTTCTATTTTATCCTAAGGAAAGTCGAACATGTAAATTGAAAATAACAAAGGAGCTAACAGACATTCCTTTTTTAGCCCATTGCGTGTTGGTATAGCTCGAGAAATACCTTTAGTACCCTCTAATAAAACTTTGTTCTAAGTGGACGAATAAAGTGCAATATTTAATTTAGAAAACTAGAGTGTATGCCCAATGATGGCAATCTGTATCATATTGTAGGTCTGTCTACTAAGTCAAATGCTGTAGAGAATTCAACAAATGCAGTGTATACCACTTGACGTCTATTCATCACATCTATCTCTAACGCAGATTGTAACGATGCAATATTATCGGTTACAGAACAGTTTGCTCTATACCCTGGCGGCTCTATGGGAATGATCTTTGCCTCATCCACCCACTGTTCCAATATTCCACATGCAAAAATCGTTCCTACAACATCAAGAAGGGCAATTTCCCTGTAGTTCCCGGGAGTAGTAAATCCTTTCTTATGTAATGGAACAATAATACTACCTTTCCAAGATTTTGGAATTTCCCCAGTAGGATAACACCACTCAAAAAGAGGCCTTAAAGATTTGGCACTTGCCTCTGTATTCTGCTTTAGCGTGATGATCAAGATCTCATCAGGACCCATAGCAGCAGACAGTGTTGCCTTTCTTATATAGCCCGCTATTTTATCATTGTTAGGAGGCTCTATCACCGAGCTAGACATCAAATTAATATTATAAGAGCCAAAGATTGAGTTCACCTTATATAAATTTGAAATATAATGCATCCACACTTGTGCAGGAATTTGGTTTATGGAAGATTTCACTTTTAAACCACAATTTGGGGCTACTAAGTGCCAAAAGGATCTAGAGTTATTTTCCTGAGAAGCGTGGAGAGTTGGTACCAATTCATATCCCAGTATCTTTTCCTCAGCTCAGCTCATTTCCTATTTCATTTCTTCCTTAAAGATCTAATTATTTGTAAACAAACTGGTTAAAATGCAAGGAATTGTTTATAAATCAATGTATTTATATCTTTTGACAGCTGGGCGACCTCCACATGCTTTGTGGTGGTTTGATAGGAGGTATCTTCTTTTGTCTAAAATTCACATGCTGCACCAAGGCAGAAATCGTTAATTCAATTGAGAAGATCGGATCATTAAAAGAAACCTCAAATGAAGGAATGAGATAAGAGGAAACTAAATTACAAAAAAACACAATATTTTGTGGATTCCAGTGGAGCCTCCCATTTATTGATTGATTATCAATAAAACCATCTCCAGTTTTCAACCACCAGTCAGTGATATTTTTAATAGGAAGTGCAATTAAGGAGGGCATGATCACTATGGATCACCTTCACAATCTCCATTTCAAAGATGCAATTGAATAGCGGATATGTAATTATTTCATAATCAATAATCAAAAAAACCCATAGTGCTATAACCTGTAGCCTAGGCTGGAATGTCAGGTACCTTTTTTCCATTTGAAACCATAGCTTCTCTGACTTTAATTCCCCTTATGGGGTTCAATTCCCCTGAAAGTGAATGTCTACGTTTATCTGCCTTGCAATTACATGAAAATTGGTCCTCCGGCATATTCCAACTTTCTTCTAACTTGGGTTTTCTATTATTTTGTATTGCTTTATCGGAATGCATAGCAATAAAATCCCTGGGTATTATGATCCAAGTTGTCTTTTCTCTGTCCATTGTTGAATTTATGAACTCAAATATATGGACAAAAATATCTTTACATTGTGAACCTGGAGGGATCTAAATATTAAACAAAAGTAGGGAATTACCCTAAAGTCCCTACCAAGATTAAAACCAATCCTCTAACATAGAGGATAGTTATTTTGATAGGGAATGAGATGCATAGTTCAATCCAAGTCTATCAATGGAAGAATTGCAACACCCCCATTAGCATGACCATGATTAGTTGGAGATGCCAGGAAATGGAAAGCATAGTTCAAATCCACCTCGATATCAATAACTGCCCACGTTTCCTGAAGACAGATTATTGAGGCCTTTTGAAAACTCAAGATATTTAGGGGCGTATTCTCAAGGATCTATCGCCGAGTTATCGGCACTTTATCGCAGCCAAAGTCGCGATAAATTCATCGCCCCATTCACAAGCTGGCACTAACAGCCCATAACACCAGTTTACCTGAAAAAACAGTCGCAAAAAACATCGCCACAGATGACCCCGGCAACTAACGCTAATGATATGCAGAGTAGGCGTTCCCGTGCAAAAATCCGCGACAACACCACCCCACAACATTCTCAACGACCAGCCAGATCGGCGATAAGATCACAAAACATGCGATAAGGTGCGTTAGCAGCAGGAAATTAACACCTGCTCTTACCTGGTGTAAAGTCGGACGACAACCTGCACCAGACAAGGGAGCACAGCCCATAGCCACACATGAAGAACAACAGATGCCCTGGAGCAACCGATCATGCAGCCCGGAGCCCCAATAGGTCAATAACACCCACCGCCACCACCCCCAGGACCCCCCCCCCACGGGGCCCCACCCCGGGCACCCCCCACACACACCCCCTTTGGACAAAGATATTGCACATCAACTCCACGAAATCATGAACCAAACAAATCGCCTGAAGTCGCACAATCACAACACCTAACATACATGTGTGGTCAGAAAAAGGGAAATCATACATTCATATCATAATATCCAAATAATATGTTTATTACAGAATAAACCAAAAACAACAATTCTGAAGAGGCATGGCAGGTCTTCTCAGGACATTCTGTAAGTCACAGCCTGCAAAACAGAAATCTGGATAAGAAGGTGTGCCATGCGCCCATCAAAGTACAGAGAGAGAGAGCGAAAGAGAGAGAGAGAGAGAGGGAGAGAGGGAGAGAGAAGGAGAGAGAGAGAGAGAGAGAAAGAGAGAGGGAGAGAGAAAGAGAGAGAGGGAGAGAGACAGAGAGAGAGAGAGAGAGAGAGAGAGAGAGGGAGAGAAAAAAAGAGAGAGAGGGAGAGAGAAAGAGAGGGTGAGAGAGTGCCGACACTGCAGACCTAGGCCTCACTGCTCATCTGCTGCCACCGGTGTGTCGCCGACCACGTGCCGGTATACACTGCAGTCCCCCAGGTCCCTTATCTGAAACAGTGTCCAGAGACATGAATGGCAGAGTCCATACAGTTGCACACGCCATCATCGCTTGCCCGGCCCTGCGCACACAGGCTGCTGCACCCCAGCCCCTCCCGCCACCCAGCGGTGATTGCCCGCCCCTGTGCAACCAGGCCTCACTGCTCACCTTCCGCCACCGGCGTGTCTCCAAGAGGGCCCACCACGTTCCGGTGGGATCTCCAAACCCGGGGTCCGCGACCATGGCGCCCTCCCCATCATGCAGCCCCGCACCACGGGCCACCAGGTCACACACTTGATTCTGGGTCTTGATTTCGCAATGGCAGAGACCACATCAGTGCACACGGCATCATCGCAGGCTGCACACCCGCTCAGCGCTTGAGGTGCCTCTAACTCTGTGAACCGCGAGGCAACGCCACGTGGCGGGAGGCCCGCACTGCCCGCTGGCTCAGGCCTACACTGCGGTCCAGCAGGGCTCACACTGATCCTTGCCAGTCCGGACCGCCAGGACGGCGCATCATCGTAGGCTGCACACCCGCTCAGCACTTTAGGTGCCCCTATCTCACTGCACTGCAAGACACCGTCCCGTGGCGGTGTGCCTGTGCCTGCCGGAGTGTATCTGGTGCCACCAAGTCTGTGCACCGCTAGCCATGGACCCTTAATGATTGAGTTCCGTGGTGCGGACGCCATCATGTCACCCCCGGCACTGGGCAATGTGAGGTCGCAGGGCACTAGGCCCTCATGCATACATGAGAACTACACAGAGACACCCAGTTAGAGAGTGAAAATGGCGTCCAGCACTTGCGCCAGGCCCTTTTTATTGGCAGGGTCACATGTCCTGTGACGCCTGTGCTGGATGGGTGTGGTGTGGGTGTACACCAGCCGTGAGGGAGTGGCTGTGGCATGCTGACAACTAGACCTGTGAGCTGCAGATCTCTACAGTGAAGACCTGGGACATGTAGCGTTGTCGTCCCCCCTGTGTGCGTAAGCGGAGTGGGCTGTCCTGGCGTATGCCAGTCCAGCATAAGGGTGTGAACAATGAACCCGGGGCTCTGGGCGTGGTTCCATCCTGGGCTGGACAAGGAAGTGACTAATGGATGTGTCTCTGTTGTAGTGTCGGTGCCACCCGGACCGCAATCGGCAATGTGTCACCCTATGACAAAAGTCCCACAACATGAGCAACATGGAAGTAAGGGGGAATCACTGACCCTACATTCATCCATACTTCCACACTTGAAAGATCATAGACATGACACATCTGTGTAAATATGAATGTTTATTGCACATTCAGTGGAGTGTTGCAGCTTGAGCAGTACAGGGCCATGCCAACCCCACTTTACATTGTTGTCCTGTGGAGGGCCAGCCAGAGTCCTTCAGGGAATGACAGGTACATCAGGAGAGGAGGAGTTCAGTCGGCAGTCTGATAGCTGTGTCATTGGTGACCAAACAGAATATGGCAGTCCATGTCGAGGTCCAAGGTGAGTGTCGCAGAGTGCATCGGTGGACAGTGGAAGGTGATGATGCAGAGGGCAGAACCAAGCAGAAACAGGCCACATGGCGGAGATGAATGCTACTGCGTCCTTCTGCCCACGAAGGCAGATTCATCCACATCTTCGTCCTCTGCTGTTGCATGTGCCTCACATGTGGGTGGTGGTGTTCTGTCTCCAGCACTGTGTGGCAGTGACACCTCAGGGGCCGGAGGTGGAATGTCTACCACACTGTGTGGCACTGACACATCAGGGGCCGGAGATGTGGATGGGGTGGTAGCAGCAGCATGCATCAGCGCCAGGCCTTGTGGCAGCAATGCCATGAGGAGGGTCTTTAGGGCATTGAGGGACCCAGAAACCTCTCGCTGGTGTGCAGCCGTGGCAGCCGCTCTTTCCGCCTGCGTCCCCTCCATGTTATCAATGATCCTCCGCATGTGTCCCAACTCCCGGGCGAGATCGCTGGAGGCACTCTGACTAGACAGTCGTTCTTGTCGCAGAGTCAGGACTCTAGCGATGTCAGCCATGGTCCGTTGGAGAGCATGGAGCGGACTGTGGGTGTCCGTTAGAGACTGTGAGTGGTCCCTGCTGGGACTTAGACACCCACGTATGGCGTCTAGTTTGGCTGCCACGCGGTCGAACCCCACCTGCACCTGTTCAGCCAGCTTCTCCTGGCACCCCAACACACAGCGTTGGAAGGCCATGTGTTCGTCGTGGGGGTCCTGGGAGGCAGCCGTGGTGGTGGGTGCTGCCTGCTGTGTGTTCTGTGCAGGGGGTGGGTTCTCCTCGTGGCAGCTGGGCTGCCCTGCTCCTGGAAGTGGGCTGCGGAGGCTCTCCACGAGCTGTTGGAGGGCGTCGGAGTCGAAGGTGTGGTGGTCCTCTTCGTCATCAGAGAAGAGAGGTTCGGACTGCTCCGCAGGAGGTGTTGGATTTCCCCCTGCAATGTGAAGGGGAGCTGCAGTTTAACATTGTGTTCACATGTATGTTGATGCATTGTACATGTTTACATTCAGACTGCATGACAGTGTACATTGTGACTGTTTGGGGGGAGCTGCCTATTTGATGTGGGACAGTGGACATTCCGACTACATCACGGATGTGTGTTTGTACTTGTACATTGTCAACTCACATTTCCCTGCAATGCCAAATGTGATTGGCCAGTTTCTACGCACATGCGGCACCAGTTGTGTCCTCTGTTCTGTTGTGGACGTGTTGCGGTTTGTACCACATCGTTGTCAATGTTGATGTGCTCTGCATGTAATGTGTGTGTGCCACATTTTGGGGGAGTCGCCCCTGCAGCTCTGATTTAGCTGCCCCTTATCCCTTACATGCGGTGTGCCTCTGGCTTAGGTGCTTATGCGGTGCTCAGATGTTGCATACCTGTGTGCATTGGTCTCTTGTTGGGAGTTGGGGGTCTGGGGCATGGTTTGTCCGCAGATGTGCTATGCTTAATTGTGCATGTGTGCCATTGTGCCCTTCTCCCCCCGTCTCCCCAGTCCCTGGTCGTTACTCACCCTGTTGCTGTTGTGTCCGGTCATGTTGAGCAGTGTCCGGTCCCCCAACTCCTGCCACCGTCTCCCCACTGATGACTGTGGACACCATTTCCTCCATCTCGTCCAGCTCCTCCTGTGGCGCTGGACTCCCACCTCCAGTCTGCATTGCTCCCTTCCAGTTGTTTGCGAGTTCCTGCTTGGTTTTGCGCTTCACATCATTCCAGCGCCTCTTGACCTCGTCCATTGTCCTCCTCAGCACTCCGACTGCATTCACCTTGTCCACGATGGTCTGCCATATTCCATTTTTAGTTGCCAGTGACACAGTGGAGGTGATGAACAGTGGTTGATGGTGTTCTATCACCTCCGTTATCAGGATCCTGTTTTCCTGCGGACTGAACCGCTTCTTCCTACTCTTCTTGTCCTTGCCCTTCCATGACCCCGAGGTCACAGGCTGGTCCTCCGGGGGGCTTGTGGGGTTCTGGTTGTCCTCTGTACTTGCTCCAGATGCTTCCATTGTGCTTCGCTGTTGTTTGGCTTTTGTTTGTATGTTTTTTTTCTACTTTTATAGTGCATTTTCCCGCATGACGCGTGGGAATTGCAGGACTGTGGCTGGTTTTCGCAGATTTTTGTATCGCGATTGGCGTCATCTCTACTATTTCCGCGTTGGGGTTTCGCGTTTTTGCGGCGTCGCGTTGATTTTAGCCCGTTCATTTGACGCGTTATCGTGTGACTATCGCATGGTACCGCCGTGTTGGGAATACCACGTTAACACAGCGTTATTTTCCCGCGATGGACTGCAATGTGAAGTGTTGCGTTAAGCTGAATTTGCGGTAGTTATCACACGTTCTTGAGAATATGCCCCTTAATTTTGTATTAGCTAGCCCAACCATGGTCGAGGAAATCAGAGTTGCTTTATTGTTAAATAGAATAGTGCTCCTGGTTTCGCCGTTTATTCATTCCCATCTACTAATACCATTTTGAGCCAAGAACAAAAAGGGTCAGATTTCATTAGCTGAGGTGCTGCGTTTTGATAAAGAGATTTTATCTTTTGATTAGAGACAGAGACTTCCACCACTGCCGAGCATGCTAGGTTTTGAAGAACCTGAGGATTCTCAAAAAAGCTCTCTTTACGTAACTCAAGAATATCCTTGACCAAATCGCCAAAGTCTATTAACTCTTTCTTTTGCATGGAAGTTTACAGGAAGCTTTTTACTGAAGTTATATCATACCCATTTTTTCTGAAGAAATCCACATTCCCGAGAATATCATCAGGCACAAGTCTGGGCCAAAAAAAACACTCTACTGTACGATAAGGCATCACAGCCTTATTGGTGGTTTAAAAATGAGGAAATATAGCGTTTGCTGTGGATTGGTGGGAGCGGTGAAGCTCACAGCAAGCCACAGCAAACAGCTATGTCCCGGGGCTGGGCACCACGGGACATAGCAGGAGCTGGCCCTGGGGGGTAGGGGTCCCTAGGGCTCCAGGAGGAGGGCCCCCCTTCTTTCTTCTATTTGGCCCTGGGGAGGTTGTGGTCTCCAGGGCACGGGCGGGCCAAGTAGGCCCGCCCGCATATATATCATAAAGTGCCCCAAGGAGGTGGCGGCCCTGGGGCTGTGGGGTCTGCGCAGCCCCCTACATTTAATTTCAATATAGCCCTGAAGAGGTGGTGGTCCTCTGGGCTGCAGGGGGGGGGGGTCCACGTGGCTCCCCTGCATTCAATTTTAAAAAAAACCCGGGGAGTTGGCAGTCTGCGGGGCATCAGTAAGCCCTACATGGGGGCCCCCGTGCGCCCTCCTCCTATTTCTATTATATGCCCCCAGGACCTGGCCCTACCCGCGGGCTTAATGTAAAACAAGCATGGGAGCCTGCGCACATTTTTTTCCCCACGATTTTGCAAATATCACAAATTCTCTGCAATATATATATATATTTTTTAAATGCTTTTATGCTGTGGCAGGGACCATGGCTTGTGGGTCAGGGTATTCCTACCCTGCCTCCTATTCTTTTTTTACACTTTTCTTTCTTGGGACTCGGGTGAAGCGAGTCCCAAGATGTCTGCCAAAACCTCCTGGATGTTGGCAGCCAATCAGAGCTCTGCATTTCCCTGCATGAGCTTGCAAAATATCCTCAAACACACATATCACTAACTGTTTTTTTTTTATTACTCAACAACTACTGAACGGATTTACACCAAATAACAAAAAGCACAATCTGCATAACCAGATCTAGCTTTCTGCCAAATTTGGTGCAAATCCGTTCAGTGGTTTGGGCTGTAGGCGTGTTGACAGGCTCTAGGGGAATTAACTTTGCAAATGCACCCTTTTTTAACCCCATTTTTCTTAGCCCCTGCTTCATGAATCGCCCCAAAACTTTCCACGTGCAACAAAATTCACCAGAGGTGCCCCTTCCTGCACAGAAACATTTCTGCCCGCAATGGAGGCACCCGCCTCAGTTGGCACTAGGCAGCAAATTGTGCACCAGTGCAGGGTAAAAGGACAAGAATGCGCTGTATTTCATAAATACGGTGCATTTCTGTTCTTTCACATTGGCATAGGGCTGTGCAGCAAGAAGACTTGTGGCGCTGCCCTATGCCAATTCCTCATAAATGAGGCTCTAAATTTGTAGCCATGCTGTACAGCAGTAGGCCTGGGTGGAAAACTACGCTACGCTCGCGTAGTTTGCGAAGTTTGCGCTACTTCGCACAACGCGAATTGCACGTAGCACAGTGCAAACACGAGTAGCGTAGCGTAGTGCAGCGGTCATTTTTTGCTTGCTCGCGGTCCTCAACGTCAAGTTGGCGACCGCGAGCAAGCAAAATGACATCCCGGCGAGACTTTTTCCTCGTTCGCGATCAGCAACACAAGTTGCCGATCGCGAGCGTGGAAAATAAACCTCCCGGCGAGATTCTCAACGCGGGGAGGTCAGGTTTCTCATTGCGAGTGGTCGCGTATGCTCGCGACCGCTTGCGATGAGAAACTACCAGTCCGCGTTAGAAAGCTGCCGCTCGAGTAAAAATCTACTCGAGCGGCAGTAAAAGACAGCTCGCACTGTGCAAGATGCCGTTTTCAATGATTGCACAGTGCGGACAAGCATCCGGCACTGTGTAATCATTGCGAACACGCACTACGCAGTTCGCGTAGTGCTACGCGAAGCTCGCGTAGTGCAAACTTCACTTTGCGTAGCTTCGCGAAGCGCTACTTCGCGAACTACGCCCAGGGTTATACAGCAGCCACACTGCTGTACGGCATGATTAAAAGACATTGGCAAAGCCAATAGCTCTCGCATAGAGAAGAGCTATTGGCTTTGCTAATGCTTGTTTATAACTGATTATATGGCAAGTCCTCGAAATTAGAAAATGTAAGGCTGCGCATCGCAACGCCTCCAACTCACTTTCTGCTGTCACCATTGCTCAAAGGATAGCAGGATGTTTTAGTATGTGGTCGTCACTTCCTGTGTTTTACAAAGATCCCCAGGGCCTTTAGCGATGAGTGATCCTTAATTTGCAAGAGTATATCTCGGTAGCTTCCTGCCAGTAAAGTTCCATTCTACTGTGCAGAATGATCACAAGACTGACATGTTAAAGGCATGCAAAAGGTGGAGCACAAAGCAATGAAGTCAAGTTTGCGAGAGTTGATTGGCAGCAGGTTTGCAGTCCTCAAAAAATCCTCACTGAAGCAGCTGAGCGCGAACTAGGCAAGGCATACAGGGAGAAATGCAAACCTGGCTTATGCAATTGAGTGAGGTCATGTGTGGATCTGGGTGTGGTTTGTGTGTCTAACTGTGTGTATGTGCTACATTTCTCTTCTTGTTTATTATGTTGTTTCATATTTTAATGCGAGCATCTTTACTTTAATCTAATTTAACACATTTTGTGTTGATCCACGTGGATTTGGAGTTATAACAGCAGATTAACTCTTAATTCAGGTAAATGGCTAGACCACACAGCGATGTGTATACGTAGGTAGGTGCGTTTTCTTTACTAATAAATGGTATTTGCCTAATCTTTACCCTCTCCACACTCAGACACAGTGTGATCTTGCCTCTAGATATGAAACTCAGCAGCCAAATATTGACTCTGTCAGGGTCGATGATGTGATCCTTCCCTGGCACCGGGCACACAGTTGATGCTTCTATAGCTTAAGAAAGGTGTATGTGTACAGCCCATGTTCCCCCTTGAGTCTCTTGATACTGGAATGACAGATGTTTGTTGTTACTCAATTGAATAATACTCATTTTATAGACCTTAAAAGGATGAAAGGCTGAGTGGCCCCGCCAGACCTATAACTCAACAACAATCTCAGTGACCTAGCTTTGTTATATCATTTCACTCAGTGTGAAGTATGATCACATTGGGGGGGGGGTGTTATGTCCACTCTGCAAAGTTTTTGTTAATAGTGCTCAGGTGCTGGTGCACTGTCCCCCAACCAATGGGAGCACACACACCCCTACCTGACCTTCTGCATTAGATCTGACATGCCCACTCTCTAGCCTGCCCATAGTATGAATAGTGCCGCAGTATCCGAATGTTCTAGAATGCCGTAGCCTTGCCTTTCTGCAGCAACGTGAAAGCAAACTCTATGTTGCTTTTTGTTATGTGAGCCCCTCTACTCAGTAGCTCAGCATGCCCACCTCCTGGTGAAGAGAATCACAGCATAGAGTATAGTACACCATCGATGGTGTTATTCACCGACCCACTCCTTCCTCCCCCTTTTGGTGCAGATAAGTTGGAAATTAATATGTATTATTTTACCTCTTTTTTTAACACAATGTCCAGTGGAAAGTAAACAAAATCACGTAAAAGGGCGTGGGAGTCAATAGAGAGACCCGCTATCCTGCCCTATTCAACTTCCACAATTTCATTCTTGATACATCCTTGTTAGACAATAGTGAATGCTGAATCTTGTGCACTAACATCCTCCCTCATTCCAGAGACGTCTGAGCAGGAAATTTAAAACTTTATTAATCCCTTAACTGCTGGGCCTTTTCCACTCCAGTGCTGAGCCCTTTTGTTGGCTATTTGAGTTAGTTCACGCTTAGTGCTCCATAACTTTTTTTTCCACATAAAGTATTCACGCTAAATTTTCATCCTTTTTTCCAACATCCTGCAGATTCTTACGGTATCCAGGGTTTGTGGATACCCCTGGAGGGAACCAAGAAAATTGTCAAAATATAGCAAAATGTTGAGTTAAAAAAAAAAGGGAAAACGTGCTCCAGATAAAACTGTCCGTTTTTTTCTCTAAAAATGACATCCGCGAACGGTTTACTGTACTAAAGTCACCGTCTTCCCAGCTTTGAGGAACATGCAGAGCTGAATCAGAAAACCTAATTTTGGGGGTCATTACAATGACGGGCGGATCGCCACCGCCCGCATGCCATTTCCCCCCCGCCATATTACGATGGCGGGGGGGAGCCCAGCGGACAGAAAGACCGTCCGCCGGTTCTCCGCCGGTCCCACAGGGGACCGGGCGGTAAAGGACCCTAATATGGTGGCGGTGTCTGCAAGACACCGCCATCCATATTAGGATATTGGCGGAAAGCAGCCTTTCCATGGCGGTGTTGCCGCCATGGAAAGGCATGTGGTCTTTGCTTCTGGGGGCCCGTTGCGGGCCCCCAGGATTTGGGGGGTTTGGGGGGTGCACATGGGGGGTACCTATGGTACCACCCTACATTTTAATGCACAAGGTGGCAGGCACCGCACGGTTCCTGTCATGTTCTGCATTCAAATGCACAACATGCTTTTTTCGCATTGCGGCGGGTGCTGGTGACAGCACCGCCCGCCGCAATGCGAACAATATGGGATGCCACCGCCACCGTGGCGGTGGCATCCTAATACCCATGGCAGGACCGCCGCACCCCTTGCGGGCGGTCCCGCATTCCGTTGCGGTGGCGGGCGGACAAAGTAATGTGCCCCTTAGTACCACAGTTTTGGCATTTTTCTAAGAGGTAGACTATTTCCCTACTTTTTCGCTCTCAACCTACTTCCAGTTTGTGGTGGAAACCAGTGTGAAACCCATAGTTGATCCAGGAAATCTATAGATTTCTGAAAAGTAGACAAAAATTTAAATTCATCAAGGAGTCATATGTGTAGACCATCAAGGTTTTCCCAAGGAAAATAACTGTTTAAATAAAGAAATACTGAAACTGAGTAGGAAAAAACAGGCATTTGTAGCAACATTTTCATCTGTAACTTTTTGTCACAATGGCCGATTTACAAAACCAATATACTATTACATCCGCTAGACCCTTCTGGTTGCAGAGATATATATGGTTTGTAGGTTTTCCAAGAACCCAAGGCACCCAGAGCCAACAACTGAGTTGCACCGTACAATGGCTTTTCATTGAGTATCGAGCATAGACCAATTTGGTAAGTAGACATAATATCGAAATTTTAATATCGATATACATAAATATCGAGTTTAGTATATCGATAGTATGAAATATCGATGTTATGTATATCGATGTTAAAAATATCGATTTTAAGTATTGTTAAAAATATTGAAGTTTGTAATATCGACTGTTAAAATATCGTTATGTTAAAATATCGTTATTGTACTATATTTTAATGATTTTAGAGTTTGTTTGTAGTATAATATTAGTTAGTTAATGTTATAAAAAAATTAATTTGCATAATATTTTTTAGGAGCTGTATGTTGGGTTTATAGGGGATAAGGGTGGGGAGTGTTTTAAAATAATGTATTTTTATTTATAATAACTTCTAAATTTTAATTTATAATTTAGAAAATATTATATCGAATTTTGAAATAATTTTTTTAGGAGTCGGATGTTGAGTTTCTAGTGGATAAGGGTGGGGAGTGTTTAAAAAATATTAAATGAAATGTCCAAAAAATTGGAAGTTTCTATACTCAATTTGGTTATATTTTATTTGTATATTGAATGTATTGTTTAATCAGTTTGGAGTTGTGTTTATAGGATATAATGTTGGTTACAGTTTTATACATTTTGTTGAAATATTTCGAAATTTGAAAAGAAAAAAAAATATTTACTAAAATAAAAAAATTGTGTATACAGTGTAAATTATTAATCTATTAATATTTATATTGAATTGTGTATTATAAATAAATAAAATATAAAAAGTTAGAAAATGTAATATAATAAATGGAAATTATTAAATATTTCATTTGTTAAGAATGAAAACTTTCAAATTTAAATAAAATGTGTACATTTTTAAAAATTTAATCTAGGAGATAAATTTATAAAAAATCTTTAAAATGTAATATTGAAATATTTGTATTTAGGTATTTTATGTAGATAATATATTATTTATATGTGATATTTTAAATTTAATAAAACATAAATATTTAAAAAAAAATATATATATATTTTTGTTTTATAAATTATAAAAATAATGAAATGTATTATATTATATAGTGTAGTAATTTATTATAGGTGTTGTCAAATATTGAAAACTTTTATGTGTAGTTAGTCATATTATAGTCATTTTATTGGGAAAAGAAAAAAATATATTTTAAAAGTCTAGCAATTCCATTTATTTTACAGTAATTTCAGTGGGTATAGTTAAATAATTAAGTTTAATGACCAACACTAATCCTAAATTAATATTAACTGGAGTGGGAATAGTAAATTAATTAAATTTAGGATCCAGCACCTACCCCTAATTAATACTAACTGGAGTGGGAATAGTAAATTAATTAAGTTTGTTGTCCAGCACCTACCCCAATTTAATACTAAATGGAGTGGGAATAGTAAATTAATTAAGTTTAGTGTCCAGCACCTACCCCTAATTAATAGTAACTGGAGTGGGAATAGTAAATTAATTAAGTTTGTTGTCCAGCACCTACCCCAATTTAATACTAAATGGAGTGGGAATAGTAAATTATTTAAGTTTAGTGTCCAGCACCTACCCCTAATTAATACTAACTGGAGTGGGACTAGTACATTAATTACATTTAGGGGCCGATTCCGATTCGGGCCGGAAAACGTACCGACCGACTCGGTACAGGAATTTAATCCGACCGACACGTACCGGCGTCGCCCGACCTGGGTTGTACGATGAAATGCATGTGAATCACGACCGACTCGTACGGAACACAAGCCGAACGACCGAACCGCACGGAAACAAGCTATCCGGCCGGAAAACCACGCGAATCGAACCGACCGACACGCACCAGGAATGAACCCGAACGAAACGTACCCGCGAACTCCGACCCGCGCAGTATGATGTAACGCGTGGTAAACCAGACCGAGTCTTACGGAGCTCAAGCCGTACGACCGACACGCATACAAAAGCCAGCAGAAGGAAGCCAATACTCGGAGACCGACGCGTACGCCGCACAATAAACCTAGCAGAAACACAGCGTGAACGACTTGGAGAAGCTCGCACGAGACAACTGCAGCGTCCCACTCGGTCAGAAGAACGTCTCCTACATGCACAAAAAATACAAAGGGAAAAATACAAAAAAAAAGGGCCAAACAAGCAATGACAAAGTCAATAAATACAGGGGAAAAAAACATGGAACAAGGACACACTCCCTACCATGATCCTTTGCAAATTCAACTGACCTGCCAGCACAGAACACCATCAGACAGCAACCACAGACACACTCACAGCTCATCCATCACATAAGCCACACACCATTGCACCTCAACAAATAGCACCCTCACATACACCCAGCAAAACCTACACCCACACACCCTCACTTGCACACCCACACACACATCAATCACCACCACCACCCATCAACATGCCCCAAAGAAGAATCCAAAGTTCCTAGACAGTGAATTGGAAGTCATGGTAGATGAGATCCTCAGGGTAGAGCCCCAGTTGTTCGGTACATTGGTCCAACAGACCCCCATGTCGCAGAAAACCAAGATGTGGGAGAGGATCGTCGACAGGGTCAACGCACAATCACCATGTTTGCGCACAAAGGAAGACATCCAGAACAGGTGGTATGATGTGCGCAGGAGGGTCAGGGACCTACTAAAGAAGGATTACATCTTGAGTCAGCGCACCAGCAGTGGCCCTCCTGCCAAACCACTATACCTCAGGCCCTGGGAGGAGAAGGTGCGGGCCATCCTACCACCAGTGAGCGTATATGGACTATCAAACATCCCAGAGCATGGTGAGTACACAACTAATATACCCAATATTGTGTGACAATACACACACATCACTGTCAAGGGGATAGTCAAACCATGCACCCTTAGCAAATCCACAGCAACCAAAAGATAATCACCCCAAGATTTGTCTCTCAGTCAGATAAACACAATACATGCCATCACATAGTGATATGTAACTGTGTCATGATATGTACAAACCTAACTACAAATACAGCAAGGCAGTGGCACAAATATAACCAACAAACACAGTTAGACATTTTGCCACCACTAGAACACCACCTCACAGGAAGCTCACTGAAAGGAAGGAATTCTGTGTATGCTGGTGAAGTCAGTGTAGCCAATAGCATGATGGGAGTTGTAGTCACAGATATTGCTCACCCTCACAATTGGCCCATCAACACCACTCTGAACCATGCACACATCACAGGGAGTGGAAAACAACTGACAAGATGGCTGACACTAGGTACTGCTGTGGGGAGCACAAGGCCCTGCTGGGAACTGTGCACCAACCAACAGCAGGACACCACTGACTGACATCCTGAAAGACAACTTGCACTCCGTGCAATGGAAGCACATTCCATGGTGGGATATCTGGCTGGGTGGGAAGGAGGACTGACAGCTCTGACCATAGTTATAAGCAGCTTTCCTTACACACCCCCTTAACACAAACTCCACACAACTCACCTGGGAGAATGCAATGCCTCACACTCCAATTAAATATCCCACAAAGAACCACCACCCTGGGTTAAGCTGTGTGAAGCACAGGGACACTCTTGGGACTTATAGCCAAACAAACGCCAGGACAACACTGTCAGCCATCCTGTCAGCACAGGCACACTACCCCACAGGGAAGCAGAGTCAAAAGGAAGGAAGTATGGGCATGCTGGGAAGGGGGGTGTAGGCAATAGCATGATGGGAGTTGTAGTAACAGATATTGCTCACCCTCACAATTGGCCCATCAACACCACTCTGAATCATGCTCACATCACAGGGAGTGGAAAACAACTGACAAGATGTCTGACACTGGGTACTGCTGTGGGGAGCACAAGCCCCTGCTGGGAACTGGGCACCAACCAACAGCAGGACACCACTGTCAGCCATCTTGCCATTGCTGTCACACTCACACACAGTGAAGTCGACTCAAAAGGAAGGAAGTATGTGTGAGAAGTTGGCCTGGCATATGCTGTCCACTAATTATAGTGGGCACCTTGCACCAGTCCAAACAACCCCTTATTGGAGATAGGTTAAAGACAACCTTTATTGAAAGCTATCCTAGTGGTAGCTATGGAGAGCAGCCTTCAGGCTAAGTCTTGAAGGAATGTAAAGCAGCTTGTTTTACCAGTCTATAATCTCTTGAGTGACCAAATGAAAGAGGACCACACCAGGTATATATTCAAAATATATGTATTTATTGCTAAACACACCCCTCTAGTCTCTTTATGAGGCTAGAGTTCGAAGTACATAAGTTATAAGTTAGTTATCAACAGTAATAGCACAAATACACGTTTGAGCCCTAGGGGCGTACCAAACCATATACCAATAAAGTGGTATAAGAACCACGACTGAGCTAGACACAAGGCCTAGAGCCTGTAGAAGTGCTTGGACCACAAGCAACCACCCAAGGTAGTGTCACAGGGGACCCACGGGGGACGCGTGCAGTGTGAGAACACAGCCGCAAATCGCCGTTGACTTCTATGGGGAAAGTCGCGGTTGGAATTTTAAAGAAAAGGGACACTTAGAGGAGGACTTGGAGCAAACCCCTTTAGAACTGGGTTGTTCTAGAGTCTATACCCACGGGAGCACCGGAGTACTCGAGTTACCTCACCCAGGGAAGCCGGGTGCATAGGTGTCTTTCGGGGTCGGGTTTCGTCGTCGTTTTCAAAGGCGATCTGCTGCAAAGTGCTGCTGGCGGCCAAGGCGAAAGTGTTCGGGTGGATCCAAAGGTGGATCGAAGATCTGAAGAACCTGAAAGCAGAGGGGACAGAGTCTGGGTCACTAGCCAGTGACCAGGAAGGCGATGAGCAGATGCCCACCGATGTCGAGTGCTTCAGGTAGGTTGACTGTCGTCTTGACTCTTCAGCCACGAGGTCCAGGAGGTGTTGACGACGACCAGGAGCTGGATTCGAGCTGTCCCACGACGTCTGTCGATTGCAGGGGTGTCGGCGACCGGATTGGACCCAACAAGCCTTGGCAACGGCAAGTCTCGTGGAAATAGAAGAAGGACGGTGGTGCAGACCAGCAAGGTCTGAGGGACTCACCCAACGAGGGTAAGTCAGGGCACGCCTGGAGCAATCAGGGAAGCCCAAGCAGAAGAAGATTGGCCTTCGGGAGGGCCTACTAGCCAACGGACTAGCGACCACAAAGGAGCCTCGAGTGGACGCACTTAGAGCTGACTCACGGGACACTCGTGGAGTGGAGGCCAGTGATCTTCGGTGCAGTCGGTGCTGGCGGCTGGGGCTACTCGGAGCCCAAAGCACAACTTCGTGGAAGACCCAGAAGAGGATGCACTTGCAAATGCGATCGGTGTCCAGGGGTCACGGTTCCACGTTACCCACGACAGCTACGGGCCTCAGCTTTGCTGGGGACTCAGGGCAGCCTCGGGAAGTCTGGAAATCTACGTCTGGTGATGCAAAGACTTTGGCGTCCGGCGGGAGCTTCAGCGATGCAGACCGGACAATTGCTTCGTTGGTGCCTGCCAAGCAGGGGAGTCACTCCTTGACCCCAAGGGAGATTCTTCAGTCCTCTAATCTTAAAGTAGAGCATCAAAGGTCCAGGATTCTGTGTCAGAGTTTCGTCCAGGTAAATCTAAAGTCCTAAGGACTGGGGTCACATACTTAAATTAAGTTAGGGGGTTGGACATACTCTGGGGACACACCTATGGGAGGGTCAGGGCAGAGGGGTGGTTACACCCCTTTCCCTTTGTCCAGTTTCGCGCCAGAGCAGGGGCTGGAAGCCCCTGAGCCGGTTTGAACTGGGGTATGCACAGGGACACCAAATGTGCCCCCAGTGCAGGACTTCAAAGCACCAGAGAGTGCTCCCGCCCAGCCCCAATACACACTATCCTGTCTGGGGAGGTGGTCACACCTCCCTGGGACAGGAAACCTATTGTCCAGGCCTCCCCTGCCGGAGTTTCGGTCAGCAGCAGGAGGCCAGACTCGTGTCTGTGGCAGCGGCATCCATTTTGTGATGCCAGGGCTCTGGAAAGAAGTTACCGGGTAGGCCGGTCGGTACATGTCTCTCCCTCTAGAAGGGTGGAATGCTACCCCCGCCGCCAGAACTGGCGGGGGTAGTAGTCCAAGATGTTTGACACCAAACTTGACATGTTTTGGTGCAGCCAGTCCAAAGTTAGCATTCTACCGCGAGGATATAATGCACTTAAGAGT
Organism: Calotriton arnoldi; assembly: GCA_963921515.1. Taxonomy (NCBI): domain Eukaryota; kingdom Metazoa; phylum Chordata; class Amphibia; order Caudata; family Salamandridae; genus Calotriton; species Calotriton arnoldi. The sequence continues at coordinate 1,489 of CAWUFW010015607.1, read as the reverse complement.
ATATGGTCAGGCTGCACTGCAAACAGCATCAGAGGAGGTACTCCGAATGCTGCAGAGGGGCTCTGCTCATGCAGGGGCACCCTCTCACATAAAAACCAAGCACTCTGCCTTCAGGATTGTCAAGGCCTGCCATAGGAGTGACTTATAGGTTTATAGGTGTGTGCAATGGTAGTGATATAGGTAGCCTATACCACTGTAAGGGGTGCATGCACCACCTTACTCAGGCTGCAGTAGCAGGCCTGTGGTGTCATTTTGGCTGGCCTTCCAGGGGTGGCATAATACATGCTTCAGCCCCTGGCAGGCCTTTGAGGTACCTATGCCCTGGGTACATAGTATACCATATACTAGGGACTTATAAGGGCACTCCAGATTCCAATCAGAGATGTGCCTAAGGCACAGGGAAACCATTTTAGAGAGGAAGCAGCTAGGCTGGGGTTCTGATTAGCAGGGCCCCAGCCAGACTAAAGTCGAAAAACAGTGAAGCATCAGCAAAAGGGGGTACCCATGTGAAGCAGATCCTACTCTCCTACACAACCCCCCAAACGTAGGGACATTAAACTAACCTTGCCCAGTTAAGTCTTCATGTTCTAAGTGGAAGTACCTAGAGAGTCCATCTGCATTGGCATGGTTACTCCCAGGTCTATGTTCCACTGTGAAGTCCATCCCCTGTAGGGAAATGGACCACCTAAGCAGTTTGGGGTTTTCACCCTTCATTTGTTTTAGCCATAAGAGGGGCTTATGGTCTGTTTGAACAAGAAAGTGAGTACCAAACAAGTATGGCCTCAACTTCTTCAGAGCCCAGACCACAGCAAAGGCCTCCCTCTCAATGGCTGACCAACGTTTCTCTCTAGTGGTCAGCCTTCTGCTAATAAAAGCTACTGGCTGATCCTGACCTTCATCATTCAATTGTGACAGTACAGCCCCTACCCCCAATTCAGATGCATCTGTTTGGACAATGAACTTCTTGGAGTAATCAGGACTCTGTAGAATGGGAGCAGTGCACATGCCCTGCTTTAGGTCATCAAATGCCTTTTGACAGCTAACTGTCCACTGAACCTTTTTGGGCATTTTCTTGGAAGTTAAGTCATTCAGGGGTGTCACTATTGATCCATACCCCTTGACAAATCTCCTATAGTACCCAGTCAGGCCTAAAAAGCCTCTCACCTGAGTCTGGGTAGTTGGAGCAGTCCAGTCCATGATGGTCTGGATCTTGCTCTGCAGTGGTTGAACCTGGCCTCCACCCACAAGGTGGCCCAGGTACACAACCTGACTCTGCCCTATCTGGCACTTGGTGTCCTTGATAGTCAGGCCTGCTTTCTGCAGGGCCTGCAAAACATTTCTGAGGTGGACCAGGTGATCCTCCCAGGTGGAGCTAAAGACAGCAATATCATCTAGATATGCTGCACTATAGGCTTCCAGACCTGTAAGGACTGTATTCACCAACCTCTGAAATGTGGCAGGTGCATTCTTCAGACCAAAGGGCATCACC